>JAWWEM010000010.1:9932761-10036935 GCA_035582935.1 Ormyrus thymus
CGCCCCGGCGAGGGACTTGACGGACGTGATTGCAATCGCGCTTTGCATTAGATTAGTCAAAATTCATAGGCGAGTCGTTTTGCGCTGCACTGCAGCGGAAGCCGGCGGCGTGCTCCGTTTTGAATAAAAATAAATTCTGCTTTGGTAATCGCTCGCGAGAAGCTTAATAAATTGAAATCGATATAGCGCGATAAGAAATTTGAGATTCGATTTGACTGCGAAGTTTTAAGATATCACGTGAACCTTTTGCGCTGCTAATGCTGTCGTTTTAAAATATATTACCTAATGCAGCTTGCGCAATTGGCTTGAAAATTGCGATATTTTTCACATTTTCTTGACATTAATTAAATGATTTAAATCGACGGTGCAATTTATTTTTGTAATTTTACCAACAATTTTTCAATACTCAATATTCGACAAAGTGAAATTTTAATAATGAAATTCTTTTACGTCAGTGGCATTCGTGCACTTTGTCAATGAACAAAAATTAAATAAATATTTTACTTGATTGAAAGAATAAATAGTTGAGCTTTAATTGCACTTTTAATAAAAAAAGCACTTTGTATAAGGTTTTCCAGCAATTTTGAAATGTAGTTTTAGAGTAATAGACAAAAATTACCTGTGCTTTTTCAGACGCTTAAAAATCGATATTTTTAAATAAAACGCCAATTTTACTTTTCAATGATTCTAAAATAACCAAGCGTTTATTTACTTCCATTTGCAGTAAAGCGATTAGTAAAACATTTAAAGAAATATAAATTAATCAAAACGTTATTTTCCTAATAATTTAATCAAAGAAAAATTAGTCACCTCTTAATTTCCTTGCAGAAAATGGAAAAATGAAACACAATATGGATGAAAAATGCCCGAGAGTTTGATAACAATAAAGGTTTCTCTACCCGGCGATAAACCTGCGAGATAGCAAGTAGTGTTTATCTGAAAGTCGCCGATGAATCACGCGCGTCAAGGGTGATACTTCAATAAATCCACTACAAGTACACTTAATAGTAAGTAATTCTCTCAGCGCCGTACATTTGTCTTTCGGAAAATTATTTTCTCCCGGCCGAATTGAACGGGACCGCGATTGCCTTAATCAGTTAGAACGAACGCAATTACCCGAACTCTCTCAATGACAGTTCGCCTACAGCTCAATTGTAAATTCTGGCGGTACTCGCCGTTCGAGTCGTAAAAGGAAACGAGGATCCGAAAGCCAAACAAAGTCGTGCAGTCAAAGCGATCGTTCGATTAATTAAATTCCCAGGCCCGGGGAGGATGTCGCCTTTGGTTTTGGGAATCGACGTCGGCACGACGTCCGTCAAAGTCGTCATTGTTCAGAAGGAGACTCAGCTAATCTTGGCCAATCAGTCGAAGGAAACGCAGGCTAATGTGCCGAGCGACCTGGGAGTCGAGGGGAACAAGCAGGATGTCCCGAAGATTCTCTCCGCCATACACAATTGCGTCTCTCGGCTCCCGAAAGATCTGCTTCGACAGGTACGTCATTTGCGTCCGTTTTTGTCCGCGTGAAAAATGTTTCTCGGTAATTAAGGTAATTAACGCCGCCGATGTAATTAATGATAGTTTTGACGTTATTTTGCCTGATTTTAACAATTTAAGCTATTAATAAATTTGTAAGTTTCTGGCGGCTGGATTTAGCAATAAATTATACTGCTTAATTAGTAAGTGTAATAATGTTACGTTTCGGTTGTCAAGACTCAAAATCAATTAATTCTATTTATGCTATTTTTACTACAATCGTCTCATTTTCTTTATCAAGAACAAAGTCTGTCACATTAAAGAACTGTTTATTATACTTCTTCTTACACTCAATGACTCTACTCATTAAGTTTCTCTATTGTTTCAAAAAGTTCTCATTCGCGGCTGCTTTCTTCAACTTTTCACTATCAAATAAAAAATTCCCCGACGAAGCCAGCCGATCCCCTACGAGACAAGCCGACCCGCCGAGCATCGATAGCATTAAAAATTTCTGTCCGAAAATTCACTACGAAACGTCGATCGCGCGCCGTCAGCTGTGCCCCGTCGCCTCTATTCGTTAACGTCGCTCTGCGCAGGTCGAGAGCATCGGTATCTGCGGGCAAATGCACGGCGTGACCCTCTGGAAACTGCCGAACGAGTGCTCCTACAAGGAGAACGGCCTCTTCAAGCTCGACATCGACAAGGACAAGGTCTCGAATCTCTACACGTGGCAGGACGGCCGCTGCGACACCGAGTTCCTGGGGTCCCTGCCCGAGTCGGCGAGCCACCTGCCGCTGCACACCGGCTACGGCTGCGCGACGCTATTCTGGTTCGCCAAAAATAAGTGAGTACGCCGCGGAGCGCTAATTGCGAGGGCAGCTAATGACACGCGGGACTCGCTCGTTACGGCCGCCGGGTTAGGAAGAAAATTACGTCGCGAGGATAAGAAAAAGGCAGCTTGATTGTGTTTGCGATCGAGTGAAGTAACAATCATTAACTCGGGTTTTTGAGGAGTTTTTTTTTTACAGCAACTTACAGAAATAAAAGAGGATAAGCTGATGATTGCACAAGCCATTTGTCGATTTTGCTTAGCTCGTTAAAATGTAGAGATACCTGTTTTATTTGAAAATGAGTAGCCTGTCGATTTTTATTAGGTCATCGGCTTGGTCGCCAAGCCTTTAATAAATTGGACTCCAATATTACGGTTTGGCTTATTTGCTATCGGTCTATATTTGCCATCTTCCAGAACTTCGTATCCTACGTAAGAAACAAAGTTGAATGAAACTATACAGCAAAATCAGGTCATGCCTCAAAATATAGGAAAATCGATCGAATTCGGTATACATTACTCAGCATAGTTGAACAAATATAGTTAATTAAACTAAAACAAGCGAATATACTTTCGTCCGAAAGTCGGAGTGAATAAAGTATAAAACTTTTTCGTCGTTCCGTTTTTCAATGAGAAAATGGCCTGCTGCAGCGAAAGTTTCCTAAAAATTACCATTCCATTCAATAGAACCAGGCAGATTGAAAAAAAAATCCATAAAATCAGCATACTTTATAGCCCAATTGCACAAGTCAGCTTATACTAAAACTTTCCTCACAAATCTGTGGTCGAATTCCCTTTAAAACGCGCGAATTATCGCGGTATTTCCAATCGCCATCCGTGTCGCAACCCGCATTAATAACCACCTCGCGCCCGAACCCGAAAATCCCCGAGAAAAACGCGCGCCTCGAGCAAACCGGATTGCGCAAAAATCCACTCCTCCCCCCCTTCTGAACCAGAGCGGAGAAGTTGCGGAAGTACGACCGCTGCGGCACGGTGCAGGACCTCGTGGTGAGCCTGCTGTGCGCGAGCGACGACGTGCGGATGAGCACGCAGAACGCCGCGAGCTGGGGCTACTTCCTCACGGAGTCGAGGCGGTGGGACGCGGAGGCGCTCGCCGCCGGGGGCTTCCCTCTGCGTCTGCTGCCGGGAGAGATCCTGACGCCCGGCCAGGCGGCCGGGACGCTCGGGCACAGCTGGTTCGGCATACCCGCCGGAGTGACAATAGGTAGGTGCTTCGTCGGATGCAGGCTGGTGGCGAATCGGGCGGGGCTCGTTTCTTGTCGGCGACGCTTTTGCTGTCGGGAGGAAATTTTACGCGGACAAGATTTTCTATTCAAAATTACCATGAAAAGCATGACTCTCTTCTCGAAAAAATTATTTGAAATCAGATTAAATTTTAACGTGACGGCACGGTAAACATTATTACTCAATCCTGGTAATGTCAAAATCGTATTTATTTATTCAAAATCGAGTTAAATACAAATTAAATTTTCAAATTAGTGATAATAAAATATAATAAATAAATTATGTTTAATAATTTTCCATTTATTAATAAATTATATGTTGACATTTTTTGTTATACTGAAAATTGAATTAAGTTTAGGTAGAATAGGTCGAACTATCGTTTCAACTTGTTTCATGGTAAAAATTTATACACAACAGCGATAAAAATCATACCAACATTTACGTATTTTTTATTTAAAAATTATACTAATTTGTCTTGTAATAAAATTTTAGCATGGTAGCACGATAAAATTTCGATGTAAGAACTAATAAAATTTGATGTCTAGTACAATTAAAAATTCAAATAGGACAACCTCGCCCCTAGATTATCATTATTTTCACGGTAATTTTGAATAGAAAATTTTGTCTGTGTAGATTCTGCGATGGTAATCTTATTGATTTAATATAAAGATATTTTTCTGGGTTTAGTTTAATTCAAATTGCACGAGACACAATCGTTATTTCAAAATAGCTTTCACGCGCAAAGTGGAAAGTAAACGCTTTTGATCTTTTTCAAAGAAACCATCTGTCGCGGAACGTAAATTAGTACGAAATTCCGTTGCCTTCTGGGCGATTAAAGTTTATAAGCTTCTACGTACGCTTCTTTTGCCCACCAGGGGTTGCTTTGGGCGACCTGCAGTGCTCGGTGTATGCATTATTAAAAGAGCCGTCCGACGCGGTTCTAAATATTTCAACGTCCGCTCAGCTGGCCTACGTTCATCCGACGTTCAAGCCAGACACCATCAATGAATCAAGTAAGATATTCAGCTGTTAATATAACGGTCGCGACCAATTAATTCAGAGAAACCGGCTGACTGTAAACCTTGCGATTGCGCAGAGAAAATAGAGTACTTTCCGTACTTCGAGGAAAAGTACCTGGCGGTTGCGGCGTCGCTAAACGGCGGAAACACTTTGGCCACCTTCGTAAAGTCTCTTCAGCAGTGGACCCTGGAACTAGGCTTTTCCGTGCCTCAATGTTTGTACAAGCTTTTTTATCCCCGTAATCCTCGTGCAGTATACACCCGCAAACTTTTTCTAATTTTTTTCACTACTAATGATAATTTATACGCAATACTGCACAGAAACGAGTCTACTTGCAAACTCTATCCAACTTGTCCGTCCCTCTTTTTCCGCAGCCAAAGTTTGGGACAAGCTGATAGCGCTCGGCAACGACGACGCCTCCATCAGCGACATGACGATAATTCCAACTTTACTCGGCGAGCGTTACGCTCCCGATCAAACGGCCAGCGTCGCCGGGATCACCCTCGACACTCTGCATTTGGGGAACATATTCCGAGCTCTGTGTTCCGGGATCATAAAGAATCTTCACGAGTGAGTTTACGACGTCGTTTTCCGCTGCTTTTTACGAACGAAAATAGTAGCCCCCCGCTCGCCGGCTATAGTTTTAAATGCCACCTTTGCAGGAGCACTATGGCGAAGCTTGTCAGGCTTTGCTTCTACGCGTCAGTCGGAGATTCGAACGAGTCGAAATTGCTTTTTTATTATATTTACGCTGCGGATTTAATTTTCGCCCGAGCAATAATTACGCGCTGAAGCGACGCGCAATATTGGATTACCGAGTCCATAAATCAAGCGCTTCGCGGCAAAGCTACCTGCCGCGCGCTCTCGAAACAGCCAATAAATTACTTAAACTACCGCGAGTTCGACTTTAACGCTCGACAATTATTTTTGCACCCCATTCCGGCGGCATAGAATTCGTCAGCGAGGCTCGAGCGAAGCCTGCCGCTTCCTCGCGGCCGAACTCACGTGCAGTCGCATTACTTGCAGCATGATGTCGCGGGAGGAGCTGGAGTCGGCGGGCATCAGCCGGATCGTGGGCAACGGCTCGGGTCTCGTGCGCAACCCGGTGCTGCAGAAGGAGGTCTCGCGCTGGTACAACCTGCCCCTCGAGCTCGGCCACACCGGGGACGCCGCCCTCGGCGCCGCGCTCGCCGTCATACACAGCGGATGAGACTTCAACGGAGCCCTCCCGAGGGAGAGGGAGTCCGGCTGAGCGGAGCAGGAGAGCACGAGCTGCTTGTGTCGCTGAAAGTGGCCAGTGCCGAATTGCGCACGACTGCGTCGGAGGGCTCTCGCTTTTGCGATTGGCGTAGAGTTGAGGAGTGTTTGAGGGGGAAGTTGAAGGGACTGCTTTGAAAGTTTTTATCGGAAGATTATTTTTTAATGCTCAGAGTTTATAACTTATTATACTTTTAAAGTTAATAATTAAATTGTAAGTAATAAGAATTACGATTCTTATATAAAGATTCTACTTTGTGTGTATGTAACTTATTGCTTGCTGTAAAAAGTAGAAATAATAATAAACGTACCATAATCTAAAAATATTTATTTGTATATGTTATAAGGTATATGCTGCAGCTCAGCGAACGAAAAGCCACTTTTATTTATTTCAATTCGAAAAGTTGCACACGATGTTAAATTTTTAAAATTTTTATTTTTAAAAATTTTTGATGTTGTAATATTTAATATTAAATATTAACATATAATACTTGAAGTGTTCCATTCTTGTATTTTATACGAACATGCTGTATTAATTCGTTAGATAATACATTTATATTTATTTTGAAAATAAATATAAATGTAATTTTTAATGTAAATAGAAGAAGTGAATTTGAGACAGATAAATATTTTCAATGAACTGCATAAAAATAATATATTTATACAAATGTTGTGATATAATATGCTTATAAAAACTTTATTGCATTCCTTAGTTACATTATTGTAATAAAAAGGTTTATGAAAATGATTGCATTTATGTAACTCATACTTTCTCATGTATGTATTTTTCATTACTTTGGAAATTGATTTGGCTGAATGTATAGAATTGGAGCAAACAAATAAAATAATAAAAAGATCTAATGTTATTATTTGTTTGTTAACTATTTAGGTATAATTTTTATAAGCTATTCAAGTAATCATTCCAACAAAATTTTGCATTCCTTGGATAAATTAACCAATCCTTTGGCACGTAGCTTTCTTTAATTAAAATTTGTAATTTAAAATTATTCTATTATTTTATATTTTATTTTACTATTACAAAGCTTTTTCTATAATAATGAAATATAGATTTAAAATAAATGTAGTAAATTTTTATTTTATTGATTTAATTAATATATAAAGGAATACTGATTTAAAATACACGCGTGCATAAATGACAGAAAAAATTTTTTATTTCCCTAGAAGTTTTATAATTTCTTTAAAAAATAATTAAAAGTTCTGTACATTGGTTAAATCTCTACCATCATTTAAAAACTTCAAATTCGTATACTTGAAAAAAATTCATATTTATTTAAGTCAATTTAAATAAATTATTAGTCAAAATGACCAATTGTTTTTACCAATTGTTTTTAGTAATTGTTTCTAGCAAAAAATATAACACTTTTATTTTTATATTCAGCCAAATTTATTAAAGTCATCCGTTTTGTCTATAAAAATAGAACGTTTAATTCATATTTCATTTTTGTTAATAGTATTTTAAAAACTTATTCATACTATTTAGTAAATCGATCAAAAAATCATCAATGATCACGATTCCATCGCCATACAGTAGCATCGTCACATACGCATAGTAGCACAGAACCGTCTCTGCTCAGACTTGTTTGTCTGATAGGAGCTGTGCACTTTGGATGCTGTAATGAATAACACCTTACTTGTCCAGGCTCATCCACTTCAAGATCCCAAACATATGTACGACCAACTTGGTTACCTAAAGCTATAGTTTTTTGCCAAAAATCCATTGAAAACCTTATAAACCATATATCGCATTCTTTAAATTCAAAACGGTGCAGTACAGTCGCACTCGTTTCGTTATTACGCAAGTGTGAATCTTCAAGTCGCCCGGGTTTCCAACAAACAATACAGTTTTCGCAGCTCTTACTAAGTATAAAATCTCCGAACCACTTAACGCAATCTACGTAATTACGATGTACATCGCGAGTCGTGAAATCTGGAAAATGCTGAAGTACAGAATCGAACGGCCTGCCGTTTCGAGTTGGATTACAGTAATACGATTGTCTTATCGCTTCTTGCATATCTGACTTATCCAAATTCCAAAGTTTAAGTGCATGATCCATTCCACAAGAAATAATCCTGCTGCCTTTCATATCAAAATCCGCACTCAATACTTCATCTCGATGACCCTCAACGCCTCCAAATATTGCAATACATACATCAGTCTTAATATTCCATAAACGTAACGCATGATCTTTAGAAGCTGATAATAAAATATTTGGATCTTTGGGATGAATTTTTAATTCATTTATAGCATGACCATGACCAATATAATGTTTGATGCAAGTCATTGTAACTGGACTAATAATACGAATAACACCACGAGAACCAGCTACAGCAAGAAGAGGTTTACCTGATTCTTCAAATGTCCATGCACAGGTATAAAAATTCTCTTCTGCATCAGGATCTGCATAGCACTGACGCAATCTTATACTACCACCTTCTGGACACTCATAAATACTAACTCTATTACTTCCCACAGAAGCAAATACCATAGGTTCACCCTCTTTAAGATGGTGATTAAATTGAACACCAAAAAGTGGCTGACCATGGTCCTCTTTGATGCTACAGCAAAACTTGTAGAGGGACTTGTCAGTAGTTTGTTTAGTTTTCGAATTTTTACTCCTACGACGTCCTTTCCTTTTAAAACGAGCTGATCTAGTAGGAGTATCACTTCGATGTGTTCCTGCTGTTGAGTTACTTCCAATGCTACATTCAGTCTCATCGCTATCGTTTTCACTGTCTTCCTGACTTGAGGCATAGGCTAAAGACTTACTGGAATGTCTTTTCATTTTGGCGTGGTTATTAAACAATACTTAGGATAGAAATTTTATTTAACACTTAATTAATAATTCTAAAGTTCAGCCACCATATTTAAGTCTGGGATTCCACTGTTAACACCTATTAAAGTTTCAGACAAATTAAAAATTCTTTCTGCTAAATTTTTACGACCTTCTGAACTCTGTGAAAATAAAAAAATTTGATGTAGTATAAACTTTGCTTTAAAAAAGAAGTAATTTTTAATAAATTTGTAAAATTTAAATTCATTTAAATTTAAGAACTTACATGGATATTAGCTGATAATAGGTGGATGCAATATTTATCTCTTAATCGATTTGCAGCATGACATATTAATCCCATACTACTTGAAGAACCATAACAATTCACAAGACAAATGCGCCCCGAGATTATGAAAAATTCATCCAATAGGTTTATATTTGTTTCCACCTAAAAAAAATTGATTTTTTAATACACAATATACTTTTTATTAAAAATATAACATAAAATAAGTAAAGCATTTATTAAAAATTAAAAAACAAAATTAAAAAGAACCTTGTCAGGAACAAATATGTAATGCTAAGCTAAGAATATAGTAAAAATACGATAAAATTAAAAATGCTTCACAACATAACCTACATAACATAATAAGAGAGCATCTAAACAATAATAATTTGAAAGAAAATATATTGATTACTTCATTCACAAGATGAGTAAGCCGACCGTCGAAGGCAAAAACAATATAATCAACGTGTAAGTCAGTTCTGGAACGTAATATATCCGAAATAGATTCGCATTTATGTACGGCTGTCCGGTATTTTCGACTCTTGGCTCCGTTTTTAATCACTTCGAAAACTTTATCACACAATTCATCAGCAGCAACAATCTAAAATGATACCACTTGAAGTCCACAGTAAAATTAAATAAAAAAAAAAAACTTACAAGAAAAGAAATAACGCAGCTAGCGTTCCATGCACCACAGCATCTAAGGACTCCCGCCATTATTTGGCAATTACGTTTACATAGGTATAGCGTCGGCCGGTCGGCGTCACCATACTATCTGCTGCAGATGAGATAAACTGCACGCATGCGTGTTGCAATATATATGCATATATATATTGCAACAAGTCGCCATTTCCAAAACACATGGAGTCTTTAAAAGAGTTCTGCTCGAGTAAATTACGTTTTAGTTATTTTAATTTATTTGTTTTAGTTATTTTAGTTTCTGTGGGTGTAATAAAAATACTTTTGAGTATCTATCATTTGATGATTATGCGTAATGAAATATTTTAATCGAATATAATGTTGATAGAAAACATGAAAGTAAATTACATTCTTGACACTAAAATGAAACGAATTACGAATTGTAGAATAATGATTAGTGATTAAGTAAACATGTAGTGATTTTCTACATGTACATGCATTTTTTATGACTTTTTTTTCGTGAAGTGATCAATATGAAGTTTCCAAGAAGCATATTATATTTAAATTAATGCTTTTGAGTTATGGTAAAAATTTCACAGAATTGATCACTTTTATGTCCTTTGTTATTAATTACTTTTATCTTATCAAGTAAAAATTACTTTTACAAAGAGCTACATGATTGCAATCATATTCTTTAATTATGGCTTCAAAGAATTTTGGTAATTGGGTATTTGAAAAATTACTTGGATCTGGAGGATTTGGCCAAGTTGAATTATGGAAAGAAAAATATACAAATAAAAGGCTTGGTAAGTAAATAATAAAAGCAATGCATAAAGTATTGTATAAAAGTTGTTATTTTTGTAGCTATAAAGGTATGTATGTTAGCAAACTCTCAGTTAACACCACGTCAAAAAGAAAGATGGATACAAGAAATAGTAATAATGAAACATTTAAAACATCCAAATATCATTAAATCTGAATTGCTTCCTACAGAAATTATATTTTCATCAGCAGTGCTTTGTATGGAATTTTGTAATAGAGGGGATTTAAGGAAGGTATGATTTTAGAAATTATTTTTTTATTTTTTAGATAGAAAAATTTTAAAGAATATTTTTGAATATTAAAGATTTTGAAAAAACCAGAAAATGCTTGTGGATTAATACAATATGAAGCTTTATCAGTTATAAAAGATATTTATTCAGCCCTTAGATATTTACATATTAAAAATATAACTCATAGAGATCTTAAACCTGAAAATATTGTTCTTCATGAACAAAATGAAATGGTAATTAATAAATATTAAGAAATTATTTTTAAAGTTGATTTATTACTAATTTTATACAAAAATATTTAGGTAATTTACAAATTGATTGATCTTGGATATGCGAAAGAACTTAGTAATGCAACAGCTACAAATTCATTAGTTGGTACTTTTAGTTATGTTGCACCTGAAATTTTACAAAGCAAGAAATATACATGTTCAGTAGATTACTGGAGTTTAGGAATACTATTTTTTGAAATTTTAACAGGCTATAAACCTTTTACAGAAAATTCTTACACATGGTAAATTTAATTTAAATTCAAATTGACAATTTTTGTTTATTTATTTGCTTATGAATATCGTTTCTACATTTTTCACAGGTTTTCTAATTTAGAGAAAAAAAAATATGAAGATGTATGTGCAATTGATACTGGTGGACAAATAAAATTTTATGATCACATTATATATCCTAATGATTTATCTAGGTAAAAGTTTATTGTTATTTATAAAAATACTTAAACTCTATTTTATTAAGTTAATTTAATTATAATTTAATTAATTAATATATATAGAAGCATATTAAAACAAATTACTGAATGGTTTCAAGTTGTGTTACAAGTAAATCCAAGAAAAAGAGGTAAAAGGCCAGACTCTGAAGAAGTTGTTGTATTTCCTTTGTTAAAAGAGATTGTTCCATTCAAGGTAAGTCTGAAAAAACAAATCTTAATAAAAAGCCAGTCTATTTTATTTTTAAAACTTTAACATTAAAAATACTCTTTGTTTAGATTATTTACATAGTTTCAGTATCTTTATACCGAATTGATCAGTATAACTTGAACAGTAAACATATTACTATTAATGAACTTCAACAGTGGATAGAAAAAGAAACATCTACTCCTATCAGTAAACAAATGATTGTAAATGCAACTGGAAATATGCTTACTGGGAATATTAATATAGACAAATTACCTGTAGAAAAAAAATCTGATTTGACATTATATGTTTATAACATTGATTGCCTAAAAATTAATAACGACATTAATTGGGATTTTCCAAAAATTCTTGATCTAATGCTTACAGATTCCAGAAAAATCAACAATCCTTTTTTGTTACGTCAATGTTATACTTCTCTAATTTATATAATGAGATATGAAGTTACATTGTTTAAACAATACGTTTTTGGATTAGGCGCAAAATTGTACGTTTCTAAAAATTGTATAAATTCTGTACAAAAATAATTGTACACACTATTTAAAAATTAATCATTCTATTCTATACATTTTAGAGATCTCGTTGAAGAAAAAATCAATATTTTAAACACAAAAATTGAAAAAAACTTACCAAATACAGAATTGCTTTTAAATAAAATAAAAAGTCATTTACAGTCAAAAAATAACATTTTAGTTGAGCCACATGCATTAAATAAGTTGTGTGAAAAAACAATGAAACTTAATCAAACTGTAATGAATTTGAAATTAGATTTACAAACTATCCAAAGTTCTAGAGAAGAAATAAAACAGTTTTTCAATAATGAAGAATTGTTAAATGATTTAAATAACTTTTCAGCAATGTAAAAATTAATTATTTTATTTACTTTTTAATTTATAATATGTTTTAATTTATTTAATAATTTAATTTAATTAGGTATGAAGATCTGTTAAATATGTTTGAAACATTTGAAAAAGATAAAAAACGTGATTCATGCTATATTACAGAACAAATAAATAAACTAATAGAGATATTCTTCCAATTTGAAGAACAAAAAGAAGCACAACTTAAAAATCAAAATACTTTAGACATTATAAGGTAACTATGGTTTATAAATTTAAAATATTCAAAATTTGTATCTGAAATCTACAACTTTTTTACAGAAAATTATCCTACCTTGATAAAAAATTACATGATCATCTCAAAATAATTGATTCATGTTTTGAATTAAATCGCATTTATGACAACACCTTGGCTGAATTAATAAATAAAAAAGAAGAATCTATTACTCCTACTGAAAAGATTATACCTAATTGTGACAGTAATGAAGTAAATTCAAATATAATTTTAACTGATGATTCTGTAGTTCGAGATAATATCGTTTTGCGAGCTTTGTATGTAAAAAATATAAAATTGGAATATGCAATATTACTATGAACAATATTAATTGAGCTTTTATTTTGCAGGTTAGATAAAGTATTAGAAAAATTCCCAGAACAGTTGGCAAAAATAAACCTATATCAATACCCTTCATAATTTTTTAAATGTGACTGCCTGTATAGTATGTATAAATTTTTTCTACTTTCATGCAGATTTGTTTTTAAAATTGGTGATTATAGAAAATTATATTTTCAATGATTTTTAAAATAAGATTGTTATTAATATAGCATTTATAAATCAAAATTATCTTAGTAAAGATATGTTAAATATTTGTATATTATTATAGTTTTTAATAAATTTTTGTTATAATAGAATTTACCTTAATTTGAAATTTTCCTTGGTACATAATGTCTTACACCCCATTTAATATTTGCTTGTTCATCTGTTTTTACAAAAGAATATACTGGTCCATTAAAACGAATATTACCCAATTTTGCTTTCCAATCAAGACTAGCAGCTAATAATAGAACTTTCTTTTATAATTTAATTTTTATATTTTGTAAGTAAATAATATTGTACTTACGCAATGATTTATTAATACAGAAAGCAATAAAAAAAAAGATCGAAAATATATGGAATTTCATTGTGGCAGAAATCTGTATGGTCCTGCTTCACGATATGAACTAAAGATTTGATTCTAAAATTTTTCTCGACTCGAATGAATACGTATGCAAAAAACGTCACGCTTCATTCATTGGAAAAGGGCAATAATTTCTTACTAACTTTCACTAAATCTAAGAAAGAAGGTCATTTTTTGTTAAATGCTTAGTGAAAGTTGTAGATAAAATAATTGGAATTGAATGGAATTTTCTCAAATTTTCATGTTTTTACGTTTTCAAATTTAATAATTTTTTTCACTATTTGTGTGTCGACCAAAATCTAATAATTAGAAAAAAGCCTGCGAATGCTAAATAATAAAAATCAGTTATAAATCAAAATTAAATATAATTTAAAAATTTTAAATACTTAAAATTCTAATACTTTAAAACTAAAATAATAAGTATTTAAAAAAAAAGACAATTCCACTTTATTAAAAAGTTGTGCACATATGCTCTCCAAAAATTAGTAATCAATTAACAATGTTAAAATAAATATTGTACTCTTTTATTCGCTATGTATGCTGCTCTTCTGTTGAAAAATTCCATATTATTACGCTAGTCCCCTCTGTATGTTTATGCACACATCAACTATGTAAACTATATATTTTTACATACAAAACACCCATCCAGTAATTTTTTCTAGTTTCTTTTCATTTTGTCTGCCTCTCGATTGTTTTAATTGTTTAAAAACGAAGACGTTCTACTGCTTGCAAACTATGATGATCGTTACATGAGCTGCAAGTACATTAAAGTTTTAAGTACGTCTTTTAATATTTTTGAGAGACTCAAGTGTTCATTCATTGTCACTGATATCTTCGTCAGTCGTAAACTCGGAATGTTCATCGGCATTATCGACATCTTCTGCCGTATCTTCATCAGACATTTGCCATTGTGGATGATCAGTTGGAATGGCTGCAGCCTCCTTAACGTCCATCTGTTAAAAGTAATATTTTATTAAAATATTATACTTTAAAATACAAGATAATTTATTACTTTTTATTAAAAATATTGCTACTTCATTTGCTTAATTTACATAAAGTATACTTTAGTCTGAAACTCTTTTTAAAAAAAATTCATTTACCATGAGTATATTTTGATTTAAATTTAAAAAGTACAGAAATACTTGTAATACCTTCAGATCATATGATTGATCGAATCCCATATACGAGTCGCTGCGTAGACAAACAGTAAATGTATATACACTGGGCCAAAGGGGTGCCCTGAAATGCAGCTGGAATTCTTCGGTGTCGACAAGTGAAGTGACGTGCACGGGCGCCGTTAGCAGAGTTTGACTTTTGCGATCACAGAGGTATACCCACCAATACTCATGTTTAACCTCGGGGAAGTACGGGCAGTGTACAAAATGAGAAGTGTTACTCCGACCTTCCAGTATTCGATCACGTTTTGATAAACGTTGCTGGAATTTATTCCATTCGGTATCATCATCCTCTGCAACCTCAGAACTTTTTGGCTTTTTCGTCGGCTCGGGAGCACTATCTTCATCGTCGCTGCTATCACTCTTATTAGCGTCACTATCACTTACTTCTGAACCTCCAAAATGAAAATATAAAGTTTAATTAATTGCAATAATATTAAAAATTTGTTTATAAAATATAATGATTTTTTTTGTTAAAATACGTCATTAAAAATGTAATATTGTAAAATTTTTTCAAATATAAGTTAATTTATAATTCAGTCAAATTCAAATCAGAATTACGAAAACTGTTTACCTGTTGCTTTTTCCTTATCTTTCTCATCTTCATTTTTTTCTTTTTTCGATTTCGGTGAATTATTATTCGGTTGACTAGATACACCGTTTTCATTTGCACTTGGTGCTGGAGCAGTTTTGGCTGGAGCCGCTTTTTTACTCGGCCCCTTTTTATTGTGCGGTTTCTTTTGACCTTTTCGCTGCCTCAACCACGCCGGCCTCTTGGCTGCTGTTTGGTTTTGCTCTTCAGTCTCTTCTTTTTCTTTCTCTGCCTCTGTTTTGGCTTCTTCAATAATTGTTTTTTCTTTTATAGTTTCGTCACCAAACAGATGAGACATATCTGTACGGGTTAGAGTTACAGTTACAGTTACAAATGCACCTGCCGTATATACATTAGAGTTATCATCATCAATAACTGAAATAAATATCAGTATTTTTAATAAACCACTTAAAAATTATCCAATCACGCTTATGAGCAATTAAAATTATAAATTTAGAATATTTTAAATACCTTCAGATACAACTTTAAAATCAACAAAAGGCATATTTCCTAAAACTCTCATGACATCTTCAAATTGACTATCTGACAAACCACGTAAAATTGATCTACGATCTTCTCTTTTCAACTGAGCAAAGTTTTGTAGACTTTTGATCTAAAATTAAGTTTAATTGTTTGTTATTACACATAAATAAATAAGCATTATTTACCATCTTTACCTTCTTAGCTTTAAAATATTTAAGATGATCTTCTGTAATATGAGGTAGTTGTAGTAGAGGATTCTTGAATTCCCAAAAAGCTTGTACAATCATAGGACAAAGTTTCATACAGTTTTCAATTGTAGTTATTGTTGGCAAAAGTTGAACTAAAATATTATTAAATAGTAATTGACTTTTTAGTAGAGATAGAACAGCTATTATTTCACTTTTTACTAACCTTGCCTAGCATAAGCTAAAACAATCAATTGATTCACGCATGAAATCATTTCCTGAATTAAGTACGGACATTTTTTAATCACGTATTGTCTGTCCTGCTCTAAGGTGTCTGGGCTTAAAGGTAATCTTGATAAATGAGCATGTATTAAAGCTCTTGCTTTAATAGAATGCATCATGCAAAGAGGGTACTCTCGATTTCTTTCACCTAAATTAGGAAGCTGTTTAATCAGCTGTAAAAAAAAAATAAGATTAAAAAATTTATATTAATCAATCTAAATTTTAGTTTTTAATGTACTTACTGCTGGCATTTCTTCATTATCTGTTAATCTCTCAATAATTTCAGGATTATGCTTTTTTTCAAATTCAAATGAAGCTCCAAGGACCATAATTATTCTTTTTAATGTCATTGTGGGGGTATCATGGAAGTAGGCATAATACATTTTTGTTGTAGCTAATAATACCTAAAAATTGATTATTTTATCATAAAAGTAGTAAACATATTACAAATCTCATTTTTATTCATTATTCAAACGTGTAAAAAATTATGCAAAATAATTTTATTTTCTACCTGATCACCAGTATATCTTATGCTTCTATACCACCACATTCCTACAGCAATTGGCAAAGCTAGCATAAATACAAGAGCATAGGCACCTAACACCCACATAGAATTTTCTTTTTCAACAATCCATGAAGGAAGTGCAATTCCAAAACCCATAGCACCAGGACCATCAGGATTACCATATTTTTCCCAATTTGCCATTGCTTCTTTGTCAGTCAAAGCTTGATAAGCTAAAAACAAATTTGTATATTAAAATTTTTTATAAATTCTATTGATAAATTAATGCAAATATATTTTTCAGGTATAATGTTACCTTTTGTTAATTTCATAAATGCCTTTTCATTTCCAGTCTCTTTATCAGGATGAAGGATCAAAGAAAACTGTCTGTAAGCTTTTTTGATCACAGCAGCGGAAGAACCCTACAATATAAAAATATTTATTAAGATCTTGCAAAAGGAGGTGTAAAACATGAAGTGATTTAATTAAATACAATTAAATTTAATATATTTTATTTTATATATTATTATATATATTTAAAAAGTTTTTACTAATTAAAACATTTATTTAAAAATTTTTTTTTCAAACATAAATTAAGTAAGTTAACATTATGATTTATAAGTAAAAAATAATGTAAAAATTCTTAACTTACAGGAGCAACATCTAATATTTCATACGGATCAAAATTAGCCATCTCATAATCAAATTGTGAAACTTTATATGCAAGGAAACCAAATAATGCCCATCCAGAAATAATGAGAAATTCCCTGGAAATATAAATATTTGTATTTTAATGAATTAATACTAGTTGTAAGTTTCTTTTATAAAATTTAGTACCTGAAGAAAGATTTAGTTTTCTTCCAAGGATCACTTCTTTGAAGGATAATTTTTTTCTTGTTACATCCATCACAACGACACTCCTTAGCTGTCTGATTAGGATCTAAACAAGCATACAAAAATCTATAATTTTATTTTTAAGTACATAAACAAATACATATTGGAATAATTAATTAAAAAATAAGCAATGAATATTTTGATGTTTTCATTTTTCCTATGTTATGGATCGTTTCTTATACATGACCAACACATTTGAATCCCTAATTAATAAGTAACTTTAAGAAAAAATCCTTGATTCTGGAACTTAAAAAATTGTTCTAATTTATCAATAGGAATAATAATATCGCTAACCTGGCTTAGGGCAACGTGGCCATAAATAAAATGTACTAGGCACTAGAAGAAGCGCCAAGAAGGAGAGCAAAAAGTAGAAAAATGTCCCTCCACTCTCGTCATATTGAAATTTTTGGCCACTCATTTCTCATTAAGTACTGGCGTTTGTTCGAACGCGTCGTTGCAATTAAGTACGTTTCATTAAACGTCGCTTGAAATTCCGCCAGTTTCGTGGAGCTTTTTATTTTGTAGGTTACACGCGAAGACAGACAACAGATTTGTCACCGCCAAGATTGCCAACTCAGCTTCTTTTCCGTTATGCCACGATTTAAAAGGCCGATCCTGATCGCACATACACCGTACACGCGACACGCATGCATGCACATCAACGGGGATCGTGGAATTCTTAGGTGCTGACACCTGCCCTTGATAAAAAACACGAAAGAATTCATCAATGAAATAAATAAACAATATACGACACTGTTAAAAATTATAATAAGCTTGACCCACAAGTTTTTCAAAGTTCAATATTTGGTTCTGCGCTAACAATAAAAGTTTACTTCATTTTCAATGAATGTTTTATTGCTTAAATTGTAAACATTTGCATTTTATTTTAAATTAACTTTATTTTACTGCAATAATGAACTAAAGCAATAAAAATGATTATTTTTCAGATATTAAGTTGGTCACATTATTAAGTTTTGAGAATTCTACTTAAATATTGTATTTAATAACAAGATAGGGAACTTTTTATTTTATCTAAATATTATTTTTCTGTAAAAGTTTATAAAGTATTAAATTTATTTCAAAATTTATATTATCAATACAATAAGACTAAACTAACGAGAATTGTGATTTTTGGCGCGAACTCAATGGTATGAATGTATTCCGCAAGATAGCGCCCTAAAATTATTTCCGGTATTTCGATTTCCGGTGTACTTCCCGGTATACACGTACATTGCATAATGCGTGTACACATGCATGTAAAATTTCCTCGCGTTGTTTGTATTAGTGCCGCTTTAGTTCATCGGCAACGTTCACGGCGACGTTTAAACGCGCGCGTTGTTTTGTGTCGTCGCTTATAGTATATTATTAGAAAATTGGTAATAAAAGGTGAAATTATAAAGGTTTACAAAGAAAGCTGTTACATACTTTGCCTGAATAATATCTTTAATATATTCTTTATTTTTTATTTAAGTAGTCACGAAAATGGATTTCTTAGAGTATCCTGATATAACGGCTGAGGTTAAGGGTGCAATGGTATGTTTTAAAAACATTCATTTTATAAAAAAAGTGCAGCTTTTTTTTATATACTGTCTCTATTTTTTTTAAATTGATAAATTATGATGCTTTTAAACAAATATTCAATAATTTATTTGATTTGTTTTCATTTCATATACTTGTGAAACAATAAGTATCTACAAAATTATTATTATTTCCAGACCCCTGGTAGATTAAAGCTGACCGATCAGCATCTAATATTTAAGAATCAGAAGACAGGGAAAGTAGAACAAATATCTGCATCTGATATGGAAATGGTGAATTTTCAAAAATTTGTTGGTACGTGGGGACTGCGAATATTTTTGAAGAATGGAACTTTACACAGATTTCGAGGATTTAAAGAAGGAGTATGTTCTTACATTTTGCATAGATTGTTAAATTTTTGTAATAAAATTTAATACTTTTCAGGATCGAGAAAAAATTGCCAAGTTTTTCAGTACTAATTATAAGAAAGAAATGTTAGAAAAAGAATTAAGTTTGAAAGGGTGGAATTGGGGAACAGCAAAATTTTATGGATCAGTTTTAAGCTTTGACGTTGGTCATAATACTGCTTTTGAAATTCCTCTTTCTGATGTATCACAATGCACAACAGGTAAAAATGAAGTCACACTTGAATTTCATCAGGTAAGAGCACATTAAAAAAAAAATAATCTTTAATATATAAATTAGTGATCCAAATTTTATTCTTTAAAATAATTTTGATAATTTTGATAATTTTGTATTGTAATTACAAGAGCAAATTTTGCCTGTTGAAATATTAATAAATAAATAAATAATTTGCAGAATGATGATGCTCCTGTAAGTCTTCTAGAAATGAGATTTCACATTCCAGTAAGTGATACAGCTGATCAAGATCCTGTAGAACAATTTCACAAAGAAGTTATGGATAAAGCATCTGTTATTAGTGTTAGTGGAGATGCAATTGCTATTTTCAGAGAAATTCAATGTCTTACACCTCGGTAAACTTTTTTTATTTAATTAATTTTAATTTGATCTTATAAAAATTGTTCAAGATAATTTCAAGTAATTTTTTTCAGTGGACGTTATGATATCAAGATTTTCCAATCTTTCTTTCAATTACATGGTAAAACTTTTGATTACAAAATTCCAATATCTACTGTACTGAGGTTATTCTTATTACCACATAAGGATAACAGACAAATGTTCTTTGTTGTAAGTTTATACTTGATTTTAAAAAATATTATGTTATATATAATGTTGCAAATATTATAATTAATAATATTTATTTCAGGTTAGTTTAGATCCACCTATTAAACAGGGTCAAACGCGTTATCATTATTTAGTCTTACTTTTTAATCAAGAAGAAGAAGCATCTATTGAATTACCCTTCACTGAGTAATTTAATTAATTTTTAATAATTAATTTGTAGAAGAATCAATAATTAATAATATTCTGTTTTTACAGGAAAGAGTTAAAAGAAAAATATGAAGATAAGTTAACTAAAGAGCTTTCTGGTCCCACATATGAAGTTTTAGGAAAAGTCATGAAAGTAATAATTAATAGAAAGCTCACAGGTCCTAGTTCTTTTACAGGGTATATAAAATTATTTTTCTTTTACTTACTTTTTTTAGTTATTTAAAATTAATTAAAATTTTATTTGAAATTTAATTTTAGACATTCTGGAACACCTGCAATTGGATGTTCATTCAAAGCAGCAGCAGGTTATTTGTATCCACTGGAGAGAGGATTTATCTATGTACATAAACCTCCTATTCATATTCGATTTGAAGAAATTAATTCAATTAATTTTGCTCGTGGAGGTGGCTCTACAAGATCATTCGATTTTGAAATTGAATTAACTACTGGTGTAGTGCATACTTTTAGCAGTATTGAAAAAGAGGAATATGGAAAACTTTATGATTTCATCAATTCTAAAAAACTTCGTATTAAAAATAAAGGCAAAGGAGTAAGTATAATTTATGTTACGTAAATGTGATTAAAATAAGAAAAAAATGACATCTTTTACATTTTTGAAGGATAAACCTAATTATAATGATGACTTTGGAGACAGTGATCAAGAAGATGAACCAGATGCATATTTGGCCAGAGTTAAGGCTGAAGCTAAAGAGAGGGACGATGACGACGACGACGATGAAGATGCCTCCACAGATGAAGACTTTAAACCCACACAAGTTAGTAATATTTTTATATACATTTCAATTTTTAATTTATATCTAGAAACATTTTTTTATTTATTTTCTTTTAATTTTGAAACAGGAAGAAAGTGATGTTGCTGAAGAATATGACAGTAATCCTAATGATACTACAGATAGTGATGCTGAATCAGATGCATCAGGTGGTAGTGCTAAAAAAGAAAAGAAGGAAAAAAAAGAAAAGAAATCAAAATCTGCTAAGACAGTGGTAAGTTAAATCACCAACTTCTATTCGTCTCAATTTCTATTGGATTATATTAAATTTAATTATAGATAGAAAAATTAATAAATTAAAATTAATATTTATTTTTTATGTTTTCTTAGTCAGAAAAGCCGAGGAAACCACGCAAATCAAAGAAAGAGAAAGACGAAAATAGGCCTAAGAGGCCACCTTCTGCCTATATGTTGTACTTGAACAGCGTGCGAGAAGACATAAAAGCTAAATATCCTGGATTAAAAGTTACTGAAATTGCACAAAAAGGTGGTGAAATGTGGAAGGAATTAAAAGACAAAACCAAATGGGAAGAAAAAGCTGCAGAAGCTAAAGAGGAATGGACCAAAGCAATGGAAGAATACAAAGCCAGTGGTGGAGGTGCTCCCAAAGAACCCAAAGAAAAAGGAAAATCTGAAAAGAAGTCTGCCAAAAAGAAAGAAGTTAAAAAGGAATCTCCAAGCAAAGCTATGGCTGGAGGATCATTCAA
Organism: Ormyrus thymus; assembly: GCA_035582935.1. NCBI lineage: Eukaryota > Metazoa > Arthropoda > Insecta > Hymenoptera > Ormyridae > Ormyrus > Ormyrus thymus. The sequence continues at coordinate 9,954,831 of JAWWEM010000010.1, forward strand.
GAGTAAAGAATACATCAGTGAAGATGACAGTAGCAGTGATGAGGAGAAATCAAAAAATGTATGATCCATTATAAATCAGAATTTAAAATTATTTTTTTATTACTGTTTTAAGTTATATCAGTAAATTTATTTTATTTCAGAAATCTGAAAAACGAAAGCGTTCCTCTAGTGACGATAGTGAAAAAGAAGAAAAGAGTAAATCTGTAAGTACATCAAGTAACACCAATAAATTTACTAAAAAAGAAAATAATAAATTTTATCCTTGTATTTTATTGCAGGAGAAGAAACCTGTAAAGAAAGCGAAAGCAGAGAAAAAAAAGGACTCTGAATCTGAAGCTAGCGATGCCGGATCTGATGCAGAAAGTAGCGCTCAGTCCAGTGGTGCCGATAGCGACTAAAATTTCGGTTATTTGCTGGAAATCTAACCGTTTGAGTTGCTACGTATTGGCTATGTACAAAGTAAAAAGTTGTATTCTTTTAAGAAACTCGACAAATATTTGAATAGTTACTATAAATTTTTTCTACTTATGACTTCTAATTCATTGCGATGGTTAAAATGATTTTTTATAACGTACTTCCACAGAAATAGTTTATTCTACAGTAATAAATATATTAGTAATTAAATAACTACATTTATTTTTAATAAAGATTTTTTTGTTAACAATCAGAATCGTATCAGAATTGTGAGATCTTACTTAAAGTAAAATTAACTGTGCTATTGTGAAATATAAATGGCAGTACTTAAAAATGTACTTAAGTGATTCATTTTAAGTGTTTGCAGAAACAAAAGAATATATTTGTTGCAAAATAAAATGAATCTGAACACTATAGTCTTATGAAGCACCAAACACTTGTCCTAAAATAGTTGATTTCATAAATTTTTCATCATAAACTTTGATTTGAGGCATTGAAAGTGTTGCTTCAAAAAAACAAAAACGTATCACATGTGACCATCAATGAGTATTGTAACCTTGCCATTGTCAGCTCTGTGGAATTTTTTCTTTATCAGTTTCTAAATGATCGGCTTGTATGTCTTGCAATTCAATTTGCTGTTCCTTCATTGCTTTCTGAAATTTTAAATTATAATTCATTCATTTTTATAAACAAACCTAGAGAATTTGTTTTATTAATTATTACATTGAGTATCAAAATAATTAGTGTAAAATTCATTAGTTTTTTTCTGAGATTTACAAGCAATAGAATTAATTTTTATCTGAAAAAATGTTTCCAAAATTTAATGCTTACCTCAACACACTCTTTGTACACTTTTAGCAAAGATGCACACATTGCATCACTTTTATCCCCTTTAAGAAATCTCTCAGAAAACCAATTATTAAAGCAAGTATCATATTTTAGCTTTAATTCTTTGCACGCTTCCATAACTTTATTTTCAGGTACTATTTTACAGATATCCTATAGTCAAAGAAAAGATTTACCTTGATACACTGCTGGTAGATATTGTACAGGGGGGCACACATGGAGTCATTTGTGTCACCTTTCAGGAATTGATTAGAAAACCAGGCATTAAAACAGTTGTCATATTCATTCTTCAGTTCATTGCATGCTACACCAAGACTATTCATATATTCTCTGCGATCCATTACTGAAAGAAGACGTCAGACTCCAATGGTACCAAATAGATTTCAGATAAATTTTAATAAACATTAAACAAACGAACATAGTTCAAAGTTTTTATTTAAATTAAAAATATATTTTACTAGAAAAGATTTTAAATGGTAATAAATAAATAAATGAAGTATTCTTATATTTATTTGAAATTTAAATAATATAGTGTATTTCATTTAATTACTAATAAAATTTATTATTCGAAGAAAATACAAGTTATTGGTTTTTGTTTAAACAATTTTTAAGAATAAAGACTTTAACACTTTTGAAAGAAATGTTAAAAAGAAAATTTTAATTTTAAAATTAAGGTTATGTAGTTATAAGTATTAGTCTATCCTTATCATAAGTGACAATGAATTTTATACTTACTGATAAGTTTATTGCGAACTAATTTTATTTTAAAGTGCAATCAAGTTTTCATAAAACAGGAATTTTAATAAAATCGAAAAACTAATCGTAAAACGTCTTTACATGATGCAATTTAGTTCGAGATCCGAAAACTTGCTACCACATCAGCCGAATTCAGAGTCCATCTATCGCTTGGCGCCACATGGTTTTTAAAAAAACCTTTTATAATGAAATTATGGCACTTTATAAAAAAAAATTTGTGCTCCTAAAATTTTTTTAATAATATCATGAGCCCTTGAAATAAGATCGTTGAAAATTGTTTAATTAAAATTTTACATCATTAATCAAATTTATATATATATATAATATATCTACAAAACAAACTTCTTATGTTTGATTAAAGATGTAGTTGTTATCATTATTTAATTTTAAAAAAGAAATTATACTTTGTAAGGTTTCAGAGTTCTTATGAGGCTTCTATAACTATTTTTCTAAGATTATTTAAATCTCTAATAATTCTGTACCATAATTTTTTTACGAGCAGTACTGTGATAAAAACATTATATTTATTGAATAAATTTATCAGTAAAAGAAAATACCAATTCTATGGCTTTGAGTTTGCCGCTAAAATTAAGATAATCGATCGAATCATATCTCGCAATATTTACATGGGGTTTCCATGCATGTGTAAGTGCAGTTGCATCCCACACATAGCAGGAAAAGCGAATCAATACACCCGGCATGGCAGCGGAGCAGACAGATTCCATTAGCTGGGCGACGATTTTATGGACATGTGCATTACATAACGGAGGAATTGCATTTCTGTCAGAGTGCATTTTCCTTACAGGTCCTTGAAAAGAAGTACGAGTCAGTGAAGCACCTACATACTTTGCACATCGTCGAACTTTTCGAGAGCACGACGTTCTTCGGCAGTACACTGTGGAAACTAGAACAAGTTAGAGTTTTGACAAGCACGACGTAAACAGACAATCGGCGCACATCATCATGGCAAAGTACGAAAGAGAGTATTGCATAATCGCATTTTATCTAATTGTATTAAGTAGCGAGAGCGTGACGTGTAACGATAGCGAGATGTTTACTCTTTTACTTCGAAGTAAGGAAAAACGAGAGCACGGGTTTTGTTTTCCGAAGACGGTGAATTTGTTATCGTCGTTCGTTCGTGTGTCAAGCGATGAGCATTTTATTCAGTGTTTTCAAGCTGGTTATAAATGTCTCTGTTTGATTCCCTGATTTTTATCCAAGATAATGCCGATTACAAGATTGCGTGAGTTCAAATGCGTCCTTGGGCTCTTATTGCCCAGATTAACTGGGTGATATTATCCTTGGCTGATATATATATTTATAAAAAAAACCCTTTCCAAGCATTTTTATTGTCTTGATAGTTCTGTAGGTTTGTTGAAACTGAAGTAGCTTTACTTCGTGATAGTACGTTTCATTGAAACTATGTTTTTTCCTTATGCATTCATAGTATTTTACTTTTATCACTTAGAAATTCTTATTTTAAAATAATCTTATCATTTCTAAATAATTTGTAAGATATTTACTTTCTTACTTGAACAGTCTTTGTAGTACAATACAATTTATAGCTTTAATTTTATTGAAAAACTTTTAGTATTTTTAATAATCATAAATAATCCTTGAAATATTTTATACCATAGAAATTTTTTGTACAATTTTGGTGTAATGAAATTTTAAAATTGAATAATAAAATTTTAGATTTTACAGAATTATTTTTTAAAATTTTTTCGATTGATTTTATTATAAATAAAACTTATATTTATTCTTTCTTTTACTCCTTATTTGTTGGTCACCTGTTTGTAAATGTTGACTTAGTAAATTTTATCTAAAATCTTATCGTTGACAAGTGAATGTTATCATTAATATTCATAGCTGATTGGCTATTCTTAAACTTTTGTTATAGAGGTTTGCTACTTTTCGCAGAATTTGCAAAATGGCTGACTAATTGTTTGACGCACATTGCATTCTTTATCAATATAAATAATTGAATAATGAAAAGAAAATTAGGTATAAAGTCAGGTCAAACTTTGTGAACATTCAAGTTTTTTTGATTTATAAAAATAGGGCAGGTAAATATAATTTAACTCAACCTTTAATTTGACTACATGTCTTTTAAATAACAATAGTTTTAAATTCAATAAAATATTAGAAAAAATTTAATTTAGTATGAAAAAATTTAGTTTAATTCAATTTTGCAGAACTATTATAATTAAACAATTTTTTTACAGCAATTGAAATTCAAAAAATATATTTTAATCAGTGATTAATTCTATATTACATTTCCAGGGAGATGATGATAGTATTTGTTTACGATACCGCAAGGTGTTGTAAAGAAGAAGATGATCCATCTGATGCCGTTCTATATTTTCATCCAGCTTGGGTTTCACCGACACAAAGACTGGCTTTAGCTGGTCAATTAATGGGAGTAAATCAATTTTTATCAATATCTTTTTCATCTCCATCTATAATATCTCTACAAGGAGGAAAGTTTGTTCTAAAAAAATTTGGATCATACATTCTTGTAAGTTAAATTATTTTACAACAAAATTAATTATGAATGAATAATTTAAATATGCAAAAATTTAGTAATTTTATTTAAGATTAAATAAATATTTTATTTATAATTGTTAATAATACCAATATCTTAACATTTGCAAAAGCTTTAATTATTATTTTCAATTATAAATTAAATTATTTCCCGTTTACAGGCAGTAGGTACAGATAGAAATATACAAGACTGGATTCTAGAAAGACGCGCGAATATATTGGAATCGCTCCTTAAATTCTTTCACTGTGATTTTGATACAATTTCAGTATCTCTCAATAATGATAGAAATAAATTTACCGAAAAACTATATCAAATGTTTGAAACATACTTGCCAATACTTCAATATAGTGCCAGTTTATTTTCAAATCTTCCAATGTTGAAACTTCCAAGGGTATAATTTCTTTATAATCTATTAGCATATATTTTTGAGAATATTTGATAATTATTATTAATTTTTTGTTGTCTTAGAGTGCTAGTAACGTTTTCTTAGAAGCAATGCAAGTTCTTCAGTATTGTGAGGAGACTAATGGTATTGTAGGTGGAGCTTTATTTTACAATAACAAGTAAGTTTTTTCATAATAGCTACTGACTCATGTACTTTATTGAATTAATTAAATACATAACGAAAACGATATTACGCAATTTCTAGAGTCGTTGCTTCGCAATTAAGTGCTGAGATGACTAAGCAGCTAGTTATTACAGACCCATATAGAATCAAGGTATCCACTGTTTTTAAATAAAACATAAGTTCTGCAAAAACATCTTTTAACATTTTTTTTTTATTTAGGCACCCGCTGAAAGAATAACAACAAATTTTCACTTACCAGTAGGCGTACAACTTTTCCGTGTTTTTGTTGAACAAAGACAATTTTCCAAATTAGTTCAAGAAGCAAATATGGAACGCGGTTATAGTTCTTATTTAGATAATGCTTCGAAAAAATCTATTCATAAAAAGGTAAAATGTCTAGTGTTTATTCAAAAGACTGAGTTTTTATTTAAATGATTATTATTTACTGTTAAATTAATTATGTACATTGTTCGATTGCAGAACTTGCAAAAAGGTAATTCGAAGGATCAGCCAGTATCGATGATGAAACGAGATACTTCTCGCATCTTCACCGTTCCGGAAGATGCCGAATTGGATGCAACGCACTATAATATGACGCATTGTATTCCTTCCTTACACACAACGGCTTATAGTTCACCGGTGAAACGCAAAGAAGAAGCGAACAATAAAAATGAACGGCCCAGGTATCAACATCCTCTCACTCCCAGCGTTTGCTCAACACCGTTAAAAGACGTGAATAGAGTACTACACGGATTCGCTGTTTCAATATGCGCTGCTGCTGAAGAAAGTGAATCGAAACCTAAAGAAAGTAGTAAACAAACAGATAGTAATAATGCAAAAGTTGAAAGTAAAGAACAAAATTTGGATGATATTCCTGACGTTGTAAAGGAAGCATTACGTTGCAAACGTTTAAATAAATTAAGGAATGCAACACCTAAAGAAAAACTTATGTTAAAGGCTAAGGACAGAAATGCAATGAGCTTAAGTTTAACTGATTTGGATGAATCTTTGAGAAGGCATTCTAACAAAATAGTACTTAAAACTTATAGCTTAGGTTTACCGAAGTTAAACAGCAGTTTGAGTGTGGACTATGAAGACTCCCCTAAAAAACAAAAACGTCGTCGATATTATAATACTATTACCGATCCTTTTTTTCCCGTTTTTCGAAGCGATGGATTGCCCGTATCACAGTCATTATACAATGAATATATTGCGAATCATTATCAAGAGATCAATGATAGTTCAAAGTCTAACTTTACGTCCGTAATTTCAACGAGTTTACCGCCATTGCGAAATGGAAAAAATGCTTTAAAAATAGATAACACCAAAGCCGAAAATAGTCAAGTAGGCTCAAAACCAAATATTTCTTTGGATGTTAGATTAGAAAACAAAAATAAGCAAGAAACTTATCGTCGATCCATGAGTCTTCCTTTAAAACCATTGAACACTTTAGATAATAATGAAGACAGGCGTAAGTCAGCGTCGGAATGTGCTGGTATTTTTGATCATCCCCAACGCAGAAAATTAGATGGTTTACAATTGACACCACTTATGTCAAAATTAAGTCTTCTTGCTGATGAAAGGACTAGCGGTTTTTGCAGTAGAGATACGACACCTAGTGAATTTCGCGATATTTCAAGTTTTTCTTTAGTTAACAATCAACTGGTAAAAAGCAAGTTAGAAGCAGTTAGTAAAGAGGGCTGCAGTGATAACGATGATGAAATTGATGAAGATTGGACAGTGACAACGAAGGATGAAGGAAACTATGAAAAAGGCGAGTTGTTTCTTTGTGGTCATCAGAATATGGTTTTATTTTTATTAATGGAGGATGGAACAGCTAATGATCCTGAATTAATACATTCACTTGTAAGTATTGTAATTTAAATTTTAAAATTAAAAGCAACTTTATTTAGAATCTTCATTTTTTTATGTCAAGAAACAAAATTAAAGAATTTAAATATTACTTTTAGTGGGAAACTAGTATAAGCATATTGGGCTGTTTGGAAACACGTTTGCAGCAATGTTTGGAACCTCTTCCATCCAATGAAAGCAAGGAACTGTATAGTGTATTAAGTGTAGATTCAGAATGGGATACAATTCACAGGTCGGGACTATGGGGTGTTACGGAACTCGATGTTGTTTCTTCGCTTCATGATCGATTTCGAAAAAACAAAAATTTAACAGATATTACCGCGAGGTAAATAAATTTTATTTTTTTCAATATAATTGAAAAATTAAATGTATTAAAATAAAATTATAAACGTATAAAAATTCTTTTCTTATTACTAGAACGGATGATACAGTTGTTTACGGTAATCAGTGTGGTAATGTTGAAGTTTTTTATCAACAAGCAGTAGCGCCAAATACAACTGGCGGTCTTCCAACACCTGCAGATTTAATGGGAATAGTGCCTCTAAAAGCAAAACGCAGACTCGAAAGAGATCACGGGATCATTATACTTTAAAAAGTTACATTTCGTATTCTTGCGATATTCGCTTGAGTGTAGATTTAAAAAAACTACAGCATCTTATTAGTCAATTATTGACAGATCTTTTTTACGTCGATAGTGATATGATAGGCAAAACCAATAAAAATAACTGTTTGTTGATTTGATTTATTTTTATGTGCAATAAAATAAGTAAATTGTTGTCCCTAAGAAATTAACAAATACGTTTGTACGTATGTTCTTGAGGCAATTTTAGATCTTCCACAAGCTTTTAATGATTTACTTCAGATTTTAAATGGCAATATATATATATTTTATAACTATATAAGTATTAATATATCGGTTAAGAGTTAAAATATAAAATTTTAACGGTAGATCCGTCTATAATAATTTAATGATTCTTACGCTTGACAATTAACGAGCTTTCGATCTCACTTGTTATATTTTTGTTTTGACGATAATAAATAATAAATTGCGCAGAAAAAATTTAAACAAGGTATATTACAAGATAAGGACGATTTTTGAGTAAATTTATAAGTGTATTTTTGTAAAAAAATTCTCTATTGTATTATACATAAGTTAAATTTTGATGCAAAAGCATCAGACAAGATAAAAACAGTGTATTTTCAAAAGAAAATTTGTCCACTCTAACTAAATGAAGAATGATCTGTCATCTATCATTTTGTATGTTTTAATTGATGTAATTATTTTTTAATGGAGCGTGTGACAATCTTTTACTTTTGAAATGACAGCTATTGTTTATTAAAAAAAAAGTATTTCAGTGTTAAATATATATAAGGTGTTTATTATGCAAAAGTTTGGAGTGGACATTTTTACCGTGCTATTGCCAAATTTTTGAACGAACATTCAAATAAACAAAATAAAATATAACGGATTAAATCAAATAACAGCGTGGACCATTTTAAGGATTCGTTCTGTGATTTTTTAAATGAAAATAAAAGCTGAGTACTTAACTTGCCAAATCGAAACTTTCCATATTGATGCATCGTTTCAAGCACTATTCAGTGTTTTCACTGCAATACAAGAAAGCATATTTTATTATTGTGCTTATAATGTTAAGAATTTAAATTTTGAATGCTTTGAAACAATAGCAAAATTGTACTTATTATAAAAAAATAGTTATGATAATTGTCAATATTTTATCAATACAAATTTGCCATACTGCAATTTTAAAGTTTTACGTGCAAGAATTATTCGATAAAACAGATTTTGTTTTGTTCTTTTAGACATTTTTAATGACGTATGTTTTATTTTATGTTTAAAATAGTCACGCATTTATACATTTTAAATAAGATTCATTTTTGAGTAGATATTTGTGATATAAAAATGTAAGAAAAGAAGTTTGTTTATCTTTATATTCAAGTATCTTTGCGCAAAATGTAATGTAAAGCGGCTTATAAAAAATGAATTAAATAGACTGATGACTTATTGAGTGAACAAGTAAATTAACTTGTTTGTATCAGAGACAAGTATCTACTACTTTATATATTATTGTGTAATATCGCCGTATTTGTCCTATAAAATGTTATTTGTACTCAATATCATTACAATGTGTAGAAGTAGGATGAATATTTATATCAAACGTTAAAATTGAATGTTAAGTTTTTGGTGAAAATTAATAATTCAAAAAGTCATATCAATCATCGCTTGTATGAATCGATTGAATGCAATGCATGGTTTTTCAGACCCTTGAAATAAATAAAAAAACATTTCACACGAGAGAAATATCAAATGAAAATTAAACATTTCATTTTATAAATTTTTTACGAATTTGAAGAAGTTAGAAAAGGATTTCATTATACTCTTGGATAAAATCCATGTATTTATTCAATGGTGTAGTTCAAGCGATATTACGTACATCAAATAGAAACCCTATGGAAAATAAAAATATTAAGAGGTATAAGTAAAGATTGAAACATTGTAAACTTAGCCTGTTAGCTTATTTAGTACATGTCTTTAACTGAGCGGTCCCTTTCATTTTTTAATATTCGTAAAAAATTTCGTCAGTAATTATATATGTCAACTTTAATTAGCTTAGAGTACTGCGTCATTATAAAAATATTGTTTTTGTATGAATCAGGCATTTTATATCTAATTGCGCAAGTTGTACAAAACATAAATTTATATACGTCAATTTTATAAAGAAACTAGGAAATGTCGTATAACATAAATAAATATACACTTTTTGTAACAGCTGATAATGCTAGAGTTTAAAAAATATATACATTAATAGCATTAAAATTAGAAAGTTTTACACAAATTTTACACATTTAAATTATGACTTCAAAAATAACGACATTGTTTAACAAAATTACTTATAAAATGTAATTTGATTATTATAATAATATTATATAAATAAAAAAACTAAATTACGAGACATTAAGTAATTTGAAAGAACCGCTCAGGATTCCATTACATAGTTGAAAAAACCTTCAATAATTGAATGCATTGTATGTGAGATCAGTTGCTTTTTCAACATTTTATGAAAAATATTATGCGCAAAGATTATATGATACTACATGATATAAAATATTTTGCAACGTCCCTAGCAGCTACATTCCATTTGTATATATATATATATATATATTTAATAAATCTGCTAAACAACGCAATTAATTGGATACAGTCCTTTCATCCCCTAGTTTTATGAGCAACGTTTATAAAATAAATTATAATTTTTACTTTTAAAGCAGAGCGGCAAGTACAAGTTTTTTAAAGTTCCAGAACTTCATAATTCTTGAGCGCAGAAGAGCGACGTCAGAGTTTTCCTCCATAAACAAATTCCTACGATAACACGCGTCCTGCGTCAAGTGTGCACGAGCCGGTGGCGAGGCGAGCCTCCCAGTTCGACTGGTTCATTAACATATTTCTTGCGTATAGCGTCGAATGAGACATATTTCTTCTCAGCTAATTTGTATATTTATTAACGTTAACTGGTTTCCTCTGTTTGCTGATATCTAGAAAGCCTGGGAAGCATTTTATAATTTTTGAAAGTAACGACATTACTCGTGAGCTGTATCCAAAAAGATTGAATAGATATTAATAGATTATAGGGCTAAAATGTTAAAATAACAAATATTTTTTCAAGTTTTACATAGTTCTAATCACTCATATTAAATTGTTTTATAAAAATAATTTGTAAACGGTTTGTTTACGAGTCAACCTTCTTTATTTATCTTCTTACACTAGACAATTTAACTTTTAATCAGACAATTGAATGTAAGTAGATAAATGAAGTAAACGACCTGTTTAGTTATTATTTTTGAAAAACGTTTTCAGTTATCAAATTATGAACTACCGTGATAACTATAACGTAGTAGAATAGTGCATTAAATGCTAAAATACTAGAAAAATCAGACTGGTGTTGTTCAAAGTGTAGTACAAGTATGTAAATAATAAGATATATAACAAAAACGCCAACTTGATTTGTTTTCATGCAAAGCTTGATACGAATGTTTTTGTAGCGATTAATAATGGTTAGTATTTATTCGTATTTTATAAAAATTATAAAATAATTTTCAATTTTCATCTGTCATTATAATTTTTAATACGTTTCACATCGAAAATTCTCAAACTTTAAGTCATAAGTGGATGAATTACAATTTTTATTCAACCAACAACGAAAAACGTTTTATTTATTGTAATCTTTAACAAAATTGGCACACCAAAATTTTCCTCAAAAAATGAAAGCTCGGAATTTTCGATTAGCATAATTTTATCGCCGTCGGGCAGAAGCATAAAAAGTATCACTGGTAGAGTTTTTTCGGATTCGGTTACCGGTCGAGCCCCCAGCAAGTCCGGCACGCAGCGATGCCGTGCCGAACCCGCTCGTTAATTAAATTCGATGAAAAAAGTAGAAAATAACATCAATAAATGGGAAAAAGGCGTTAACGATAAATGTATGCGGTACGGCGACGGGGACTTGCCGAGGTGGTAAACAAGCCTCCACGGCTCCGCCAATCCTGGAGTGATCCGCTCGATCGGTTGGGGGCCTGAGCTTATTTAAAGGAGAAATCGAAGCCTAATGCATGACATTTTATTGAAGAAATCAGTGACGTGTGCTTTGAGTTAAGTGTTTCCTTCTTTATTTCTGTTAACCAATTGGTGATCCCTTTTATTAAGACAAGATGGTAAATATTGAGTTTTATTAAAGCTTTGAATTGATCTTTTACTAACAAAATTTTAAAAGTTATAACTAAAAATCTTAATAAAAATGTGAAATATTATAGAAGTTTCAATTTTCAATGTTTGTTCTTTGATTTGACATGCTATATTAATATTTAATAATTGAAGTTTATGTATTCTTTTATAGTAAAAACTAATTTGAGTAAATCAGCCAAAGAATAATTGTAGCTTTTTTATGAATCAGCGAAAAGAATAATTAAAACTAAGGAAAGCATTTAAAATGTATATTAAAGTTTTCTTTTATTAAGGGGTAATATCACTGTAAATTTTTAGAACATCGATTTTTATTATTAACTTAAAAGATGCTTCGAATCTCCCAGAATTTAGGGCAAAAAATTTATTACCCGAAAGACATTTTTTTTTTCCTTCAAATTTCAAGCTCTTCCTCAAGTATATCAAACTCCTCCAAAACGACTAACTGCGTCAAATAAGTACCTACTAGGAAGGTACAGATACAGGTGCCTCATATCTTACCTTTTGATTTTTAACTCAGCTAAATACACGCTAATACACACAGAAAGTGTTTTATTCAATTAAAAATATTCCGGAACAAAAATACGTTAGTTACCTCAGTAAATGTACAAAAAGGACATAATTTCATCGCTTGCACTAGCGATTTTTGTACGTGGTACTGATTTTTAATAGTTTATTTATAATCTCGAAGTACCCATAAGTTACAAACAATGACGCAAAAGTGTACCCGGTACGAAAAAATTGTATCCAGCCCGGTATCGGAATAGATTTGAGATTGAGAGCGATTCGTTTATGCACATTGATTTGTTTACGCGCATAAGAATTCAGCACATTTTAGTTCTGCACAATTCTCATATGAAAGAACAACAACACGTCTGTTCTTCTGCTAAGAAATTAAAAATTTGTAATGAAGATTTCATTATTGTTACTATCCTTTTATCTTTTCTTCCGTTTAAACGCTTTTTGAGGCTGTTACAGTGCTGTTACTCCTTAACAATTTAAATTTTCGTGAGATAAATCACGGTTTATTAATTTTTACAATTTTTTTTAGACAACGTACACCGACAAGGGAGCAAAGGTGACTATTTATTTAAATGTTTCGTAAGCGAATTCAAAATATGATACAAAATTCTAAATCTTTACATATTATTTTCAGCCAGTCGGAGGAAAATTCCTGAGTTTTGATCACGTGAAATTCTGGGTTGGAAATGCAAAGCAGGTAATAAGCAGAGAAGCCGTAAAAATGACAAATTTAAAGATTTGCATCTATTAATTTTCGACTGTCAAATTTCTAAAGCTAAATAAAATTGACTTAATAATTTCAACTATGCTTATTATTTTTGAACAATTAATTAATAAATTAAAATGAATTAATTTTTTATTGCCACAGCTATTAAACTAAACCATTAAAAGTAGTTTATTTAACATTACTGCCTTTTAAAGCGATTGTTTTACAGTTATAAATAAAACATGCTTAATGCTACATTTTTAATAGGCGGCTAGTTATTACTGCGCGAGGATGGGGTTCGAACCCTTGGCCTACCGTGGTTTGGAGACTGGTTCAAGGCGTACAGCAGCACACGCTGTTAGACAAAATAAGGTAAAAATAACGATATTTAAATAAATTTTTAATACTTCAAATTAGTCGACGATCGAATTCAGCCGCCATTGATTCCGTTATGCATAAAAACTTTGTTTATATTACGTAATTGGCGTAGCACATTATTTGTCACGGAGTAAATAGTTAAATACTCGATTGATAATTGCTTTACTATTTTGTTTCTAGATTGTATTCGTATTTGAATCAGCCTACGAGCCTGACGACCAGGAAATGGCGAGTCACCTTTCTCGACACGGCGACGGGGTCCGAGACATCGCCTTCAACGTCGAAGACATCGATACCATTTTCAAGGTAAGCACTTTTGGTTATAAGTATACTTTCTAAGTTTGCGAAGCGAAAAATGTACTCTTACTTTACATTAAAAATAATGCTGCAGGTCGCAAAAGAAAGAGGAGCCAAAATCGTGCGGAATTTGTGGGAAGAAAAAGACGAATTCGGCGTTGTCCGGTTCGCGACTGTACAGACCGTAAATACAAGCTTTTCTTTTAATATTAAATACAAAGTATGCGAATTGTTCGAAACAACGCCTGATCTGATTACAGTATGGCGACACGTTACACACGTTCGTTGACAGGACTCGGTACAAGGGATTCTTCTTACCAGGCTTCCGCAAAGAAGGCGAAGATGTCATTCAAAACCTTTTGTGAGTTATAGAAAATATATCAATGATTTACTTTATTCAAGAACATTTATTTATCATTCGAAAATGTAATTTTAGACCTTCCATCAACTTGAAGTTTATTGATCATATTGTCGGAAATCAGCCAGATCAACAAATGGAACCAGTAGCTAAATGGTAAAAGATTATTATTGGAATTAAAATCAGAGATTAAATAAAAAACGAAAAATTCTGATAAATTAAATGAATGTAAAAAAAATTAAAATAAAGACTATAATATTTACTCATTTGTTACAGGTACGAACATTTACTACAATTCCACAGATTTTGGTCCGTTGACGATTCGCAGCTTCACACGGAATTCTCCGCACTTCGCTCAATTGTCATGACCAACTGGGAGGAAACGGTCAAAATGCCTATAAACGAGCCAGCTGCGGGCAAAAAGAAGTCTCAAATCCAAGAGTACGTCGATTATTACGGCGGCGCGGGAGCTCAGCACATCGCATTAAACACTGACGATATTATAACTGCTGTAAGTGTGAATAATTTAAAATTTCGAATAATTTCGAAAAATTTTAAAGCAAGTTAAAAATTGAGTTTTTAATTATTATTGTACTAATAATTAACAGCAAAAATAATTAACTTTAATAATCTCAAGTTTCATAATTATCATAATTATTACGGTTGTTCTAGATCACCAATTTACGTAGGCGAGGAGTTGAGTTTTTAAATGTGCCAGACACTTACTATGATATGTTGAGGACGAAATTACAATTAAGCAAAGTAAAAGTATTGGAAGACATTGATGTTCTTCAAAAACTAAAAATTCTTATAGATTATGATGAAGATGGATATTTACTTCAAATCTTTACTAAAAATATGCAAGATAGGCCGACACTTTTCATAGAAGTTATTCAGAGACGCAATCACAACGTGAGTTGATTAATTATTTCTAAATTATTGTATTAAATTATAGTATTATCGTAATAAAAAAACGGTTGTGTGGAATTAAGACAAAATGAAAATGTGTTCATTAGTTTTTAGAAAAAAATATTTATTTTATTAATAATTTTAAACGTAGGTAAACATAGTGTCTTATAAACGTTTTAATTTTTTTTCTAGGGTTTTGGTGCTGGAAATTTCCAGGCGTTATTCGAAGCAATCGAAATGGAGCAAGCGAAGAGAGGCAATTTATAAATTACTACATATTTATAGAATTTCGGAATTTTTAAGAAATAAATATTAAGACTTAATTTTAGCTGTTAATAAGAACAACACTTTTGTGATAAACCTATTGTGTTTAAATAAAATTGTAAATAATAAATCTATTTAAAACAGAGATCGCTGACGAATCTCATTGTGTTAGTTCCTTCGTGATAACTATGCGCCATTTATTGTCACATATAATTAATATTTTTTTTTTTAATTTCATTTTCATAAGCAAAACATTCAAAATTATTATTATTATATTTTGTTAACAACTTAATGAGCAGTGTTATACAAAGTACAAAAGAATAAGGCTTAATTATTATTAAACTTATTTATTCTTAAATCTTCTTTTCGCCGAGATATAAGTAGTTTGTATAAAAACAGTGATATCTAAAGAGGGGCAAACATTGTGTATTTTACAACGAAAAAAAGTTTCTTTACAATGAAAAAGTAGCTCACTTATTTTCGATTTGTTTCGATCGCAATTTCTTGTTGTTATCCACTGAGCTCTTAGAGTCAGTAAAATCGCCCATTTACATAGTATCGTGGATGCCCAGACGAAAGATATCGTGTTGACAGAAGAACGAATTCCCTAGCGGCTTCAGCACAAATGTCTGCGAGAAGGCATGTGGTGGGTCTTCATCTGCCTAGAAACAAAATTTTTACTGTAATAACTTCCTTTTTTTCCACGGATTGGTGCTAGTAAAATTTTAGATGTGGAATGTTTTTACATAAAAAACACTATGGCTTTCTAAAACTAAAATGTAGCATCCTAAAAATATAAAAAAAATATTTTGTTACATGTTTTGTAGTTCCATGCTTTAGGATGATGAGAACACTTTCGCGAAATTTTATGAAATCTAAAATATCTCCGTGCAATGAAAAAACAAAATTCAAATATTTTGCTTTGAATTGTTTACTTGAGATTTTGTTCATAAAATTCATTGTTAAAAAATTTCTCACATAGTTCCTTAAATAAAGTTTATTTTTGAAAAACTTTAAAATACAATTTTGATTTTTTACCGCGAAAGTGTTGAAAAAGAAGAATTTAAAATATTACAAAATATAGTTTAATTAAATTTTGGATTTTTAATTTTTCGTAATAAAATGGAGCCGGACATAAAACCAAATTGGTTATATAGTGAAAAAAGAAATTCTTATTTGAATTATGTAAACATATATTCAAACATACATTAGTAGGATTTGTTAGTAACCATTTTTAATTACTTTTTAAATAAATTCAATAATTAAATAAATTAATAAAACCTGAATTAAACTAATATAATTACTGTCAGTCTCAGCAAGAAATGTTTAATGAAGAAAATTTAAAAATGCTAACCATTAGTGTAGCTCTTACTTGTTATGTACTTTGCACAAGGACTAAAATTTTATAAATTAGATTTCAAGAATTAAACAGTAAAAAATGTTTAATAAGACACTGCTTTTTAGACTGCTTATTTTATATATAAATATATATATATATATATATGTCATAAAGACCCTGATAGAAAACGCCTGCATTTTCATTTTAAGATTAGGGGCATTATAAATATGAAACAAATAACATTTTTTACTGAATGTAACAGAATATTCATAGGGTGGAGAAATTAAGCCAGGCATGTAACATGTAAAATAAAGCAAACACTTTTTCAGCAGAATTAGAGGGCCTGCCTTTACCAAAGAGTGAAGATCGGCGGACGATCGTTCGGAGATGTCTATACAGTGTCATGCAGCGCGAGTCTGAAGATGTCGTGCTGCACGAAAAAGCTTCTGCCAATTGGCGTCAGGACAAAAGTCTGGATGTACGCGTGAGGCTGATCGTCGTCGGTCTGCCCAACCATGAACGATCACTGAGTTTTCCATTATAGATGCAGATTTAAAGAGAGATAGTCGCTGGATACTTGTCTTAAGCTCAACGTCTACTTGACATAAAAAAGTGTGAAGCAATGAAACTAACTACTCATTTAGCTTTATCCAGTTGGCTCTGAACAAATTTAAAACAAAATTATAAAAACAAAAGGCTACCTACAAGTTTCTGCGACACAATCTCCCATAAATCTTGTACCGCGTTTATCAAGGCATATAGCACTTAGAAATATTGCTATTTAAACATTGTTTAATGTTAAAATATTAAAGAAATTTGAGCTTACCTGCAACCTTCCTAAAACGTTGATGAGAACACCGCCATCAAACATAGGTTGGGAGTCAATGGCTGTTATTATCCGATTTATCTTTTGAAACGATAAACTCTGAAAAATAAGAGTGCATTTACTGAAAATGGTCTTGATTGTATTACATATTAAATACAATTTTTAACCATTATAACTCTTCCGATAATCAAAATATTTATAAAATACATTTATAATATTTAGATTTGTAGTTAAGATTCAAAAGGTTAACCTGTTTTTAGCCCATGTGAATTTAAATAAAACTATGCTACTAAAAATAGGTTTTCCTTATTAGTGTCATACAGATCAAAGCAAATATCATTGAAATTTTAATAGTATCAATCAAGGAAGACAGAAGTACCCTGAAGACAATTATAAGTCATGGTTGAGTAACATTTACAATTAAAACTAAAGAACTGGTCTGCAAATTGAATTTCTCTTGTTTTGTCACTAGTATGAAAGCTAGTTCAATAAATACAGTAGTAAATATTATATTCTAATGAAAGAAACTCATGTAAAAAAAATTTTTAAAACGACTATGAAAAGTTTAATTTAATTCTAATGTTTCATTAGAAAACATAAATAAACAAAAGTTTAATAACTCAACTGTGCACAGTTTTTCTTTAAAAATATGTGGAGCTTTGCGGATTATAATTCACTTATCACAATTCTGTACACTAATGCTTTTTTGAATATTTATAAATGAGAGAATAGAGAAATAAGTGTTTAAAGTCTTTGCTTTTATAATATAAGGATTATTCACTAGCAGCACAAATTTTAAAAACTGTAACTTCAGAGTTACAACTGAAAATGTCTTGTAAAGTGGTATTCTCTCTAGCACTTTTGTTGATTGATTTCTGTTGTGAAAAGTGACTTACTGAGAGCTTTTCCATTATCTTGATAGAACCCTGAATTTGCAGTCCCTCAAACGTCATGAACGACGATTCCGTCTGAAAAAATATATTTATGTAGTCATAACCGATCGAGCAAAGCAAGGCAGTAGAAAAAGCCGGCTGAGCCAGAACTCACAATTTTCACTTACATTGTACATATTAATAAGATTGGGACGTTGGGCAGGATCATCAAACATAGCATAATATTGCTGTACGAAGCCTTTTCCGATGGCTTCGTATGAGGGATTCAGCGCCATTGCAAATAAAGAGGTTATAAAGTATTTTAACCTAAACGCTCTACGTTTATTCGCGCAAATTCTGCACGCTCGAGCCAGCGAACTGCGTGCAGAGCGTTATGGGTTATGGCTATGGACATCGAAGATTTCCTGTAGATGCATCGAGCTGCTGTATTCAGGTCGTTATCAAAGCGAAAATGGCACTGCGGAGATAACTTCAAGCTGCTTCGACCAAGTGTCGTTACCAGTGTTTTTCTAATTTGCGCGGGACGCTCACACGAGACAAGACCACAAGACGTACACAGGATAGAAAGAGAGTGAAGAATGTGAAGATGCTCGAATTTCTTATATTGAATATATGCGCAAATAGAGCGACGCATAAACGTTTCAGACTAGTACTTCAATATTTTACTAAGTTCATTAACGAGATGGCAAAGATAATATTTACCGATCGAGCGCGGGTGCGGAGAATATTGTTTATAAAAAAATAGATAGTGAATAATTAGCTAAAAAAAGTGATTATTCCCCAATTTTTATAATTATTAAAGTCTGTACGAAATTTCAAAGAGCAGAACAATCCGTTAATGCTGATCAGATAAACCCTGGAATATGGGACTTGGGTTTCTTGGTATTGGAGCAGCATTAGCAGAAATGAAGAAACAGCTCCAGTGATTTTCGGTACATATCTCCAGAATCTCCCTGAAATTGCATTGAGACTTCGATTACTCCTCAGTCAAGCAGATTTTGCGGGATTAACGTGTTTCGCTCTAATCGGACGAGCCGTGAGGTCCTTCCCAACTTTCTACTGGACTGAATGTGCTATACTCCTACCAGGGCAGGTGTCATTGCACAAGCAACTTTGCACAAGCGAGAGCAACTGTAGCTGGAAATCCCTACTAGGGATTTGCTCAAGATCTAGGAGCAGTTAGATCAACCAAGTATAAAGGGCTCGCCCACGTAGCTGTCAGACTCCTTGACAGACTATCAAGGGAACAATCCCGCAGGCAATATAATGGTGTCAATAGAAATACAGCTATTCCTAACAAAGCACGGATCGATGCTTTGATCACTACTACGATCCAATGCCTGAAGGAGGTGTAGTACCTCCTCGAGCTCGATTGGCAAGGGCAACACTTTCCGTAGTAGAACATCCGATTTTCGACTTACCAATTTATTTAACATTAAATTTGCGGTTATTTACAATGGAGTACCGTTAACAATAAAAAGTAGTTTCTTATTATTTTTTAACGGACTTTAGTCCATATATAATTAAAATACAATAAAAAGTAAAAATAAAATTGTTAACGAACTTGCATCTTTGAAATATTAAAATTTTCGCCATATCAGCGAAACTTAAAAAGATCGTTTTATATGATATCACCTACGAACCACGCAACACTGTCATAACTATCATAAAATAGTTAATAATTAATACGGTTAATAATTAATACGGTACAATTTGCGATTACTCCGACTTATTTCTTTCGACCGGGTAATGTTTCACCAGCACTGGTAACAAAAACATCTAAAACAGCCATCATGAGTTCGCGCAACTTTTTAAAAGGAATGAAAACGTATTTAGAAAGTACAAGTATACACGGGCTAAAATACATTGTAAAGAAAAATTATCACTGGACAGAGCAGTACTGTATATAGTTTTTAAAATCATACACAATAAAACTGCTGCAGCTTCTTCAAATAAAGTGTAATTATTGCAGTTTGCTTTGGCTCGTCTTATGTGCCTTCAGCTGGTATGCTTGCGTCATAACAATACTGAGCATAAGTCGAAACTTCGTTGAGAAACCCGTCGCTATTACTGTCGATACTTCGTACCTTGATTGGCGAACGCCATTTCCAACTATCGCTATTTGCAGTAGCTTCAATCAAGCTGCTAAAGAATTTGCAGTTGAGTACGTTGAAAAACTGACATGCTCGCTATTTTTATTGCTAACTACGATTGGTATGTTTTCTAAAGTAACGCTGCTTTTAAAACAGTCTCATCAAGAAGAATAGTAATGGAACAATGAATGCTCGCACGCTTGCCGAACAATTGTTTTTACCGTCAAGAATGGGATACTTAAAACGTCTGGAGCGTTTAAACATACCCGCAGAAGATTATGTGGCAATGTACAATCAGGTGAAAATCGCTTACACTTCTCAAAGTGTCGTGTGAGTCAGTATGATCGAATAGTTTTTTAATATACGCTTTATAGTTTGAAATCGAGTGAAAACAGTATTTGAAATGGAAAAGAACTTCTTAACGGACAATTAAATAATAATAGAAAAATTTTTAAATAACTTGGAATTATTTTTTTTCAAGTATAATAATTTGCCCGATTCTACTTTTATATTTGTAAAAAATTGTTAGTTTATTCATAATCGTGAAAATTATTAAAATTACATCAAAATTTCAGATAGAGGATTTATCAAGCGTTTTAATTACGATGCTTCCAAACCCAACAATTATTTCGCGTTTATGTGTAAGTCAGGCGGAAAAAATATCGTACGATACAATTTAAAAATGTCATCGCACCGTCATTTTTCCAGCTACAAAATGCATTGACTGAATCGCCATTAAGTGCAATTAAAAATTATTGCTGTTTTCAAGGTAAAACCAAAGTGCACCGAGAGCTTTACGTCTTGTGAGTGGAATCGCAAGTCATTCGACTGCTGTAACGAATTCGTCACGTTGCACACCGCAATTGGTTACTGTCAGATGCTGAATTCTAAGCACGCAAGACCTGCAAATCCTTTAATGGACTTCAGCATTAATCGAACGCATAAATATGCCTACTTGTCGTTGGATTTTAATGACGAGTTTATAAAGTCCAATGCCGATGTTAGTACATTCGTAATGTATTTTTTTCGTTACTCTTTGATATTTCTTTTAATGCTTATCTTATATATTTTTTTAATTTTATAATTTTATCGATCGATATATATTGTTAATTTTTTAGCGCACTTTAAATTTCTTTTATGTTGAAATGATTAATACTGCAGACAATTATTCAATGATGGCCTGCTTAAACTTACTAAGAGTTTATAAAATATTGATAAAAATCTAGATTATTATCAACCTTTTCTACGATAAATAATATTACTTTTTTATTCCCTTGAATAACTATAGTGCAGTTTTTTCCAATTTAATATAAATAAGTATATGTTTTTATGCAACATTTTCCTTGCAAAAAAATAATGCTATTACTATTAAATCCACGTTTCTATCAGATTTAGATTTTTTTCTCAAACAATGCGGGAATTCCAACAGTGCTTAACCCAGCAACAATAAATTTTCCTTATAAAAAGGTAATTACCGCTATTACTGTTAAATCCGCATTTCCATCAGATTCAGATTTTTTTCTTGAACAACGTGGAAATCCCAACAGTGTTGACCAGTAACAATAAAGTCCTCAAAAACATAGACAAACTAGTCGGTATCGATTTCAACGTATTAGACGTCGTGAACGAAGAGGGGGTGAGAAGCATCGCACCGGACAAAAGAGAGTGCCGTTTTCCGGAAGAAAATCAGGACGCCGTTGTTTACGATCTTTACAGCTTCGACGGATGCACCACCGACGTAAGTACGTCATTATATTTATAAAATTCATCTTCGAATACTTTATTCGTCTGTTGGGCCAATCGTACACTCCTATCTCTGAAGGTCACGGTTCTGATAAAAAATTATCTCCGAGAGGAATTCTCGGTGCATCGCGTCGTATTAAATCTCTTAATCTAACGGCACTACGACGAAATAATGATGCAATAAAATATTGAATGTTATTATTCGTATAATTAATTGTCCCTTGATTCAGCTGCGGTTGAGGCATCGATTTGTTCACTTCGAGGTAAGCGCCGAACTTAGCTTCTCAAGCCAAGACTGCTTCGGGTACATCAATACAAAAGAACGCTTACCGAATTTCTCGCTGTCGAAAATCCAACTCGCTGACCGCGAACATTCCCGTTATAGCTGAACAAAAGAAAAAAAAAACTCACCCTAAACCTCCTCTCCCCTCCAAACGGTTGCAGAGCGAGGTGGCGCGCATGCTGTCGAGCTGCGGCTGCGCGAGCTACGCGTACCCGCGGCGGCCGGGTCTGCGGCCCTGCGACATGACCGGCATGCGCTGCATCGGCGATCGGCGGCGCGAGGCGCCCCCGTCGGCGGGCGGCCGGGTCTGCGCCCCCGACTGCGAGGGCGCGTCCGTCGACTGGTACGCCTACCCGCTGGAGCGGCGGGCGGCTCGCGCGGGCCTGCGGATGAAGATGCTGCCCGGGCCGCGGATGAGGTATCAGCGCTACGTCGTGCGCAGCCTGCTCGACCTCGTAGGTAAGGACTTGTTGGGTGATTTCGGGGGGTTTTGAAGGGAGGGGGGGCTTGCGGGGATTTCGTTTGGGAATTCGATTTGAGACTGTAGAGGATTTTGGGAGGAGAATCCGAAGCTTAAATTTAAAGCTGGCTGCTTGTATAGCATTGCAATAATTAAACGATAATTAGAAAAATGTTATGCGGAGTAACGTTTAATAATTTTTTTATGTTGCAGTGGCAAGTGGAAGTGCCATCGGATTATTCACTGGCGCCAGCGTTCTCGGCATCGTGGAACTTTTATATTGTTTATGTTTTCGAAGCTGCAGACCGACTTAAGACTTCCTTTTCTGCATTTAATATGGAATATTAATATTGTAACCAATTAGATGTGCTTTCGTTTTTGTAGGCTCAATAATAGAGAAATGTAGTTCATAATTAATAAAGCAGGCATCGAAACAAAAGTACATTTCTTATCATCTCGTAATCTAAATCAAATACATCAAATGTCACATGTGCAGCTTGTTTAAGATTTTTAAACTGTAAAGTGGCAAAATCTCATACAATAGACTTTGGAATTAAAAGGCTTTTGGGTAATTAAAATTAATATGATGAAACGTTTTGATTACAATCTTTTACTGAATGATAAGTAAATTGCATCTTTTTCAAAAGTCAAAACAGGATGCATTCTAGACTAAGTATAGCTTTTAAATAATACATTTTAAATTAGGCCAATGTATCTAAATAAGTGGCACTTTATAACAAATTAAGAAACTTTCATAAATAATAACAATTACCAAAGCTGAAGCAGTCAACCTTATTATTGTTTTTGCATATTATTGTTGTTACACAGTTGATTTATAAATGTTTGAGGATATCTTTTTTTAAAATTCGCTTTAAATACTCAAATATACATGAAGTTGTTTTGAAAAGTTGTAATTTTGTCTCAGTTGAAGTGATGATTAATTCGCAATAAAATGCCGCTACAAATATAAGATGACAAATTTTTAAAAACATTCCTTATTATTATTATTACGAGATATGGGGTCCCGGAGAGAACGTATTGAGCTTGGTGAAGTAAGTTCTCCCAGATTAGCTGCAAATAGTCCTACGTATTATCTGTTAATTTTTAAATATTAATTAATTTGTATATATTAACGATATATTATTATTACAGTTAATCGGCATGCTAAAATTTTTAAAAGATATTTCATCATTCTGAATTCAAACAATGCTTCTTTCGAGATCACGATCTATCATTGTATAAATAAACTTTCTTATTGTTCCTGAAAATCCTTAATTTATTACGGACATTTCTTCTCGCTTCAAAACGTGGTTAAAATTAAAACCAGAATGCTCGGTTTAAACGAACACAATTGTTAATTTATTAATTACAATCATTACCTATGTACCTCCACTGATAAAAGATGCAGAAAAAGAGAAAAACATCTAAAAATAACCCTAAAAAATTCCGGAATTGATCTTTTATTCAAAGTAAAATTTCCTTTCGAGGAACATTGAAATAATGATTAAATGGTGTCGAATTCTGCAGTGATGTTAGTTAGTGGTATAACTAATTAGTATCGCCGTTTCAGGAAGTTGTCCAAAGTGCCAAGGACAAAGATTTCCCACTATTGTTATATTGTTACGTGCAATTTTCCAACAGCACAAATAAATGGATGGCAAATTTAGTATCAGATTCCCGAATAAATTAGAAACTTATTGAAGTTACTACTTTCTTGGTAAAAAGTCCTTTATTGACGAAGATACTTCCTTGCATGCTGAATATGAATTCATCATTAAGCATTCGGTCATAGAATGCATGGAAAATTTGATTCTTTACCTAAAATTTCATAAATATTGATAAAAATAAAAAATTTCTTTTTACCCAATTCGCAATAATTACAGCAATAAAGTACAATATTTTTTACTACAAAAATATTTATTTACGAATTAAAACTATTAATTTTAAGAATATGTATACGTAATATTAATAGTTTCGGTTTATAAAAACCACGCACAAAATTTTTACACAATTTAACAAAGTAAAAAACAGACTCAAAGTATTTAAGACGGCCGAGGTAAGGAAGCAGCTTTAAAAGACATTTCTGTAAGTTCCTTAACGATTTCTTTGACTCTCCTCTCATACTCAGAATCCAAAGCCATGATTTCGTCAACATAAGGTTTTCTATCGCGTAAAAAGTAAGTTTCGTAAGCCTCCAACTTGTTCATAATTCTCGTCCCGATCTTGCCGTCCATCATTATCGTTGGGAAATTGATCGTCGCTGAAATCAGAGCTGGATATCTCTGCTCCTCGACTCCTTGAAGCACCTCCTCGTAAGCAGGCAGGCTCTCCGCGCAATTATTGCCAATCAAAGCCTCCTTCAGAGCTGCGTAGTAACGCTCTATCAATTCACTTTCATTTTCCTCTCGAAATTCCCTCGAAGTCGTCAAGTGCAGAAGCTGCATTAAATCGTGAGCCAACGGCGCGTAGCGCACCAGCTGGAAGTCGACGAGACGGCAGCGACCAGCGGCGTCGAACATGACGTTGCTGCTCCAGAGATCGCCGTGGCTGGCCACGTTGCGCTTGTTCCTCGAAGGACGAGCCATGTCGAAAGCTACCTCGCTCGTCTTGCGAATGGCGGCTGCGTCCAGGCCGAGATCCTCGGCCACGGAAACTGCCAGGTTGATGGCTGTCGTGAACCATTCGATGCTGCGACCTTCCTTTTTGTACTCCGATTCTTTGAATATTTCGGGATAAAGCTCGTTCAAACGTCTGCCTGCGCAAGGATAGGCGTTTAACACTCAGGGTCCAAGAAATGTTTTGAACGATCGTAAGTAAACTTTATACGAACCATTCAGCCGGCGCTCGGCGAGCAGCGAACAAGCGTGAAACCGGGCGAGGCAAGCGACTGCAGACTCTATGGACTCGTCGTTGAATTCTTTAGATCTGGTAGAAAATCCTCTGAACGTCATGTCCTCAAAGACGAGCACATCCTCTTTTGCTAAGTAGCAGCGTGGCGCCCACTGCTCTCCCTTGTAATTTTCCGTCAGAAGGGGCACGAGGAATTTATAAAAATTGGCCTCCTTCGCAAAGCAGCCCTTCTCTTGTATGTAAGACAACTGGGAAGGATTGTCGTACGGGATAGCTTTGACGAAGAAGTTTCGCCTTTTATTTTCACTGCGGCCCGGCTGTTTGAAAATTACGACAAGTCTCTGATGAGACGCCAGAAAGCCAAGTTTCTCTTCTGAATACGGCTGCAGGTAGTAGTCCACCAACTCGACGTCCGCGGACACGGCAGATTTTATTAAACTTTCTGCTTCTTCCCTTGTTATTAATTTTTTGAAAATCTTTTGCGGATGAGACTGAAGGGTTTCCGCGGCGATCTTACCTTCGCGATCTAGACACTCGTTTGACTTTACATCGATAAGATTATGAAGAACCGTAGAACCAGACATGGTGTATTATCCGTAGTCCTCAATTCCCTCCCGAAAGCTTTCTTCTCAAGGTTCCTTGCGCCTTTTATCGAAAGATTCATCTGTTACTAACTGCATCTACTTGATTGTTAAATTCGTAGCACGCTTTTGAGATAAAATTATTGATTTACAATGAACACTGTAAATTAAATGACGTTTTCGAATCGAGTGACATGCACAATAAACAAATATTGCCGCTAGATAGATGTATCTTTGAGCATTTTAAAATTTACAGTTTAACGATGCATCTGACTTTGTGACTATGTGCATTGTGTCGTTCTTTTTTTATTTGTCTACTGCGTAATATTTGATTTTCCCTTGTGTATAATTTACATTTATTTAAATTATTTCCACCACAATTATTTGAAATAATGTATAAATTTTAAAATATCATGGTTCTAATTTAGAATAAGTCATCCTTCGCAAATCTAGTTAGTATAATTATTAACGCTATTTGACTGACGTCGTGCGTAGTAAGCCAAACGGGTCAGTTTTAAAAATGATTAACTTATGTTTATTGCTTACTTTATTTACGTTTTTACTAACAAAAAATAAATGTATGATAAAGTGCACATCTTCCAAACAAGAAAGTAGCTGAATTTATTACCTTTATCTTAAGATTAGTAAAAAAATTGTTCGAACTTGGCATTTTGACACAGAAACATATCTTGCAGTAAGTAATGTAAACGTTAAACGTAACTAAGAAGAAAATCAATTGATTTATTGAGTGCTTATACTCTCTTAGATTTACATTAAACCTACACGTACCTCCTTCCATTAATAGCTCGTACAACAGATAAAACAAATGGCAAATAAGATACAGCAAACCCGCTGTGTTCCTTATAAGTAGAAGTAGTAAATTCGAACGTTTCACAAAGGGACAGTTAATCACATGTATCATGTCGGGTCAAACAGTCTTCGAAAATCTACTCGATTCAGGGATTCGTTCGATCGATGAAAAGCAGAGCTTCGTAAAAACTGATGAAAGTCAACGTAAAAGCATTTTTCGCGCCTTAATGACCCGCGAAGAAGTGGATAATATCATTAAATCTGCCGTGTCAGATGCCGAATTAGTGGACTATTACCTGCGACCATATTCCGAGGAAAAGCTCGGCTTTTTGGCCTCGCATCAAAGCCTAATCGTGTCCTTCAAGAGGCCAGGAAGCAGCGATAAAAAGAAGCACAGCTTCTTCGTGAAAGCTATTCCTTACGACGTGCCGTCTCAGGCGTCCTACATCGAGGAAAAAGGATGTTTTCGAAAGGAGGCCGAGTTTTTCAAACACCTCGCTCCGCTCATGAGGCAAAACTACGGCAAAGGAGATCCTTGGGCGCCACGGTGTTTCTTAGCCAAGGACAACGTGCTCGTTTTCGAGGACATGAAGTTCCGGGGATACTCGAACAGGAGCAAAATGTTCGATCACGAGACCGTGAAATCAGCTGTGGCGTGCATCGCGAGGTTCCACGCCTCGTCGCTGCTCGCGGAAGAAACACTAAAGGGTTCGTCAAAAAAAAAATCCGTAGCTCGAAACGAAGTCGCTTCAATCTAACGACAAAACGATCTACTTTCAGGAAAATCCTTACTGGACCTCTACCCCGAGCTGCTGGAGGAAACGGAATTCAAGCGCACCGGTCGCAGCTACGTCTGGTACACCACGGCCGTCGACCTCGCCGTCTCCGTGGCCGAGGATCTCGGCCTGGACGCCGGTCGCGTTCGCCAAGCCAGCGAGCGCGTCTTCGACCTCTGCAGGCCGTCGAGCAGCAAGCGCAACGTCGTCAGCCACGGGGACCTCTGGAGCAGCAACCTCCTCTTCGACGAGGCCGATCGCTGCAACCTCGTCGACTTCCAGCTGGTGCGCTACGCCCCACTGGCGCACGACCTCGTGCAGCTGCTCTACCTGGCGACAACCAGGGCGTATCGACGTAGGCACGAGCGCTGGATCGTACGGTACTACTACGAGCACTTGCAGGAAGCGCTGAGGGACAATGGGTACAGAGGCATCGTGCCGCCGTTTCAGGAAGTGCTGCTGGGCGCGGAGGAGCAGAGGCTGCCGGCTATTGTCACCGCGATTATATTCCATCCGACTGTGCTGATGGACGGGCGGACGGCCGCGAAAATAATGAACGATCCCGTCACCTACGAGGCTTATTATTTTAGGGAGAGAAAGCCGTTCGTCGATGAAATCATGGCTGAAAATCCCGAGTACGAAAGGAGGATAAAGGAAGGCGTTACGGAGCTCGTCGAAATGTCCATGATTCTTGACGAGCTGCCGCGGTGTACCTAGATTTTTAAGTTGGAGATACGAGTAGTGGTTATTTTCTTTACTGACAGATGTGCACAACTTTTATTACATTGTTTTAAATTGTAAATAATAATTTTGTTAAGTGTTTCTAAATTTTCAATCGTGTAAATGTACGTAACATTTAGTTGTGAAATCTTGTAATTTATTTTGTTATAATCTTGTCTTCAAATAAAGCATTGCAAGTCGTTAGCTGTTCCTCAAAGGTGAACGTTTAGCTTTTATAAAATTCAATTAATTTGTTTTTACGTATTTTGACTCATTACTTTGATGCAAAACAGATTAAAATATTCAATTCGTCACGAAGAAAAAGTCAAAGCTATGAAAAGTTAGCAGCCACTTTTTATTTTAAACAATAAAAATATCCTCTGCTTGTGCGGTGCGTTGTGTCGCAATCTAAAATCATTGCGATAACGCGCGCCTGTAAAATACTATCACTTTCTTTCTGCATTATTCGGCGAAGCATAATAACAGGGTTTTGTGTGAAATTGCTTTTTAGGAAGGTGACAAAATTATGTTTGATGTAGTATCGCTGCAGAAAAAGATACCTTGATTCTCAATTGCAGGCAATCGTAAACTTTTCATTATCTCATGCAGGTCGCTGAAAGTAATTGAAAATTTTAAACATTGTTACTAGACGAAAAAGCATGTTTTTACAATTTAATACAGGCTAAAGAATAAAATTTGTAAATGCATCGCGTCAATGTAAATATGCCAATCAACGTTTTTAAATAATGCAACCTTGATGCATTTAATTTCCATGTATAGATAAAAAGCACTTCTGAATAACAAAACTGCATCCGCTCTGACTACCTGTTGCTATCCCCCCACTAGAATTCTATTGCATGTGGCGGAGAGTTCGCTGTGTGAATCGGCACGTCCACAGCAGTTGCTTATAACTTGAGCTAGTGAGAAGAACCAGCACAGTTATCTGTTATTTCTGTGGTAGGCAAACATTTTTCGCACATTCAATCGTAAGCGAATGAACGTATTTTTTGTAGTGTACGATTCTTTGAAATTTTATCAAACATTTCGCGGGGTGTAATTGCCTTCGACCTCAAATGCAGATCTATTAAAAGCGTGACCTCTCTGTAAATCGTTCCATAGATGAAGGCATAATATAACGGGCCTCTCAGTTTCAAGCTTAAAATGCCATTTTTAATGCGTGCATGCGAATTGTACGGATCGTATCAGCAAGCGATTTAAATTTATCTGTAATTTGACATTATGGACGTTTTAGAAAAGATAACAATACGACGTAGAAACCTTTAACTTCGGTTTTTAAATTGATTTGAAGGCAATTTGTATGCGTTGTTAATTAAAATTTTGTTTTATTGAAGGGAATCAAAAGCAAGAATTGAATAAATAAAAAATATTTAAATACGATCTTTTAAACGAGTATTATTTTATTTAAAAATTCTAGAGATTTTAAAGAGCAAAAATTTCACTAATTTTTTAAAGCCTAAAATAATTAAGTTATTACAGTTTCGTGTAATTATTTGAAATAATTTTCGCACGAAAGTATAAATAACATGTAATTATGTTTGTACGGTAATCAGATTTAAGCTACCAGTTACTACTAAGAATTTTTTTTCTTATCTGCATTTAATTATTTACAATTAATTTGCAAGTTTTTATAGATGTACTGGGTTATTAGACTATGAGAGAAAATAGACAAAGAGAGAATAATAATAGCTTTTCTATTGGCAAAGTGCCGAGATAATTTGGGTGTCGGTTCTTTTTTATTTACAAATGTAAATAAACTATGCAATCATTTGTTCCATTTAAAAACATGTATTGCGATTAAATGAATGATCGTCCTTATCAAACTAAAGTCAGCCACGAGATCAAAACCAAAATTAGAATTACGGATTGTTTAATTTCAAGTCTAGACGTACAGGGCAAAATTTTCTTAACGGATCTCTTTCTATAATTTAGTTTAATTTTCTTCGCAAATGAAGATCCTGCGCAGGATATTTTAAATTAAAATATCACTCGTGTTAATTTATCATTTGAAGAAGCAAATGCGTTTACGGAAAAATAAAAAAATTACGAACCTAAATATCGAATGTTTACAGTTACAAAAATCATGCAAAACGCGTACGAAAAGAAAGTCACCGACGATGTGGCGGGCTTACCAATTTCTCCAGAAGATATAACAGTTATCGGACAAAAAGTTACAAACTATCCTTTTATAAAAGTATTGGACTACGGCTTCGACTTTTGTTCAAAGCAGAAGCTTGGCTTATCAGGAGACCATCACTATTTAAATTTATCTGTACAGGTAACGCCTATGTGAGAAAAATACTTTTTTATCCAATGCTGCTTAGCATGCAAGTATTAATGGCGGAATAATTTGTGGTTAAACTTTTAAATCAAAAACAATTTTGTTTTATATTTCAACGTAGTTACAATTGGAATTGCATGATTTTCTAAAATTTGGAATATGACAGCATTTTTTACTTTCAAAGTTTTTAACTTTTATTTGTAATTAACTTCTTTTTAAAATCAAAATAAATTAAAAAAAATTTTTATTTAAAAATGAAAGTCTTAATTGGTGCATGATCAAATCACGCGGAATATGTCATTTCCATAGCAAAAAACATTTCCTCTTACACATATTATTATATACTTTTTAGAAACAAGGCGAAAGCGGCGTAAAAAAACTAAAACTTTTTGTCAAATCCGTACCTTATAGTTGCCAAACTCAGGCGGAATTTGTAAAAAGTCAAGGAATTTTTAACAAGGAAATTTCTTTTTTCAAAAATATTGTTCCCCTGCTGACGGATAATTATAACGGCGAAAAGTGGACAGCAAATTGTTATTTTGCACAAAATGATGTTCTCGTTATGGAGGACTTGAAATCCCAAGGTTACAAATTATCTGAAACAATTCTGGACGAAACACCAAAGCTGAAGTCAGGCCTGAGTGCTTTGGCGAGATTTCACGGCTGCTCGATTCTTGCAGAGGCTCGACTTAGTCAACAAGCAAAGGTAAAGCATAGCAGTTTGTTGATAACGTTTCGTTTGTCTTAACATTAAGCAAGTATATATTTTGATATTTTTCCAGCGTCCTGTACAATTAAACGAATATTATCCAGAAACATTGAATGACAATGCTTTTACGAAAAGAGACTCAAAATCCATAAGCACGTTCGAGAACGGAGTTGAAATATCAGCAGCGATAGCAGAACGTCTCGGCTTCGACCCCCAGAAAGTCCGTGCTGGATGTGACCGATTTCTCAATCTGATCAGACCTTCCAATAATCATCGCAACGCAGTCTGCCACGGCGATCTTTGGACGAACAATCTCATGTTCGACGACGGCGCGCCGTTGCCCCGTTGCGTCTTGGTCGGATTTCAGGTCGTCAAGTACGCCCCCATGGTCCTGGATGTATTGGAATTCTTGTATTTAAATTCAACGAGAGCTTATCGCAGCAGGTGCGAGTCGGAATTGATAGAACACTATCACGGAGCATTGGAGATGACGATAAAGTCCAGCGACACGACGAGCAGCGCGAGGGCTCCGTCGCTGAAGGAAATTTCTGCGCAATTTGAAGATTTGCGGTTGTTTGGTCCCGTTGTGGCGTCTCATTATTTTCCATTTGTTCATCTGGAGCAGAAAGCGAGGCAGAAAGAGGTCGACGTTTCAGAAATGTACGAGAATTACGTGTTTGGCGACAGAAGGAGTGAAACTTTGAAGTTTATGGACGAAAGCGAATTGTTCAAGCAAAGGTTTGAGGACGTCATTGTAGAATTAGGAGAGCTTAGCGAACGCGCATGTTAGTATTAATCGAGCAATTAAATATAAATTTAAATTATGATGCTAGTGATGTTTGGACAGTATTTGCGGCCCTATTCCGGATTAAATAAAAACGAAGACTAAGCGTAAGACTTATAATGTAGTCTTAGTTAACTAGTGGCTAGTCAAACTTTTAGTCATGACACAGAATAAAGATTTTGCGGATTTTTGTATATATCTGTTATATATTTTTTTGTTATAAAACATTATATTACGAAATATAACGTTTTATCAAACTTTTTATTAATAATAATTGTCAATTTTAAATCATTCGAAATTATTAGAATACGTTTTTATAAAAAATTTTTTGTGAAATACAATAAAAAGATATAAAAAAAGAAATGTCTTTGTATTTCGTGCGTATTAATTTAACCCTGAAGTTTTGAGTCAGATATAACTCGATAACGTTCTTTCGAAATGCTCACGCGCATCTTGATAGCTTGTCAGAAGCACGATAAAGGACTTCTGTAAGGAATTACAGTTTTATGACACAAATAAGCCAAGTACATATAAGCCCCAGCACGCAGGCGATGCAGCTAGAATTATTTTAATAGTATATAAAGTTAATAAAAACTTATCAAGAGTACCTGGAGGCATTGCACTCGTGTTTTTTTTAGATTTACTTAAATATTTTCGTATTTGTGATTTATGGTATGAAAAAAAGAACAATGTTAATGCAAGTGTTTAAATTAGTCTTTTATGCTAAACGCCGACAGCTTTATCATCAAGAAAGTACACAAAATCTACTTGAGAGCCGCAAAAAGTTAATCGCCTCTTTTTTTTTCCCGACGTCATATTGATTCGCTCAGGAGATCCCTTATCTCGGCAAAGGCAGAAATAAAGTAGAACGCAGTCAAGTGACGCCGCTCTTTAATTTTCATTTCCATTAATTTTCAAGCACTCGAGCGCGAAGCTTTTCTCTCTCCGTCGCGTTCGACCGAGAGAAGCAAAAATTACTCTTCCGAATTGTCCTCAACATGAAGTACAAAGGGTTGCCCGCCAGCCACCTTGGGAGTTTCGCCGCCGAATTTCCACGCAAAGAAGAGGCGAAACTAGTCGCAGCAGAAAGAAGCCCCGGCGACAGCGCGACGAGAGGTGACAGGCTGCTGCGTTTCATCGAGTTTGAAAGTGAACGCCTCGGCAAGATTAAGAAGTCTGGCTCGATGGGCTTTATTCCGGAATTGAAAAACTACGGAGTTATTGTTCGTTGGCGTTGAGTGTCGTTCTGTTTAGATGTAAAGAGAAAGATGTATAATTTGTAACATGTAGGTTGTATTCTTTTTTTTTAAATGTACTCATTAAAAACTTGAATAAAAGTAAAATACACCGTATTGTTGTTATGATTGAGGACTCACGTTTTAAATAATTTATTCTTGCAAACGCGTATTCACCTACCAATCGGGCAGTGCAAAGACTGAAAAGAAAATAAGTACAACTTTTTGGGTGACTTTTTTGTTGATTTTAGTAAGAAAGGTTCCAAGATAAAAACTTTAAATTGTATAATGCAATGCTTGAAGTAGATACGCATAAAAACATGTTTTTTTTTATGAATAGTACACGATTGCTAAATAAAATATTTACCAATGCAGTAATTATTGTAATACAAGAGATATAAGACGTATGTCTAAATTAATATTTTTGATAACTTGAAACATTTGGAGTTTAAAAATACCGTTGAATGTCATATCATATGTTTTAGTCAACAAGCTTTTGACCGTATTCGAGTTAATCTAAACCGTTGTTGCAGTCTTGATAACATATAAATAAAATGTAAATCTTGAGCTGATCCTGGATTTTATTCGCGCTGCGTTTTCCGATAAAATAGTATTTAAGAACAGTTTACATTAAGATAACAAGACGTTCGCACCGTATTTACAAGTTTGATACTTTTTTGCCTTATGCTTTAAATATATACTCGTCGCTCAAAAATGTCAATATGTTTATCTTTTTTGTATAGTCTCCATTATTATACTCTGTCGTACCATTTAATCCCGTCAATATTTTTTAAAAATTGTAAAGTGTCCCAAATTACGAGAAATTTAATTCGTTCAACGAAGAATTGCAAGCGTCGACTTAATCGTCTGCAGCATCGTACAGTTTGTAAATTTAGATTTCTTCTTTCAATTACAATAAGCACGAACTTATCATGCACTGCCCCGCAGATAATCAATGTGTCCTAAGAAATCGATCAAGCGCATCGAACTTCTTACTCTCCCTTGGCCAATCGAAAGAAATAGATATCTGGACGGCACAATTCTGCCGAGTCACCCATTAACGCTCATTTTTCACTCAGCTGCCAGCTATCGAGACACATAACAACTTTCTTGCTTAAGTAATTGAACAACAACCTTCGGCCCATGTAAATTGTTCGTTTGTAAACACTTCGGTTTATACTCCCAGGCAGTCAGGTTTTCATTCGACAGTTTCATTTACGCAAACTGTCTGTTTCAACCCTTCGAAAGCAGAGAAATTACAATGTTTCAAAAAAAGTGTTAAGATATTAGAAAGAAGATATAACGGGGTGCCTTTGCGAGCAGTAAATAATTAACGATCATGCCTTCCGTTAATGTCATTGACCTCGAATTCATAAAGCGGCTAATCAGCCTCGCTTATAGTAATAAAAATCCAGTTAAGGTTATCGATTATCACTTAAAACCATTTGCAAACTACAGGGTCGGATTCCTCGGCAATCACCAGAAACTCGAAATACAAATCCAAGGGGACAACGACGAAGCGAGCGAGCCCGAGAAACTAAATTTCTTTGTAAAGTCTTTCGCGTCCACGAATGACAATACGAGCTTTAAGGAGGAGCACGTTTTCGTTCAAGAATCCGAGTTCTTCAACGAGCTTTTGCCCCAGCTGATGGAGGCCGTCTCCGCGGGCGAAATCGAGCCCTGGGCGCCAAGATGTTACTTCGCTTCGGAGAACATCGTCGTGCTGGAGGACCTGAGCTTTCGCGGATTCGCCATGGTGAAAAAGAAAATTTTCGAGCGCGAAACCCTGACCTCGGCCGTCAGGGCGATGGCGCGAATGCACGCAGCCTCCCTTCTGACCGAAAGGAAGCTGGGGAAGCCCTTGAACGAATTGTACCCCGAAGCTTGCACCGAGCGCATCTTCAACGAGATCACGCAGAGGAACTCGCTAAAGGGAGTTCTGAATATGATCACGGAAGTGGGGAAGAAGATCGGTCGCATCGGGAGGAATATCGAAGAGGGTTACGACTTGGGATTCGGTTACATTATGCACGAGAAGCACGAGGAGCGAGTCGTTTGCCACGGCGACGGCTGGTCTAACAACTACCTCTTCGATTCGAGCAGGCCTCTGCCCAAGTGCCGAATGGTGGACTTCCAGCTGGCTCGGTACGCGCCGCGAATGTTTGACTTGGCAATCATGATTTACACGACGACCACTCGGAGCATCAGAGGCAGGGAGGAGAGATCGGCGATCGAGGCTTACTGGGACGAGCTCTGCGCGACTTTGAAGAGGTGCGATCCCGGGATGGAGAGGCCTTCTTTGGAGAAGGATCTCCAAGAATTCGAGAGAGCTAGACTGGTCGGGATGGTTAACGCTCTTTTGAGCTTTCCGGTGATTCTTTTGAGTAAGGACGTTTTAATCGAATACAAAGATAAATCGACGGAATTCGATAGGAAGTTTGTGCACAGGGGGAGTAATAATAGTCACGTCTTAGAACTGATGGAGAAGGATGCAGAGTACGGATACAGGATAAAAGATTTAGTGATGGCTTTTATTGAGAAATGTGCAAAGTTGGATAATATAGAACGAGAAACTGATGAGGATAGATAGATAGACATTTTTTTAAAGAACTAATCAATATGTTTTAATTTAACGTTTTAATTTAAATAATAAAATGAACGTCTGAATTTTCATGTTTATTTATCTTGATGTTAAATGTAAATAAATCATAATAAGTTGTAAATTTAATTTCGTATTTGCTCACCTGCAAATTTTAATTAATTATTAATTTAAATTTTAACATAAATT
This sequence comes from Ormyrus thymus, assembly GCA_035582935.1. Lineage (NCBI taxonomy): Eukaryota > Metazoa > Arthropoda > Insecta > Hymenoptera > Ormyridae > Ormyrus > Ormyrus thymus. Next base: position 9,991,208 of record JAWWEM010000010.1, read on the forward strand.
TTAATAATAAAACTCAGTTCCTTTATCTGTATCAAAATCAGCTATTTTTTTACGAAAACCTCTAATATATTCCCGATACTAACCGTCTAAATGTACTAGTATAAATGAAACATTAAATAAAACATTTGTAAAAGTAATTTATCATTGAATTGCAGCTCTACGAAAGGTGGAAAATGTTTTATTTATTTTTAACCTATTTTAACCTCGCGTAAATATTAACAACATCTTTTTTTTACTGTCAACATTAAAACGAATTGAATGTAATTGTCTTGTAGGGTCAAAGAAAAACACCTGTACTTTCTACTACAATTTTGTAAGTTGCACACGAAATGTAACAAAAAAATAAATGAAAGTGGTCAAAAGAAATCTTACAGCATTCGCTGCAGGATCGATTGTAGTATTTTTCTTTGATTGCTAATCACAGTGACTTTGATTTTTACTTTAAACCAAAAAAAAAAGTTAAAAAGCCGGTCTTATGCAGCATTTTCTGGCAGATAATTTAAAAATTTTTTTTCTTTTTTCTCAATTTATGTAGATTTTTCAAAATATTATATAAATATTGTACTGATGACTTTTTTCTTTATGAAATGACAATAGCAAGGTAAGTATTGACATTTACAATGACTTTTATTCTCACGTAATTTTTAAAAGCATTAAAGAAATTGAAGGACTCTGACGGACTCTGATTTAGAAAGCAAAAACTATAAGTACTAGATTTTTATTACGCGCTATTAAATGTTTATAACCACAATCATTAAAAATGCAATCTCAAAAACGTAGATAAATAAGCAAAAGATATTCCCAAACAATGGGATCTTGATATTTTAAATTATAACATTTAAATAATAATCGGTATTATTCCTTTATTCTCCTTCTCTAACGTAAGCGTAAATAATTTTTGCCATTACGAGACCTTAATTATAACTAAATTAATGTGAATTGAAATATGCTTATGTTAATCAAAAATAGAATAAGAGATTTAAATGCTTTTCTTTTCAAATATATCTGACTTTTATCTTTCGTTAATGCTTATATTTCTCTATCAAAATATTTACTTTACGGTTTGAATACGCATAATTGAGTTAAAAGTTAGGGACGTTTAATGTTTTTATTGCTATTTGAAGAGTTAAGCTTTGAAATTAAGTACATTGTTCAGGAAAAATCATTATGCATATATTGCTCTTCCTTTAGTACTCTTCCTTATGATGCGAGCAAATATTAATGGGCTATATATATACGTAGATGCTACATTTCAGTAATTTAAAATAAATTGTATATGGGTTTCGATCGAGATATGAACACATCGTTTTGGTAATTTCTGACACGATAGTAATTATTCAAAAAGGTACTTTATTTAAAAGGTTTTCTATTTTATTCGGTTTGATCAAACAAGTGAGATCGAATATTCTTACAAATTAATTATGCATTTAATCACAATTCAATTAAACTTATTGACTGACTTCATTAAAAATTCAATTTTAAAATGTAATTATAAATTCAAATACTAATAACTAATTTATTTTAAATTAAATATTTAATTGTAAATTTATAAAAATTTAGGGTACTAGAGCGAGAGAATTGTATAAAATTATATAAATTGTTGCCATTAAAGTGTCATCATTAAAAGAATGTAAAACTCGCCGAAGATAGTTGTATTACCGATTCAAGGATGCGAACTTTTCCCTGGCTGGTGTCCCCACCAATTTCAATTGCACCTGCAGTTTCACCAAATGCAGGATACTTCAGATGCTATTTGTCTCTCGAGGGGATAAGTGCAGAGAAAATTCATAATCTTCTGCCGCATCTTTAATCATAACGCGTACACTTTTATAACTTCTGTTTATTATCTCGAGTACTTGAATAGTAACATGATTATTAAGAGAAAGTGACTTTTTAATTATGAAGAACTTTTCTCAAAATAGTTAGTTGGTTTTAAAAAGAAAACAATTTTACCATCTCAAGAATACTGCAGGTAAACACTTCATTCTATAATTATAAGATCAGAATTTTTGTGAAATTTTACATCACCTTTGAATGTTAATGTATCTTCTACCTAATTATTAGCTTATCTTTAAATAGCCAAAGCGTGCGAAACTCGTTTACACATAAAAGAGTTGTTTCTAAAAGGATTAATTTCAATTTTAATTCAAGACCGAAAAGTAGCAGCTGAATCTAAAAACAAAATATTTGTTTAAGAACATTCATTAAGATAACATTAAGATATACATTTAAAATTTAAATTCATTTTTAACAGTGAATATCTTTAGAACTAATTGTCTGATTAAAAAATGTCATCGAAATTTTTTTGTCAAATTTTTTTTCAACTATCCGGTGATATACTTCTTTACATACGAATATTCAGAACTGTCATTATCTATCAAAGTTTGATATATAAATGAGCAATCGACTCTATGAATTATCTACATACATATAACAACATATCTGAAGGTCTAAATATAAATTTTTGAATTTTTCTAGTTGGAAAAAAAACGTTAAAAATGTATGTACAATTTTGATTATTCCAATATGTATGCAGTATCAACAATTATCTAGTTAAGCAAGCTTAAATTTTCTGTTTTTTCAATGAAACCTTACGTTCCAAACCATAAATATCTTTTTTTAAAATCACTAAAGAAAAGTATTGATGTTACAATATTTTTAAAACATTCAGAATTTAAATTCATTCTTTTACAATATCAATATTGAAATAGAGCAGTCCTTGGCTCAGGCACTTAAGGCATCGGTTTGTTTGCTTTGAGGTATCCGCCGGACTTCCCGAGAAATTTAAAATTGCTCGAGAGCGCGCATTCGAATTCGGTCGTCAGTTCAAAATTTCCGAAGGCATTTACAAAAAAATGAATGGGAATCGTTAACCGCAATAAGCCTGCAGAAAAAAATACGTATACCAATGTTTACTACCTACTGACTATAACCGATAGAGAGATTCGATATTAACTAACTAAATAAAAAAAAATTTTAAGATTTTACAGATGAAAAAGAAATATTTTAGTGCTTTTGGCAGAGTAAGACTGGCAAGATGTAATTCTAATAATACAGTAGTAAATTGCAATATTATGAATCTACGAAAGAGCAAATAAATTCAATTTTTATTGAAGAAGAATTTTCCTAATTCGCTACTTTGTAATTTATGAAATAATTTTTTCAATTATCATATATATCGTCATCAACTCATTTCAGTAGTCGAGACTCACGACACGTTTACTGTTATAGTAATATATTACTCTCTTACTATTAATAGAACCGTGCGTAACTTTTTTCTCCTAATTATACATAACAAGTACGCCCACTTTACCAATTTCTATTTTCAAATAACAATAATAATAATCGAAATTGTAATTTGCATTCGCTTAAGCCAATGATAGCATTACTTGTATTATTACAGCTGCTTTTCTCGTTGAACCATCTAAAAACATGTCCGAATCAAACGATTCAGAAGTCAAGATTCTGAATCCTCAGAACATCAGGACCATCGTCGACAGGGCCGTCGGCGCCGACGCCGAAATCATCAAATACGAACTGGTCCCTTACTCCAAGTACGTAATCGGCTTTCTCGGCAGTCACTTCAACCTCGAGGTGACCGTCAATCACTCCGGCGCCGCGGAGAAGCTCAGCTTCTTCGTGAAGAGCGTCCCCCAGGAGTCGGAGCGCCAGCTGTCCTTCGTCCGCGAGCGGCGCGTCTTCGACCAGGAGGCCAAGTTCTACAACGAGGTGATGCCCCAGCTGCTCCGGTCGTACCGCGGCGAGCCCTGGGCCGCCAAGTGCTTCCTCGCCACGGCGGACGCGCTCGTCCTCGAGGACGTGCGCGCGAGCGGCTTCGCCATGCGCGACGTCAAGCTCTTCGACGGCGAGTGGCTCCTGTCGGCCGCCAGGGCCTTGGCCCGGATGCACGCGGCCTCGATCCTCACCGAGCGCAGGCTCGGCAAGCCGATGAGGGAGCTCTGGCCGGAGGCCTGCGTCGAGCAGATATTCACCCAGAACGGCAAGGACCGCGGCATGTTCAACCTGCTGATCGCCCTGGTGGAGAGAATCGCCCGGGACCGGGGCCTCTACCACCGCGGACTCGAGTCGGCTCTGGAGCGAGTCTACGACGAGGTGGCCAACTCGAAGGGGAAGAACCAGGTGCTCTCCCACGCCGATACCTGGCCCAACAATTGCATGTTCAACGGGGACGACCCCCCCAGGTGCATCCTGCTGGATTTTCAAATGACCAGGTACTCGAATCGCATGTGGGACATCGCCCACTTGATTTACTTCAGCACGACTCGGGACATCAGAGCGAAGGAGGAGAACGGCGTGATACAGGCTTATCACGAGGAGCTGAGCGACGTCGTCGGCAAGCACGACTCGTCGCTCCGGCTTCCAGGGTTGACGGACACCTGGGAGGAGTACGAGGACGCTCGGTTGCCCGCCCTGTTCGCCGCTCTGATATACTACCCGTTCGTGCTGGTGAAGAAGGAGGAGTATTACAAGCGCAACATCGGGCCCCAGGACATATACGACAACTATATATTCAGGATGAACAACGACGCCATTTTCAACATGATGAAGCACGACCAGGAGTACGCGCGCAGGATCACCGAGACGGCGCTGGAGCTGCTCGAGCGCAGCGAGAAATTGTCGCCCGATAAGTTAAACGGAATCTAAAAGTAAAGCGGTTAATTGGGTCGGGGCGGGTAAACATTTGGCGACGCTTTACCGCCGCGGCTTGCGATTCGTCGCGCAATGAGGAAATTCAGCTTGCTGCACTGTTTTGAAGATGATAAATATCAACTGCTAGATTGTAATTTGACAAAATGTGTGTTTAATGCGATGCTTGAAATTTTATTGACGGTGTAGAGTAATATTTGAGTATAGATCACTTATATTATTGCTGCAGTTATTTTTTAATTGCCACTGGCAATTGGTTTAATTAGCTTTTAAATGCGTTCTTTTGTGTTGGCAAATAAATTATCTTGATTTCAACCATTGCTGTTGACTTTGCAACAAGAAATTAAAGGACTTAATGTAGCGTCATTGTATTAGTCTACATTTTGCAAGTCATTGTAGTGACACTTTAGGAATATTTAGCCTGATAATATACTGTTTGCTGTAATTATAGGTTTTTCGGATAATACAAGCCCAAAAAGTTTCTAAAATTTTTAAAGATTAAAAATGCTTCTTAAGATCTTAAAATTATCTGTAACGATTTTGATTAATTATTAAAAATTATGCAAGTATTACGGGAAACTATATTATTAAAGCTTTATCCTACAAACTCGATTGGTCTTTTTTTTGTAACGTTTGTTTCGCAATCTGCAACCTTGCCTAGAAAATTATAAAAATGGTGGGAATGCAAGAATACACAACTGCGTTCGATTTAATTGCAGAGAATTTTACAAGCCTCTTGAACTAATGATAGTGTCTTATATATAAGTTACAGAGATTATTCAATGTTACTATCCTCGTTCTTGACATCCTGGAAATGTAGTGAAGTTGATGTGACGTAATTTTAACAATGTAATAAAAATCTATGCAACTAAATCATGTAATGATTTCTAAAATAAATATTTTATTTTTCAATATGCACAACTTTATTACAGCTGAATTAATTATTTTTGTTTAATGTATAAGATCATATTCGATTGTTTTATGAGGATTTAACGCTGATAATAAATAATTTACTTTGCAGATAAAGAGTGCGATTAATATATAAAGAAGTGAAGAATTCCGGGTGCAGTTGAATAAAATGAATGAATTTTACAAATTCTTTACGAGCAAAGGAAAATAAAATTTTTTTACGCTTTCGAGTGACAATTTACGGCAATATTTACTTGACGTTGTGTAAATTTCAAATATTCACGAATGGATTACGCGTTATTTCTACGTCATTAAATTAAATCGTATTACAATTTCATTGGCTTACACTGCTTCAAAATCACACTAAACAGAAGCAGTAAGAAAAAAGCGAATTATGATTAATCACGCGACACTCGGCCAAATTTTCGTTCGATTAATTCTTTTGTACACTAGGCGACCTTGTACAGTAGGAAATAAAAAAGTATTTATTCACGGATACAAAAATCTAGCCGAGTCATTAACATCAATATCAAAGACACAAGCGGAGCTGCTGCCGTTGATGAACTCCCTCCAAGTTTTTCACTTGATTCTTAAAAGCCGCGTCATCTCGCTGCAAGAATCAGTCTTTAGTTAGAGGCGTCGAAGAAAGGTCGATACCGCGCGAGCGTCTCTGAAAAGCATTGCTCGCGCAAATCACGCTTTCAATGAAATGGTTGCGGTTCTCAGTCGGCGCTGATTAGAAATTCAATTTCGGCACGAGAAGTGACCCGTTCGAAGCTGCTCGCCACAATGATCACTCCCGAGGAGATCGAGATTATAGTAGCGCGGGCCTTCGACGGCGAGCCTGCCGAAATCGTCCACTACAATCTGAGGCCGCACTCGAACGTGAAAGTCGGCTTCCTCGGCGACCATCAGAACCTCGAGGTCACGCTCAAGCGCGGAAAAACCGCGCAGCCGGAGACTCATCGCTACTTCGTCAAATTCATGCCCCGCGTCTCGGAGGAGCAGCTCAAGTTCATCAAGCAGGGCAACATCTTCGAGCACGAGGCCGCGTTCTTCAACGTCGTCCTGCCGCTCCTGCGGAAGGACTACGTCGGCGAGGACTTCTGCCCCAAGTGCCTGCTCGCCAACGAGAGCCTCGTCGTACTCGAGGACTTGCGCGCCAGAAGCTACGCCATGGTGCCCGGCAAGATTTTCGACGGCGAGCAGCTGAGGGGAGCCGTGAGGGCACAGGCCCGCCTGCACGCCGCGGCGATGCTCGTCGAGGACAGGCTGGGAAGGTCCTTGAGCGAAATCTGCCCCGAGGCGCACACCGAGCAGATATTCAGCGACCAAGTGATGAAGGGGGGCAATCGAATAGACGTCTACGTCGACTTGGTGGAGCAGATCGCCAGGAGGCAAGGTCGAGATCACAGGCGGATTCGCCCGGCGTTCGTCAGGGGATTGAAGCTCCTGAGCAATCCCGAGGTGCACCCGAAGGAGATTATGGTGACGACGCACGGCGACACCTGGCCGAACAATTACCTCTTCCAGTCGGACGATCCGAGGAAGGCCGTCATGGTCGACTTTCAGATCGTGAGGTACGCCCCGCGAATGTACGACGTCGCTCAGGCCGTCTACCTCTGCACCAGTCTTGACGTCAGACGGGCGGAGGAGAGGAGGACCATCGAGGCGTATCACGAGGAGCTGTGCAGAACGCTCGAGGCGAACAATCCGGCTCTGGAGAGGCCGCTCGTGGACGATCTCGCGAGGGAGTTCGAGGACGTGAAGATGTCGGCGATGCTCGCGGCCACCATGTACTATCCGGTGATTTTTGTGAACCCGAAGATATTGAACACTGCCAAGGTTAATGATTTGTATAAAAAGGTCATGATGAGGGATAACAACGACTACATAATGGAGCTGTACGACGGGGACAAAGAATACGCGGAGAAACTCACGGAGTTGGCACTGGAGGTGGTCGACTATTGCGAGAAGCATGGAATTTCTGCGGAGAATGGATTGTTGTAGCTGTGATAATTGCAGAATTAACGGCTTAATTGACAGAATGAGTGCAAGCTACTGGAGGCAGAATTCTATTGGCGTTTTTAGATTAAATTTTTAAGACACTTAAATGTTTTGGAGCTCTTTTGCAATATTTGCTGTAGAGATTTTAATAAATGTTATTTTTATTATTAAGAGATTACATTTTTGTTTTTACTGCGCGCTGGAAAGATTCTTTTTACTCATTGGAAGCGCGAGGACATTTTTATATACGCTTCTAACAAAAATATATTAAAAGGAAGATAGCATGTGGTGTGGACTTGTTTGAACGATTAGATAAGAATCTGTGCTTTATAGTATCAGTTCTTTTTATCGTCGATCCCTTAGATTTATTAATTGATAATATAAACCTTTTTTCGCCAGTTTTTCAAGTTTTGTCAATCTATGGATTATATACAAATGAAATGTTTTTTATTACGTTTTAATCATACCAACTAATTTTTTTAGAAATATTTTCAACGACTACTAAATCAAATTTTTGTATCAAGTGTCGACAGTTTTAGAATGTTTCAACACAAAAATAAACTTTATAAAAAACTATTTTAAATTTATGAATAAAAACTTTGTATTCTAGGAAGTAAGACAATAAAGAAGTATTGTTTTATAATCGTAATGGTAATATGCAACTTGTAATTCATAAAATTTGAATTGAACATTATATCTAATATATTATTACCCACAGAATGTTTATCGAATTTAATTATACAGATAAAAAATCGAAATGCATTCGGAAGGAATCGATAACAAAAAATGAATGGTAATTTGAATAAAACTGATTTTTAAATATTCAAAAAGAGAAAAAATGATGCCTTCAAATTAATTTGAATTTCACTTAATTTGTAGAAAAAGCTTAAAATTTTCATTTTGAATTTAAAAAAGCGCAGAGATTAATTATTTGTACAAATACTGGTTTAAAAAAAATTTCAGATAATATCAGAACCATAATAGTTTTACGTAATTTTATCAAAGATAAACATAATTTTATTTTTTTTACTTCTGATTTACATGAAAACATTTTTCTACGGATTACACAACATAAATAGAAATTATAAATGCTTGATATTTTTATAATTAATTATATTTCAGATAAATTTTATGATAAAAATGTTTATAAAATATAATATTAGGATTTAATATACACAAATTATTCACATACGTCAATGAATTACATCTAAATATGTTCAATTAATTTAAAAACATTCTTTTGTACAACGTCCAATGCAAAAAATCATTATCTTTAAGAACAGATGAAAAACATTGCCTTCAGATTTCATTCACTCAGACATTCGTCTATCAAAAACAAGATGCATAATTCAACTAGCTACATTGCTCGGCAGTATACCTGATAAAAAGTTCCAGTCAAGCTTGATAATTTCTTCTTCCTTTGCCTCTTTGTCACTGTCAGATGTTTTTTCCTCGGTAATAATCGACGGGATAAGTTTTTTATCTTCCTCTTCACTCTCCGAATCCTCTTCAACCTTCACCGTCCCCCTAAAGTTATAAGAAAAATTTTATTACGTCATCTTGAATTTTTTTAAAATTATAATAATATGTTAAAATTACCTAGAAAGCGTTCTATCGCTGTCAGTTATTGATGGTGGTCCAATCAATGAAAGCATAAACGGCATACAAAGCATAGCCATAGGTGGCAATGTGTAGGCCGGCACTGCCAGAAGCTTAAAAGAATAAAAAATCACGTATTAGTAAGTTCAATATACTTTCAAAATTTCCGGAGACTAATACAATAATTATTAATTTAATAAATATGTTCAACGGAAGTAAAAGACATTATTAGGCTTCTTGCTCTTTTGACGCAAAGCAGCGAAATCTTGACACACTGCAATTAAGGTCTAACACATGACCTAGCTAAGTTTCACTGTATCCAGTAAAATGCTGATTATTCTTGAGAAAATGAATCGTCAAGGCGAATGACGTATTTTCTTCCCGAAATAAGGATCTGTCTAAAAGTCCATGTGTGTCATTTTGATTGGGGATTTTCCGATTCTCACAAATGCGTTTAGAATGCTGCTGTAATTTATGTATTACTTATAAAATTTGAATTAAACACCGCGCCTAAACGGTAATAATCTTCTGACAAGAAAAATTTACAAACGAAAATAAACAAAGTTCTTATTTTTATAGTTAAGAAACATATATTTAATGAGATTTTCCATCTGTTATTTTGTCAGTTTTCAAAAGTTCAAAAGTATTTTTCATTACTTCTTGCACGGCTATATAAGAAAACTTCGGACGTACATAGACTATATGCTTGCGATTGTTTTTGCATTCTCAAGTGTAAACAGCTGCACTATACATAAGGAAGTTTTCTTACATTATGAACTGTTACTTGAAAGCAAAGATACATTTTAAAATTAACATAAAATGATTATTGGCAGCAAGTGTCTTTTATTGCTTTTATTGAAAATTTGACACTTCTTCTAAACCGTTATTTTGATATTTTTTCTAATATTTTCTATATTTCAAATCTGAAGTTTGAAAAAATTAATAGCGCTAAAGTATGCGGATGTCAGATACGGCCAATAAGGTACTTCAAGTGGACCCGGAAGACAGTTAGTAGGTTAAATAACAACAAGAGTGCTCTAACCATAAAGTCAGTAAGAGCCGGTATAGCTATTTAAAAACAAAAAGATGTCGTTTATAGCAGCTGTAACGTTCAAATTATAATTCAATCTAGACAATTAAATAAACGCAAGCGAAAAAAATCAAAAGTATCAAAACACGTTCGTCGTAGGTACAGTTTAAAAATAAAAATTTCAACGCAAATACAAATTTTGAAAACAACAAACGCTCCTCCGTTCAACATTGCGAAAAAAATAAAAAAAAAAAAAAAAAAAACCCGCCATCTGGAAATCCCCGATCGGCAATAGCAACCGGGCTCTCATCGATTCCCAATCAAGGAAAATCGCGCGTCCCGCGAGCCCGCCAGCAGCGGCCGTTTGTTGACGGAAGCGAAACGCGCCGAGGGGTACCGGGCCTGCCTGGGAAAAGTATCGCGTTGCATCTCACGGACGAGCCGAGGGGTGGGAGGGATGCCTCGCTTATACTCTATATTAGATCATGGCGGGACCACTGAAACTCAGTTCCCCGGTGAGAGCGCTCAGGCGCATTCGACGATTCGCCGCTGGCCCTGCCGTGATTTTCCGCGCGCGCGTGCCTCGAGAGCGGCTCCTCCGAGCGGCCGCAGAATCTGCCTCCGCGACTGCAGAGCAGAGGAACCGACGGCGGCGAGGGGAACGAGCTGCCGGACGAGGGAAGGAAGTCTTGGTTTTACTTCGGACTCGCGAGGATGAAGCTGTGCGGCTTTGGGATTGTGGCGTGCTTGATTTGCTTGATTTTCCTGGCGGCCGCTACCTCGGCTCACCCGGCTGGTGATCCAGAAGCAGTGAGTAGCTTCGTTACCGTGATTTTTCGGCCCCTTTGCGTTTAAGCTCTTTTATTGATATTCCGTCAAATCAGAGAGAAATAATTCAGTTTGAAGGGAATTTTAGTAGGCAAGATTGAACCGGTGAAACGTCAGTAAGAGTATTGATTAAATAATTTTACATGTATTTATACTGCCTTTACGGAAATGTCTTTACAACAAATAAACAATTGACGTCAATTTGCAATGTCTAAGTAAACGTTCATTATAATTTTTCAAAATTCTTTTAAGATCCCCGGATAATTAGCTGCTACAACGACGTTGCACTTTATCTAACAGTAGCAGCAGCTGTTTTCAACCAGAACCAAGCCAACCACTACGCGTGAAATTCAAAAGAATCTCAAATTTCCCCAATTTCAGCGGCCGCGATCCGACGAAAGGCGCGAATACACCCCAGAAATCTAAAAGCGGCCGTCGACCTTCGACTGCGATCCGATCGTTTAGCGTCTTCCCGAGGACCTTTCGATTGGCGTTCGGCCCCTGACACGCAATTAAACCGCGGCTCCTCGGAAAACCTCCTCAAAGTCGGCGCGAGCCGATCCGCCGTCCGCACGCTCGGCCCGGACTCGCTCGCTCTCTCTCTCTCTATCTCTCTCTCTCTCTCGCGCGCGCGCGAAAACTGGGTCATTCGTTTCGCGCTAATATCATGGCAGCTGATAATGCGCTGCGCACGTACGCACGCGATTGTTATGTCCAGCCTTTATCCGACAGTCGCCGCGTGCTTCTGAATCCGCAGCTGTTGTTCCACTGCGGCGGAAGGGCCGTCGCTCAAAGCGCCGCTCGCTGTTTTTTTTTCTTTTCCTCTTCTCCCAATTCTAGGAATTGCCTCTTTGCAAAGTGCTCGGCCGCGCGGCCGCGTTGCTCCGTTTCAATTGATTTTGTTTGAGGAAACTGACACGTGTAATAATATGTCGCGGCTGCAGCAGCCGAGCGCGCCTCTGCCGCCTAGAGCTCGATCGTTCGCATTCTAAAGTATCTCGCACTTAATTTTTTTGTTTACTCATTTCGCGTCGAAATTGATATGGACGCCCATAAATAATAATAAAATATAAGATAACTCGGGCAATAAGTAAAGCGTTGTAACGCGACGACTTGTCAAACGGGGGAAAACGCCGACCCCACGCCGTAATTGCAGACTGAGAAAAAAGTTTTATCGAATCAACAGAATATGCAGTTAAATATTCACAGTAGAATATTCGTTTGCTTTAACGGAACTGTCAGTCGATCGATTCAACAGTTCGCCAACTGAAACGTCAGGTTTCCTCTACGAATCATCACCATGAATCTCCTACATTGTGAATATTTAACTGCCCACGCACACAGCCAATTAAATCAAATCTTTTCTTCAGCAATCCAAGACCTAAATAAAGAACCGCGTTCGCCCCATCCTTTCCGGGCTCGAGCATTTTGCGCTCCACTTTCAGCTCCCGATTGCCGTCGGTGCTCTCGGTGCAGCCGCAGCCCGCGGCTCCGGGGGACTCGATCGTCGGCTTTGGCGCTCGCGTGGTAGAATCTCCGGGGGCTTTGACTCACGCCGGGACCTTCTTTCAGCGTTGTGTCATCGCGCTGCGGCGGCGGCGGCCCGGAGGAAGTTGGGATTTACCGAGCTGGTTACTCGGCGGTTCCAGCTTATAAAATGCAGAAAGCAACTAATCGCCGACGCGTCCGCCCCCCCCCCCCGGGGTGGAATGAACTGCTAACGAAATGGCCCCCGTTTCCAGCCGCTCATAAACACCATGTAGGAAATAAACGCGCGAGCTGCGTGCCAGATTGACGCCTCCCGGCGGGGCTTAACCCACGAGCTGCCGGGACGACGAGCCGTTTGACGCTTCGAAGATTCCGGGCGTTATTCTGCGGAGCTTTCGAAAAGTCGCTCGGCTCTTTTTCCGATCGATCGAACGCTCTTCATTTACGAGAATTTCAATCTGGCTGCCAGAGAGCTTCATTGACCAGAGCGAAGATACGCGCGGGATAAAGTTGTAAGCGACATTTGCAACGCGGACAAGATAATAGTATATCAGACGCTCCCGAGCGACATATTTCGATTCACAAAAGCCAGAAGAAAATAATGGCAAGCACGTCGAGCTTCCGCGGGGGCGAGAATGGCGCGCGCGCGCGCGCCAAAAGCGTCATTGCTCCTGCGGCCGAGCGCGTTTCCCCTCTGAAAGGCGAACTCGTCGAGTGGGCGCGCGAAGATACGATTGTTAAAAGTGTAATGCCGAGGCTCGGACGCAAGCCAACGAAGCACCGGCCACGTTCGGGCCGTTTCGTCGCGCGAACTTTTGCGCGCCGACGTCGCCGCTTTTGTCGACGAAGCTCCAGCGGCGCCTCGCGATTCGGCAGAGCGAGAGACCGCCGCCGGAGCTCGAGGACGCGCGTGGGTCGAGTCTTCTTTGACACTTAATATTTTACTATAATTAGAGATCGAAATAGAATAACTTTGCGGGCTCTGCCGCGATTGCTATTCCGTTTGCGCGAACGCCGGAATTTGAATGGAGACGCGAGGATGATATGTCATACGGTGGTTATATCGTATTCCAATCATTTCCTTTTGAAGCATTTTTACGAGTCTCTGAATATTTGGTTCAAAGCTACGAGCTTGTTTGCTAAATTTAGCTGAAAATCCTAAGAATCAATGGTTCACCGATCGAAGTAATAGTCCACTAAAAAGAGTATCGCAAAAATAACGCTCGATAGGATAAAAAGTGTTCGAGGGGTACAGTGCTGATGAAGATGGCGTTCGAAGGTCTCGATTTGGAAATATCTCCCCTTATTAGGCGTCATATTGACACAGTTTCGTGCCGACCGACCCGCTTCGTTCTGTGCGCCACGCCACAAACGTTTTCTTTTTCTTTTTTTTTTCTTTTTTTTTCGCGCCATTCCCATCGCCACTGCAGACGTCCCGTTTTAAAAGTGATTTCGGATAAGCCATCGCCTCGCAATCGAGCGAGGCGAGCAGCGCACTAATCCCGTTGTTTTGCAATTGCAGGCGATCGAGAACATGAGGCAGATACCCCAGTGGCACTGCCTGCGCTACCGAAAATTCGACCTGGTGCGCCGCTGTCGGAACTACCGCATCGGCCGCAAGCACTGACAGTTCCGCCCGTTGGCCAGGTCGCCGCGACCACCACCGGCCGAGGGGCCATACTTAAGACTGCGCCAGCCCATCCTCCTCAAAGCGCTCTCATACATCCTCGGTAGCTTGTATCCGAGTCGTTATAACCTCGGCTAGGACTCATCCCTTCTTTATTAATCGAGCAGAGCTTTCCGCCTTAGACGTTCTCACTCCCGTTTTTATTTTGTTTACGAGCCGCAGCTTAGCTGGAGAAATCGCTTCAATGTCTCATCCCTAAGTTAAGGAATCTGTCAGGCTCCTCGCGGAGGTTGATTTTGACTAATTGTTATTTTCACCTTTTATTGAGTACAAACTACGGAATAAGATTTTAATGCGTAATACCGATGTAATATTACTGATTATTCAGCTCTCTTGCTTGGGGAATATTCTCTGTTCGCTTGCGGATTCTTGTATTCGTCACGCATAAAGTAGTAATACAAAATTAGAACTATAACTGTGGAAAACCATTTAGTAACCATTGATGTGAAATGATATTCTGATTAAGAGTTGTGAAAATTAATAATATAAATCTTAATGCATAACACCGACAATAATTTACGTTTTTTTTTATTATTTTCATCGAATTTTCATCAAAACAAGAAAAATAAAAATTATATAAGTTTTGTTTGTCCGAAATCACTACGCTGTAACGATTTAAATCGACAAAGTTTAGTTAAAAATGATACAGGAAAAATACATTTCATCATTTTATTTAGGTGGAAAAAATTGTGTTTATGTATAAGATTATACTTTGTTCAATAAAAAAACAAACATGAGTCGTTGAATTATTCTGATCTCGTGACAAATGTAAAAATAAACAATGTTGATTACTAAAATGATATTTAAAACTTACCTCGTCTAACATTCCTCTGTTGGTTGCTCTAGCATAATCATGAATGTAAGATGGCTTTTTAGCCTGTGATATTCTCTTTTCAGCTACAATACGGCTAAACGCTGACATAGGTAAGTTTCGACTTGACGATAGATTTTCCAGTGCTCTGCTTGGTACAGACATCGATTCCAAAGTCAACAATTCCTGAAATAAAATAGTTATTCTATTCATTCAATTAAAACACAAATTTAAAAAAAAAAAAATCAAAACTTACTTGCTCCGAATCTAAAAAGTAAAGTTGTGATTTCTTTTTCCATTCTGCAGTATTTTCGTCATTATCTTGAACGTTTCGAACAAAACAAGCAGCTAATACAGTTACATCCTTTTCAAGGACATTTCTTTTAATGTACACAGGGTCTGGCCTTCCAGGTGTAAATACAAAAACTAAGTAAAATTGAGAATTATTAGTATACAAATGTTAATTAAAATGAAAGCACTGATTTTTATCCTTATTGAAACTTACGCCTGTTGTCTGTTGTAAACAATGCCATGTAAGATGAAAGAGGGTCAGAAGTTAATGTTGCAAAATTAAGAGGAACACTCCACTTGACAGCTAGAGCCAAAAGATCCCATACTGCTAAATGTTCCATAGAAGCTACTACTACGAGATGACTACACTCTTCTTTACCAAATTCTACTCGCCTGTTAAAAAATAATAATACAATTCTTAATTTCAAAGAAATTTTTGATCATGTACATTAAAACTGTTACATACGTTATAGGCTGCGAATATCGATGGTAATACAAACTGTTTTTGAATTCATTAGTTTCAGAAACCCAAAGCGTTAGGGTACTGTCAAAACTGACACCTATAAGTGAGCCGTCAGTAGAAAATCCAGCATCTAATGCTGAGAGATCTCTATAATATCCAACACTAATATTTCTCCAACGGTTTGCATGATCTAAAGTAAAGGTTTCAAAATTAAAAACATTATACTGTAAATAGAAATAAAATAAATCTGATTATTAGTAAAAAGTACAAACTCTCTGAAGAAGATGACTCAGTAAGATACCAAATTTTAAATTTCTTGTCCTTTCCAACAGTTATTGCAAGTTGTTCATCATCACTAAGGGATGATTTAGGTTTAAATTTTAGCGTATGAACTCCCGTTTCATGGGGTAATTCAATCCATGTATTTAATTCAAAACTGTAAAAAGAAAAAAGAATGTTTTAGTGTATGTTTAGTTAAAATATAATATTGCAATGTATAAAATTCTTACTTTTGCTTTTTGACATTGAAAAACCAAAATTTTAGTCGTATTTCTATGTGAGAAACATTATCATCTCGTTCTTCCATTGTTGCCATCCACGATCCGTCAGAATTAATAGCTATTCTGGTCACTTCCGTATTTACAATTACTGTATTTCTTTCTTGGGTTAATATATTTTGAGCTGTTATATTTACCTGTTAACATGATGTAAAAAAATTTAACTTTAATATTGTTAAGCTAAGGATTACAAATATGGAAAAATGTTTTACTTACATTGTACATTAAACTTTTAGTTTGAGGATTGAAGAACTGAACATGACCAGTTCGACTGTTCAATACTAAACTGTTAGTTCTTGGATCTACAGTGATTCCAGCTGGGAATAAACTTTTAGGAGAACCAGCAATACCCCATGTAAAGTTTTGAATTACTGTAGTTAATTTTCTTTCAGAATTTATAATACCAATACCTAAAAAGGACCATAAAACAAAGTGTAAAATTGCAGGTATATATTGATCATTAAAAAATATTTAACAAATTTTACTGATTTAAATTATTTACCATTATCTAGAGTACATACAGCTACATAAGTATTTTTTGGTGCAATGGTTAAATGCCTGATGGGAGCAGGCAACCGAGGCACAAATGATTTATTTTCTGGATTTAACAGTAACCATTTTACAAGTACACACTCACCACCACCAGAATACATGTGGCCACCTAAAAATATGGTTTATTGAAATATATTAAAAGAATTACATGAAATATTATCCATTAAATGGTATACGTATATGTCAAACTACAAATTTACCAGATTTACTGAAAACCACATCTGTAACTGGTAGAGTATGCCAGTGATATGTTGCTTTTATTGCATTATACTGGTCAATATTTCTCCAAACTAAAATCCGACCACTTGTATCACCTGTAGCTACACATCCTTCCTCAGGGTGGCCAGAAACACATGTAATATTTCTTCCAGTTTTGTGGCTTTTAAAAAAAAAATTAATTTTAAATTATATTCATACAATAAATTAAATAAAATAAAAAAATATTTTACCGAAAGAACTTCAATCCATCCATTGGATTCATTATATACAAAAACGAATCTTGACCAATAGCTATCAGATTTTCTCCATGATTTCCAATGATATCAATATAATAATCTTCATTAAAATATCTAAAACAACATATTAAAAAGATTAATTATAAAATATTATAATTTAATAAAATTTTTATAAAATTGATTATTTTCTACTCACGTGATGTCTTTATTTAAACTATTGTCACCAAGTTTTAAATCAAACAATTCAATCCTTAAAATTTTTTTTTCTCCTTGTTTTAGAGTAGAACTAATAAGAGCATTACACACACCTTTGTCTTTCAATGTTTTGTAACTAATAAGATGAAATGTTTTGATTTTGATTTCTGAATCATTGGTAACTATAAGTTTCTAAAAATTTAATTACCAATTAATATATGAGAATATATAGTTTGGTCTTATTTATTAAAAAAGAAGACTTTAGATAATGCATGTTTATAAAAATAAATCAATTACCGTTTTCATGGTTATCAACCCATTTGTACAATCCCAATAAACAAGTTCTGCATTATCTGTACATCCAATAATAATATCTGAATTTTCAGGTGACAGTGCAATATTTATTATTTTATGATCAGCTGGTTCAAGTTCTTTAACAAAATCACCAGTTTGTACGCTGTAAGCATGAATAACTTTTCTCCGCACAACATACAATATTCTGAAATTCACAAATAGTTAATAAATTGATTAACTATCCCTTTATAATAGAGTCAACAAAAATAAACTTACTCTCCATCGCTAGAAAATAATGGGCAGTGATCTATAATACTTCCACCACCTTTTCTTACTAAAACTAAGTCGTCAACCTCCTTCGAAGGAGACTTTAAATTTCTAACTTTAGTTTTTAAGTGCATTTTTATAGACAGTTTTCTGAATTAAAATGTAATTATAGATAAATTTCTATATTGTTTTTCTTGATTACCCACAAATTGCATAACTTTGTATACGTCTGCTGCACAAAACTTAAACTTATTAATGATAATCCACGTGTGTTGCTCACTACATCCTTTCCATCATAACCACAAACATAACCAAGTAAGAGATGCCTAAGGCCTAACCTACCGTAACGCATAAACACCACGTGTTCCTTCCAAAACAACAACGACGCTACACGGTAAAATCGCAGTATGAAGTTAGGTGTCAATGTTTAAAAGTTGAAATTTGAATTAAAAATATTGCATTTATTATTAATTATAAAAACTTTAATAATTATAATATAAAAAATAAGTACATTTAACTTTAAAAAAATAATTTTCTTCATAATTAAAAAAATATTAGTCACATGTTTACGTTCTTTGTTTTTCATAAGTCAGTGGATCGATATAATCTTCGATAGGAATTTCGAGCGATTTAAACTAGGTTTTCAAAGCCGCATGTCGACGACAAGTCAGCATGTAAAAAAGTTGTATTGCATTGTGTGTTTGTTGTGTGCATTTGTAAAATATTTATTATAAATTTGTATTTCATTAATCAGAATGGCTAGTAAAAATGCAGAAAATGACACACCACAAATACAAATACGATTTGTGACAAAACAACAGCAGTAAGTGTTTCATTTTCTATTATTACTTTAGCAAGGTTACAATTTATTAAATTATTTTTTTTTATATTTAGTATTAAATTAATTTGATGACAGCATTAAATTTAGATTACCTAATAAGTAAGCTTTGTTATTTATTTTTAAAATTCATAGTGCACATTTTATTTGTTATTTAAAAAAAAACATTGCTTTATATTTTAGGTTATAATGCATAAATTCAATGCTATTTTATAAAAATTTAGAAATAGATACATGAATTTTACAAATTTTAAATTGATTTTCAGAAAATTTTCATTTACAAAAAATCTTTTACAGATATGCTGTACCTGATTATCCATTATCAGTTCCAACATCAGCCAATATTTCAGAATTAAACGTTCTTGTAAATGAACTCTTAAAAGGTGTGTAAATAAATTGTTAAAAATATTTATTTCTTGAATGTTTTATAAATTTTTTATTTTTTTTCAGAATCGGATACAGTAAATCAAGGAATAGAATTTGATTTTCTTGTTTGTTCTGAGTTCCTTCGCACTACTTTAGGAGAACATATTTCAGAAAGAGGTATATCAATTGAAGAGGTAATCAATGTAGAATATATTGAAAAACGGCCTCCACCTGAACCTCAAGATTGTCTTATACATGATGACTGGGTTGCTGCAGTTTCTGTGTGTGAAAAATGGTATTTAAAATTATGAATCAAAGTATATTTTAATTAATTAACGAATGTACATTTAAAAATCCATATTGAATAAAACACTTCATTTTAGGATACTGACTGGATGTTATGACAACACACTTCATCTTTGGACTGTAAAAGGAAAACATCATTTAACAATTCCTGGCCATACGAATCCTATTAAGGCAGTTGCATGGATTTCATTTGACGGTGAAAATGGAACGTTTGTTAGGTATAATATATATTAATAATTAAATATATTATCAAATTAAACCTATACATGAAAAGCCACTTTATGAAGAGATTCAAAAATTTTACTTTTTGAATAAATTTGTTTAACTTGTTAATATAGTAATTTTCTAACAATCTTTCTAGTGCATCTCAAGATCAAACTGCAGTTTTGTGGAAGTGGAACGTTGAAAGCAATTCTGTAGAAAGTATACACACATGCAAGGGTCATGAAAGAGGGCTTGAAGCTGTTGGAGTGAATAAAGAAAGCAATTTAATGGCAACAGGTGCTTGGGATACTATGTTAAAAATTTGGTCTACTTGTAAGTTTTATGACACTATTAATGCTTTTAACACAAATCAATTGTAAAATAATAATTTTAAATTGTATATTTTATTATTTTGTTAAGCATTACAAGATGAAAATGAAGATGGAGAATCTGCTTCAAAAAAGAAGAAAGTAGATTATAGCAAAACAAGGGTAAGTATTGAATTTAGAAACATTGACAATAGTTTATTTAGAAAAATTTACAAACATTTATCTGAGTTAGGTACCTATAAAAACCATGAAAGGTCATAAGGAAGCTATTAGTGGTGCAGTATGGTCTGATAAATCAGAAATTATTACATCTTCTTGGGATCACACTCTAAAAATTTGGGATGCTGAACTAGGAGGGATTAAGTATGAACTTGCAGGAAATAAGAGCTTCTTTGATCTTGATTATTCTCATCTGTCTAAAATTCTTATCACAGCATCAGCGGACAGACATGTTCGATTATATGACCCTCGTTCTACAGGTTTTTATAACATTTTTTAAATTTAATTAAAATATTGAAAAATTATAAAAATTAATCAGTACATTTTTAATTCTAGAGGGTTCGATAGTCAAATCAATGTTTACTTCACACACACAATGGGTGCAATCAGTTCGTTGGTCAACAACTGAAGAGCATCTTTTCATCTCTGGAGCATATGATAATGATGTAAAATTATGGGATACACGAAGGTAAATTTTGAATTTTTGTACATGTAATCAAATTTTAAATAATATAAATAATTTATGGGTAATTTATATTTTTTTCTAGTCCAAAAGCTCCACTGTTTGATCTCACAGGTCATGAAGACAAAGTTCTAAGTTGTGATTGGTCAAACCCTAAGTTTTTAGTGTCTGGTGGATCAGACAATACAGTGAGAATATTTAAATCTAAATATGCTGTTAAATGAATGTATAAAATTTTTTAATATTTATATGTGAGATATAAAGATAGATATGTAAATTATCTTTTTATAAAAAGGGAAATTTTGTGGTGATACAAATGTAACTTCCACAAATGAATTTCGTACAAGAATTTTTGTATTAAACTTATATTCTTTTAAGTATTAAACAGATTATTTATATACATTTTTTCATTTAACAACTAAAAATCCCTGAGTAAAACATAAATTTTAATTCCATGTTGATATCTCGAAGCTATCTTGAGAGTAATGTTTCATATACATAGATATAGATATATACATATGTCCCTAGAAAGCTTTGAATTTCGTCCGTAAGGATCGTACCAATATCGTTCAGATTTCAATTGGTTGATCGTATGGAATAAAAGTAAAAGTTGTTTACTTTGACATAACCTCTGTCTTTTTAAATATATCGATATTATATTCTTAAAAAAAGTAATTTAGGCACGTAACCGTGCTAATGTTTCTTAGAATTTAAAAATTTTTTTTTTAAAGAATAGAGTACTAGATAAAATAGATAAATAGAGCCTTAATTCACGAGATCCCCGGCTAAAATTTATCGAAAAGTGAAGCGTCAACGATGACGAGGGTAACGTAAATACGCTAACGAAAGAGAGAGATAGGCAACAGCCAAGAATGAGTTCCCTAAAAAGACGGCCTCGGCTGCAATGCGCACGCTCCGAAACGTGCGAGAAAACAACAGTGGCGCTTCTGTTCTCTCTCTGTCTCGCTTTCGTGCTCATTCGGACCTTCGGTAACCTTTCCGATGAACTACACCAGTATCTGCAACCAGTAAAAGCGAGAGGGATGAAGATTGGTTTTATGAGCAGCGTTGGCGTGACAAAGATGCCATAAATAAGACGACTTGAGCTGTAGAGAAGGGAGAAAAACGTTGATATCTACTGGCAGAGCAGTACATCGGACTATCCACCAAGTGTGCGAATTCACGAAGGGAGCGAGCAAGCAAGACAGAGCTAGTGCTGGTGCGCGCGCGTTCCAAGCAATTCGTGTGCGCTAGTGTGTTTCGCGTGTCCGCGACTCCAGTGCTAGTAAATAATAGCGTTCCGCGTCGCGAGCAGGAGGAGAAAAACGTGATATCTCTCCGTGGTCGTCCAGAACGGTCAGATCGTATAATCGCGCGAGTGTGCGCGCCTTTTTGTCAACCCCCCCGTTCGGGAGTGGAGCGTGGCCGTTGGTGCGCGAGACCGAAAGAGAATTCACGAGCAAGAGAGCGTCCTATATGGTGAATTACGCGCTTGCGGAGGTGCAACCGCGGCCTCGATGACGCGGCGACAAGGAGCGGCCGATTATGCGTGTAGAGGAGACCGCTGCCGCGAGAACTGGAGCAGCTGAGGGTTTCATCGGCTGCGTGAGTACCTGTCGAGAGCTCTCCACCACGGGAACAGCATCTCGTAACATACGCTCAAACGATTAGCACGAGACTCGTAAGCCAGTAAGAGAGAGAGAGAAAGAGAGAGAGCGAGAGAGAGAGAGCGAGAGCGAGAGAGATAGAAAGAGCAAGAGGGAGAGTATGCCTGACGGAGAGAGAAATAGATAGAAAGATGGAATAATACGTTGTAGCATATTTAGACAATGACAATCAAACGTATTTACGAATTAATTGTTCTCCTTTATGCTACGCTATCCTTTTCTATTCCTCTTTTAGCTGTTTCTGTGCACTTTGTTATTATGTTATCTAGGTGTGACTTTCTTTCCCGTCACATTTTTATTTTCTATTAAGATTCATCAACGGGGATGAACTTGAAGTCTGCTTTAATTTGAGGTTAACGGGCGAGAGAAAGAGAGAGAGCGAGAGTGAAAGCGAGAGAAAGAGAAAGAGATGAGTAGATAGCTCGAGAACGTTAAGAAGGGTCCAACAGGTTTTTGGTACGCGTGGGATAGACCATTGTGCGAAACGGAAGAGTACGAAATTATGCTCATCTAGTAGGTACCTGTGCACGAGAAATGGTATACTTGGACACTATTGTGTTCGTCCACCGATACCGGCACGAGCTTTAATTTTGAAATTTGGAGTGCGCACGTGTAAATCTTTTATGACCAATACAGTGATTTCACCTGCATTGTAAGAATTGATAAATTAATCTTAGATTAGACTTTTAATATATAGACCTTTAATTTTTGAATTCTATCGCATATTTTGAAAATTCTTAACGTTCTTAAAGTCTGTGCTGAACTTTTAGTAAAATTTGAAAGTAAAAATTAGGTAGAAAAACGTATTTCAATGAAATACACAAAGACAACAAGTTTAACTATTTTTCTTAACTCTTTCTTATTTATGTTGCATTGTTTTTTATTGTTTACCTAAGACTTTATTAGAAATGTCTATATGTAAATTGAAATAAAAATCATACGATCTAAATATCGATGTATTTACCGACATTGTAGTTGTGAATTTCTTTTATATTTGTTTTTAAAGTAATCAATAAATATTTAAAGTATCAAATTTTTGTATTTTTTTTTTTTAATATGCTATTTTAAGATTTAATAGATCTTTTCATTATTAAATCATTATATCTATTAGAACAATTAAAATTGATTTTTTTTCAAGTATTAATTAGAAGATTTACTTTATCAGTTGCATTTGTCATAAGTCTCACTTTAGTATCTATCTTTATCATCCTACTTCAGAAATTTGTGTCAAAACTTACTAGATAACCTTTACTTTCTAAATCGTCCTTATTCTCATAAGATATCTAATCTACAAATCTGCTTGTTTTTCAAATTTGCTCAAACTAGAGTTTCAAAAAAATTTTTCATTCCTCATAAGAATGTGTCTTTTTGTCTTTTGTGGAATAGGTACTATCTTTCATAAGCTTGGATAAGAAAATCCTTTCGCAATTTCAATACATTTAACGTGCAAACACTTTATTGAGATATCATCAAATTAATTAAGATATAATGACTTTAATTTACAAAACTTATATGAATGATTTTTCAATTTAAAAAAAAAAACCTATTGTAAATTTATTGAAATTGATTTGCATCTAATTTTAAAGTATAACTCTGATCATTAAAAAAATATTTTTAATGTTTAACATTTTTCATCTTACAAAATTCAATCGAAGAAGCGTTTATTTTTCGAAAACATGCGAAATACCGGAGTGCTGCAAAAAATGTTATTTTTTAATAAAGTTATAAAATAAATGTAAAATACGTTCGAAAAATTATTTGAAAACTTCAGTTTTATACTTTAACTAGACTTTAAGTAATTTGCTCAAGTATTGAGAAAAGAGGAAAATGTGGTGCTGCACAAAAGATGCTTTTGCAACTCACACTTGTAATTAGTTGTTTCACCTTTTTGGATTGAGTTGCTACACATTGATGAATTTTTTGCTGGCTAACACTGAAAGATAGAATATCGTTATTTTTCTTAACGTACTAACGTTTGTCGCTTAAATTTTTTCTTTACAATTTAAAATACATCGGTTATGTAAATGAAACGGTTACGACCGACGTAAAGGTACCTTTAACATACCGCTGAACTTTCGAAGAATTTAAATTCACATTTACCGAACAGTTACAAAAAAATTTCGGTTTGAAGTACTTTTCTTATTCATAATAGAATTTAAAAATAGCACGAAACAATGACATTTTTCTTACCAAAATTATGAAACTTAATGTCTAACGTTAATTATCTATTTATAAAAAATGATTGAGATATCAAATTTTATCGTTCCTAGAATTGCTTAGCAAGCTTTATAAATGTAAAAATGATAAGAATTTTTTATTTACACAAAGCTGAACAATCTAAAGACACTTGTGTACAGTCTGATATAGGCTGCAAGCGCAGTGTTAAAGTTCTTCTATATTTCAATCCTTTGCTTTAAATCATAATAAGAATGCACCTTATATTTGTAATAAAAACAAGAACAATGAAAAATAAATTTAACAAATACATCTGAATATCATAGTAAAACTTTTTATTGCACTGCGAATTTATTACTTGTAAAGCTTGATAAAAATTTAATTATATGTCTAATAAATTCAATTTTAAAATAAGAATCTTTTAATTAATTATCGAAGCGTTATTTGTTGTGTGAAATTTTTCCGATTGTTCCTTAACTATATCGAGCATACTTATAGTAAATATCGATGACGTGACCATGTTAAAACTAGCAACGAAATCGCGTCATAATAGAAATATATCAATCATCTTTTTACGCTTCGCTTGTTTTAAAATGGCACAGAAGATGCGCTGAAAATTATGAATGACTTATTCTTCGAAAGAGACCAAAAAATTAAAAACTTGATGTTTTAAGCGGCTGGTTGATAATACAAATTTATCTTCGTAAAGCCAAAATTATACAAAAAAATCGAATTCTCAAATCTCTTAATAACTTTTTAATCCTTAACCGAAAGTAAACAAAAAGTTCAAACATTTAAAATCAAAATACCTTAAAGGTGTCGTCATCTCGGGATGACGTCACGGCCCGAAAAATCGTAAACAGCCGTAACGTAAAAATTTTCGAACGTTAAATAAGAGATCGGCGACGGAGACGTAACTCCTATACGGTCCGCGGGCGGAAAAAGGCGAGGAGGAGCATCATCTCTGTTTTATCAACAGGCACTCGGCGAGTTTTCACGTGCTCCGCTGCTCTACACCTGCCGCGTAAATTTCGGCGCTGGCCGATCTCGGCTTTTTGCCTCCTCGCCGCGTTTCGCGCGCGTTATATAGCACAGCTGGGGGGATTATACACGCCGCCGAATGCTGGCGAGTCGCTCTTGGGGCAGCACGACATTTTCCGGGGAATACTCGAGCAAAAGGCACCTTTGGCGTAGAGGGCTTAATGGCCAGCAAGCGATACGGGGGATCCCGATCTTAATTTATTAATTCGGGTTATGGCTGGCGTGTGCCTTAGGCGTGCCGCAAGGAGCCAGGGCTGCTGCTCGCCTGCTTCGCCCGCTGTCGTCGTCGACGTCTCGAGAAGAGGAAAAAATCTCCGGCATCGCGGCCAAAATGGAAGAGCAGAGCGTGCACAGCAGTACCAGTGATATAAATAGTGAGGAGGCCGTCAAGATTGAACGTAAGTGCCCCCCCCGAGATCGGACTCTCGCCGCTCTTTGCGAGAGAGTCTCTTTGGGGTCCTTTTTTTTCGAGCTCTTTGTTTTATGTTTTCTTTTTTTTTTTTTTTTTTTTGTTTGTTTTTGTTGCTTTTCGAGTCGATTTTGTGGAAAATTGAGGATGACCTGAGGATTCGAGCCATTTATGGGTATGTTATTATTGTGCTTTGCAAAGAGCAAAGTTGTGAAGTGCGAGGAATATACACGTGATTCAGAAGGTGGTCTTGCGTTCGAGAACGTGAAGTTTCATTCAAAATGATGAATAGTTATAAATAACTTTTCACATGCTTGAAGAGGATCGCTTTTTTTTCTGTAACAAAAATGAAACGCGTTTATCAAACGCTGTTAGATTTTCAATTTGCCGTTACAAAAATAATTAACATATTTATGAAAATTTAAATCACGACTGTTGTAGTAGTTTTGAATAGAGATTTTAAATCGCGTTTTAACGTGTACGTTAAAAGTGTACACTTTTACAAAAATTAAGTAAACAGTGAAACTTTTATGTTTTTTTATGCAGTTATTTAATTGTAACATAAATAAATAATCGCGTCTTTTATTTTAAAAATATTACAAAATTTATTGAAAAAGCTTCTCACAATATCTTGTAATATCGGAAAATTAAAAAAAATTTCAGATAATAAATCTTTGGAAAGTGAATTAACAGAGCATTGGTTTGTTTATTTCAAGAGAGTACTGAATTGGAACAGTAGTTTATTTTGGATGCAGTGAATACATTTGTAAAATAACGATCCAATGAATTATTTATTACTGCTACAAGAGTCTTATAGCATCAATTGTTAAATTTCTTCAGTAAAAATGAAAAATGGGAATTTATTTTCAAAAATGAATATTATAAAGTTAACAAAACAATAAATTTGCAGTTTTACTCGTTTCTTAATTTTTTAAAAAATAAAAGACATTTAAGTAATTTCCATTTACACAATTAAGTAAATTGCAAATTTTTATTTACAGAATGAAAATTATTATTAAGAACTACAGTATTATATTTACATTGGGAATTGAATAAAAACAATTATAATTACTTTTTATTAATTTTTTGTGTAATTTAAAAAATAATTTTGTTTTGCAGTAGTGAATATAAATTTTTAAAGTACTAAATATACTTAAAGCCCAATATGAGTCACTCCCTAAACTTTTTTTACTTTATAAAGCTATTTTGATGATTCAAATTGATTTACTGACTGCAGATTTTAAATTCGGAGTGAGTAATATTGCCTGTTGACAAATTTTCTTGTATGAGATTTTATCTCTTTCTATGCCTTTAAGTATGCAGGGAACATAGATAACACTGTAGGTATGTCATTCTTTGTTGTCCTGCTTATTCAGTGACCTTCAGTTGAGACCCTAAATTCTGTAGATTCAACTATCATTAGTTTCTGTTTATTTATGGTCAGAGTGGTGTAGAATAAGGCTACAGGGTTAATGTTGAGTAAGGCAATACAGTAAACAAATAAATTTGCAAATGTTCTTAAACTATATCATAATATTTAATCAAATTTTTGACAAAACTTAAGTTAAAATGTATTAATATAAAGTTATGCTAATAAAAAAACATTTGTTAATATAAATTTTCAAAACTGTCTCCCTTTACTGGGATTTAATGTTAATTCCTGTAGGAATCATTCTAATAGGTAATATAATTTTTTTTTTTAAATTCAAATAAAACATTTTGAATAATTACTTTTAAAAATATTATTTTTATTTGTTAATGATACACATGTGACTCACTGGTAATTCAAATTCATTCTAAGCCCTCCAATTTTCTTCAAACAGAAAAGCTTAAATTAAATAGTTGTTATTTAAATAAAGGTAAATAATAAATTTAAAATTTATTGACTAATATTCATTTCAGATCTAATTATACCACGCAAAAAAAGAATATGCCTTGTTGGTGCAGCCAGTGAAGATCCTGCTCTGGGTGCTGCAGCACAGCAGTTCAGTGTCCCCGTTCTTAAATCTGAGACTGGTTTAGAATATATAGAAGACACAACTTACTGCACTTATTTTATACTCAAAAAGTTTGAAGGAAGTGAATATGATGTGCTATTCAAAACCGCACATAGGTAAAGCAAATATTTTATTATTTAAAGTAAAAAGTAAACATTAAAATTTGATTTATAAACATATTGTTTCAGGATTTTGGGGCCAACAGCTTTGCTGCAGTTGGCAGAGAAGAAAGAAACGTTACCCAGTATTAACAGACCTATGTATACACAAGCTATGTTAGGTACAGTGGTTGTATTTACAGGCTTTAGGAAAAAGGAAGAACTGGTGAGTTAATTAATTAACATAAAGTTTACATACTTTTAAATTAAATTTAAAGTTTTATAAGTTTAGACTTATCTATAATTAATATTTCTGAAATTTTGCAGACAAGGCTTATAAACATGATTCATCACATGGGAGGCAGTATTAGGAAAGAAATGGGTTCAAAAGTAACACACCTCATTGCAAATTGTTGTGGCGGTGACAAATACAGATATGCAGTTACATTTAGAGTGCCCATCATGTCCATAGACTGGGTAACTGCTCTTTGGGATATGAGAGACAATCTTTCCAGTTTTTGCACTAATGAAGAATTGGTAAGTGTAATTTCCTTCATATATTTTTAAAAATGATTAAGCAATGCAGACAATGCATTTATGTAGTTATTTATAGTAGACAACAAATTTAGAATGAAAATGACGTCAATTGATGAATTGTATTGCAGATTGCTACTTTCAAGTTGAAGCCATTTTTCGGCGCTCGGGTGTGTTTCTTTGGTTTTCCAGAGGAAGAAAAGAGACATATGTGTGAGGTCTTGCAACAACAAGGTGGAGAGTCTACTGAGATAACTGATCCAAATTGCACACATGTGGTCAGTATAAACTTTGTTTCTTTCTATGAATTTCTTATCATGGTAAATACGTACATAAGTTAATTAGACTTATCTAAAGGCTACTTATTTTTATAAAGTAAATTGCATTTTTTTTTAATTTGAAATTAGAATTCAAATTTAAATGAAGAAGAAACATTGCTAATAAACAATTTAATTTAATTCATTAAAAAATTAATTTTAATTTTATTAAACATGTTTCACATCACTTAAAAAATAAGCAACCTAATGATATCATCTGTTTGAAAACTTGCTTACCATGCTTAATTTTTTTTATTTTTTTTTTATGTATTATCCTGACACCATTGCTTTTATACATGCTTAGGTAACAGATTTGGGAAACCGTCGCTATAGAATAACGAATAATTCCAATATTCCCTTATCTTTTTTAAATTTTTCTT
Organism: Ormyrus thymus; assembly: GCA_035582935.1. Lineage (NCBI taxonomy): Eukaryota > Metazoa > Arthropoda > Insecta > Hymenoptera > Ormyridae > Ormyrus > Ormyrus thymus. The sequence continues at coordinate 10,020,652 of JAWWEM010000010.1, forward strand.
ACGACAATCGGCGACTTGAGCTTACTCTTCCTGTTCAAAATAAATCATTACCTTATTCCTTCGCATTTTATGATCCATACACTAACACTATACCTTCTGCTGCAAAATCGATTTTTGCGCCGTCCTTACTCACCCTTGACCGTCCTAAACACCATAGTCGAGATAACAATCTGATACTGAAGAATGTGAGTCAGGATTCGGCTATCTGCATGGACTTCTCTAATGATTTGCCTAGTCCTTCATTTAAATCAGCTACAACAACGTTCGACGAAATCAAAAAAGAAGATGGAAATGAAACGGAAGGCTCAATAGATATTGAAGAGGGTTCAGATTATTTTTCGAGTGATGGTGCTATGGAGGTCGATTCCGGGTTCGAGATGGATGAGAATTCAATAAAAAAATCACTATTTTTAAAAACTAAAACTCAGTCTGGCAAGATAAATATGATACAAACACCAATAAAAATTCCAAAATGTTCTTCAATCATTACATTTTCAAGTGGAAAAAAAGTAACAACACCAAGGCGTTATATTAACTGGAGAAGATCAACATCTTGCACTACTATGTCTAAGCAACTCACTGGGTCTACTACTGAGCCAAAATTACGTTCACATCTTACAAAAAGATATAGTTTTCAACCCTCTGTTACATTCGCGAATGACACTGTTAATATTAGCCCCGCAATTGATAGCAAACGAACGCGTAAAAACAAAACTTTTTCAAAAGCTCTAAAGCAGAGCTCGGCCTTGTTTTCAAAAATTAGTGAAATTGTTTTTCCGTCTACAAAGCAGTGCATGCCCGTGACACCTTGTCGGCCGACTTATCAACAGCGCAAAATAGACGAAACTACAATTCGGCAAAAGTACACGCCACTGTCAAGTCCATTACCTGCTCCAGCTAAGATCTCAAGGTTGGGTTCAGATCCTGATTGTAAAGCAAGAGTGTCGCAGCCTCAACAAATTCAAAGTAACGCTTTGAAAATATTACCTGATAAAAGGATTATACAAAATGAATGCAGTACAGTAACGAAGATATCTGAGCAACGGGTGAAAAGTGTGAAAGATTTTAAGAGGACGCAGGACAAGTCCTATATAGTGGTATATCGTTTTCAAAAATATCGATAAACAAATCCCATCAATTTTTATTACATTTTTTAAAAAGTTAGAAAAATAATATTTAAATTTTTAATGAAATATGCAAATATATGTATTCAAAAATATTATTAATTTATTTAACGTAAACTATCGGTTCTGTTTCTTATTTCTTTAACAGTTTTGAAAGTATAACACCAAATTTATACAAGATGTTAAAGTTAATTCAAGTAATCACTGTTCTTAAGATATTATTTTTTAATTTGGTCTATACATACTCATAATTTGAAATATTTAACGTCATAAAAAGTCAGTAAATAAATTTTGGTGGGTTAAAAGTTTACGTGGTTAAAATAAATGTAACATAATAACATTTTTCTCAATTTTATTTAACTTAAAATATTAAGGTAGAGCATTAAATTGATGTTATAGTAAACGACGTTACATTTTCAATCGCGATTGTATCAGGTTGTGGGATTATGGAAAGGTGGTGTTTGGAATAAAAATACCTTCTTTTTCATTAGCATATCCAAATTCCTAATTCCTTGGCAGTCATTCCTTATATTAAAAAAATGTTTTGTTATTGTTTTGTTGTCACTATGCATCGGTCCTCAATTACTATTAAAAGTAATCAATTATTAATACATTTGAAATTTATAGGTTGTTGATGAGTCTAATGTTCACGCATTACCCGATCTTGCGGCTGTTAGAGCGCACATAGTAAAGGCTGAATGGTTTTGGACCTCTGTGCAAAATGAAGGTGCAGCCGATGAGAAAGAATACCTTTTCGAAGATGTAAGTTCTCTTATTAATTTTTAAATGTCTGATTATTACAAAATAATAATTTTTTTAATTTTATGCAGTACTTGGAATCAGTTATGTCCCCTTCTGCTTCGGCAAGGCGAGATAGTCAGCATGTGGCTACACCAACATCAGCTTCCACAAGGCGGAAACGTAAAAGATTAGCAGAAACTTTATCGAGTTTAGTGCAAAATGGGGCAGATTCGCCAGCTCTTCACAAAAGACGATCGAGTATAAGCGATGCGGGTCATTTAAGTGTTAGCGGTAGTTTTTTGGATTGCACAGCAAGTCCTGACAAACAATTATTAGATGGTAAGTTTATTTCTTAATGGATTTTGAATACCTGCTGCTTAATTTTCAAAAAGTTTCTGATTAAAACGGCTTTGTTACAATATTTATAAACTTATTTTTGTGTAATTAAAAAATTAATAGTAATTTTTATTTATTTTCTTGTTTTTCAAATAAAGTTTATTAAGCTTTAAATTAAAAAGGTTATTCTTTCTTAATATTATTTAAATTATATTTAAGTTATTTAAGAGATTACTTGTCTTCCTTTCTTTTATGGTTCTTTGAACTATTCGTTTTTGCAATTTGTGCAGCTTTTCTATCATTATTAAATAATTTTGATATTTTATCAATTATAATATATTTTCCTTTTTGTTGCTTGAATAACTGTTTTTATTCATATTAATAAAATTAATAAAATAACCTTATGTCATTACATAAGTTGTCTTACCTTTTAAATGATCTTTTATTCCTAAAAGCAAAAAATAATAAACAAACTAATTAAATTGACTTGATTTTATTACTATTACAATAAATACTTAATAATAAATAAAACTTATTTAGTTACATTTATTGTTGATAACTGTAATGTGGGCCATATCAGAGGGAAGACTTTAAATAAAATGAATTATTATTAAATCACAGATATTCCAGAGGTAGAGTCAGTGAGCACAGAATCAACGAGAAAAAATCTTTCTCCACGACATCAAGTCTTCTTAGAACTCGTCCAGACAGAATCAAATTACGTTGGTATACTTAGTACTATTATGACTGTAAGTTATTTTTACCACAATTCATATCATAATTTTTTCAAAGTATTTTATACAGAAATTCTCAAAACTTTTTAATATTTTAGCTTTTCAAATCGCCCTTAGAAGACCTCATAGAAACCAGCGGAGAATTACTAAATAGCACAGAGGCCAAAATTATTTTTGGTAACTTCCCACCCATCTATGAAGTACATAAAAAGATGCTTGAGGAGTTACGTTATTGTGCAGCTCATTGGTCAGAAGAAAATAGTATAGGCAATATATTTCTGAAATACGCATCCGACTTGGTGAAGGCGTATCCTCCCTATGTGAACTTTTTTGAAAATACGAAAGATATGTTAGATCAGTGTGATCAAAACAAACCACGTTTTCATGCCTTTCTTAAAATCTGTCAAACTAAACCTGAGTGTGGTAGACAAAGTTTAAAGGAATTATTAATAAAGCCAGTGCAACGCCTTCCCAGTATTAGTTTATTGTTAAATGGTGAGTTTAAATGTTTTATGTTGCTTTGATTTTTAGATATAAAAACTCATTCTAAATATTTTTCTTGTAAATGCAAAAACGATTTTTTTTACACACTTTTATTATAAAACAACAAAAGAACAGGTATTAAATAAAGCATTTTATAATATTTTAGATATCCTTAAGCATACGCATAAGAATAATCCAGATCACAGTGCCTTGGAAAAGTCGTTAAGTAGCATTAAGGAAGTTATGACGTATATCAACGAAGATAAACGAAAGACTGAGGGTCAGCTCGCAATGTTTGATATATTTAATGAGATCGACAATTGTCCGCCGCATCTGGTGTCCTCGCACCGCTCGTTCATCGGCAAGTGTGACGTGCAGGAATTAAGCGAGGGGCTAAGCGGTCGCGGCGATCATCTTGTTCTCTTCTTGTTTACGGATACGCTTGAGATCTGCAAAAAGCGATCTAAAGCATTCAACTCAATGAAGAGCCCAAATACAGTTAATGGACTGCACTCTGTCAAAATGAGTCAGGGAAAGCCTTATAAACATATCAAAATGTTGTCGTTAAGTACGGTTAAGAAAGTCGTGGATATTCGGGAAACAGAAGGTAATTTTTTATATTTTAACTAATTTATTAATAAAATATCAAAAATGTTTATTGATTATTAAAAAATATTTAATTTATTGGTTTTTTGTACAAAATAGAGTGTCGAAATGTATTTGCTTTGATGGTTCGAAGTAACCAAGAATTGAAAGAAAAATTGTATTCTTTCACAATAACTGACGAGGAGGTAAATAAAACAAACTACCTGCGATCGTTATGTCGACAAATGGCCAATACTGTTTGTAAAGCTGATGCGGTAAGAATAAATTGATTCCTTTATCACATAATTTATAACGTGAAATAAACTGAATATTTTTATTTTAGGATACGTTTCTAATCAGTCTCGACTCCCATCAGGTTCAAATTGATACTAGTGATGTAGCATTAGGAACTTTAAGTAAAGCATTTAAGTAAGTAATTTTTTTAAATTACTTTTTATACAATCTTTTAGTATAATCTATTAGTATAATCTTTAAAATAACCGGGAATATTTTCTTGTTAGATAAAATTGAATTTTACAGTAGAAAATTTTCGTTAAAAAGTTGTATTTGAATCCTGTATAATTTAGTAGCAATAACAATCTATCTACTACTTATTTTCCAAACTGGTGCAGTTAATTAAAACTTGTAGAATTAACTCAAATATTTTCAAGCGTATAAACTATTTTAAGCTCACTTTTCTGAATAATTGTAGAAAACTAAAATATTTGGTTATTTTTCAAGAAAATAGTTTGTATTAAATAAAATAGAAATTTTGTGCATTTAAATGCATGTAAACAAAACAATAATGGGGCGACGATACGTTTGGTTACAGGAGCCTATTTCATAATTTTTACCTGGAGTATATGGACCCGTATGTGTTCGTACTCAATAGCATGTGTGAAACTACGTTACATGTCCCACTACCGTCAGTTTTCGCACCAGGCTGTTTAAAACTTTTTTTTTACTCGCTTCTGTCCACTTTCCTCACCCCATCTGCTTATTAGAGTCCATTACTTAACAACTTTCGAAGAATGATTAAAACTTGAGTTGCTTTGGTAGTGGTGTGGCCAGTTCAAGATTTTTTTTTTCCTTTATCACCTATAATTATTTTTCCCACTCTTGTGCTTCTTTACAATTGATTTTAGTTAAATTATCGCATGCAGTAACTGAAATTTAAAACGACCAGCTTAGATTTCGTTATAAATAGATTGGAAATCTTAGTTTAAAAATTAAATAATAAATCGTAATTAAAGAATAAATTTTATTACGTATTTCATTAATTTGTTAATATTTTTTATAAATGAAACTTGAACTGGTTTTGTGCATTTTGATAATCGTGATTCAGTTATTTCACTGCAAAAATCCTTTTGTTTGTGAAAAAAGACTTTCTTATCCTCTTTGAATTGAATTGAACAAAGAAACATATATGTAAATATAAAAATTAAATTTTATAGTAAATTATACAATACATGTAAAAAAATATTATTTAGATGTCTTCATTCTGGAACATTACCGTTATAAGCATTGAAATTATATTAGAATTTATTACAAAATGAGTATTTTGAATTTTAAAATTATGAATTACTTTAATATAAATAACTTTATGTATATATGTACATATGTAAATTATTAAGACGGTAGATATTTGAGGGAGATAGCAAAGTCTTACGTTTGCATATGTCACTGTAAAATAGTCTAAATGATTTTCAATTTTTTATTAACCACCTTCTGATATGCTGCAGGTTTGCATCGCGTACGAGGATGAAGGTTGGTCGAGCATTCAGTTTCAACAAGACACCTAGTAAGCTTAAACGTGCTATGTCAACGATGATGTCGCCGTTTGGCTCGACAACCAGCCTAACTCCAGCGAGTCAGCAGCTAGCGCAAATGAGGCTTGCTAGCTGCAACAATATTAACGTTAGTTCAACGGCATCTTCCATCCACGCATGTGTTGATTAGAAGTTGGCTTTTTTGCTTAGAAAGTTCTACTTATTTTTCTTACGTAAAAAGAGCACCAGAAATTATCTAATTAATAATAGTCGTATCGGATTTTTAATTTGAAAAACAGATTTAAATAAGATGAACGATAATTAGCGTCCGATAACTCGAGTTAATAGGATATTCAATTCTCTTTTTTGGCCTTTTTTCTTTGTCATTCTAGCGTATTACATGCATATATTGACTATATATTGCTTTTTCTATATATTGCTTTTTCTTCATCGCTATTGAGACTGATTGGTCTGCTTGTATATTATGAATGAACTTAGAATTAAACGAAACGTAATTCAATTTATTTAGTTTATACGAGAAATTCTAAGAGTTTCATTCTGAGTGCATGAAAAGTTATGTTTTGAAAGCTTATAACGATATACTCTATATATGAATGCGATATATTTTGGGATTCGAAAGATAAATTTAAGAAACTTAAAAAGATTTAAAATTATTGAACAAGGTTTTACGCAGAGTTTTATAGCTTTTTGCAGGAGTTTTTCATGCATTCTTAATCGTTCAAAAATCCGAAAAATTAATTTCCTTTTATAAAAAAACGATGATTAAAATTGCATAAGCTGAGAATAATTTTTATATGCATGCCATCAAATGGAATTGTGAAAGGATATGTTGTATTGAGTAAGTATGATTAGAATAATGAAGTACTTAACGTTTATTCGCAAATGCGGGTTAAACGTGGAAATTTCAACTCGCAGAATTTTAAGTTATTTTCTTTTCTAACTAAAAGAATAAATAATAGAATTCTTTAAGCAGGTTATTTTGATGCTACGCGGTATTTCGACTGGCTCAAAATGCTTCGCGACGCTTATTCGGAAGCAATTCGGAAAAAATAAAATACATTAATCTTTAATAAAAATTGTGATCAAAGTTCATCATTTTTAACTATATTCTAGTTAAAGTTAATGCGAAAGACTTGTTAAGAGTAGAAGAAAATGATGTATTTTTCTTTTATTAAAAAAATTGGGACATTGATCGTGTCAAGTGTAATTTTTTTTTTTTCAAAATATTGCAGTCGATCGAGCGACAAGTGAAGATAGTAAAATTATTTCCGTATGCGTTAAACGCGAAAAAATTCTTTAATTTAGTGATTTTTGCTCCATTTGAATAGGCTAGATAAAATAAACTATATTGATTAAAATTTTTGAAATATAAATCTTTAATGAAAAAATTGGAGCTTTTTTCATATATTTGTTGTTTTGTTTGTATGTTTTTATTTCTCAATTCTTAACAGCATATAATATATACTAATCATATTAATTTATTGTTGGGTTAGAAATTGCTTTTGTATACTTGGTTGTGGATTTATGTGCAATGCAAACGTTTCTCTTTATGTTTTTAATATCAAGAATACCTTTCTTTCTTTTCAATCAATTTTTTTTATTTTAACATTAAAAATTGATGAACTAAGAAGTGGTATATATAAATGTCTTGTTTATTTGTAGATTATTATTTTGTACGTCTTTTCAGGAGCTGGGCAACGGTGGTTCAGGATCGCCGACGCGAGACGACGTTCTCGTTGCGCCTATGTCGGTCCAGCCGACTCGCAAGGCTAAATGCAATACCCTCAGTATGGCCTCACTTCGAAGGTTGTAAAATGCACCAACACGTTAATACCTTTGTGTCGAAAAAGTGCAGAATCCACTAAAACCAATTTCATATTTTGCCTTGCTCGAACGCGTACACTGTCCATACGCGTGCGTTTGACTTCTCTTCTGCTTCATCGCCTTTGTTCTTGTGTCGAATAACGTTACCTAACTTTATATGAACCACATATCTTAATATTACATTACAAATAATCATCAATCATTTAATAATGTCCTGTAACCAGTAGGCAATAACAAATTATTTATTAATAATTTATCAAATGCCAATTAATAAAACATGTATTGAGATTACAATAGTTGTTTTTAGCTTTTTATTGACATTTGAGGAATTTATCATAAAAATAATTTTGCTAATTTGAGGTTGCCTTCTGATTTTGTCACTTATTCGTCATCTAGCTGCTGCCGTTGCGTTCGAGAAAAAGTAAACACGAATAAGGAATTTTTGTGATTCGTCCTGAATGATTACTCATTAATGACGTTACATTGTGCCTGTTGCTAGTATTTTTTTATTTAAAATTGTATTTTGCAAAACTGTGGTGACGAAAAGTGTCTGCATAAAAAATTTAAGTAAATAATCTTAATTTACTGTTTAGGAAACATGCATTTGTATATTTAATTATAATTCTTTGCTATTGGAATAACATTTTTTGTAATATTTGTATATTGACGTATAGTTTAAAAAAAAACTTTGTAAGGATGGACAATGAAATTTTTCGAAAGTTTTCTTATTTAGAAAAATTTATAATTAATGTTTTAAAAATATTTGAATTCGAATAAAATAATTCGAATTGAAATATGTTTAAGTAAGCTTATTAGATTTAAATATAATTATATCAACAACTTGTGTTGATTTGTTTTTCTAATAAAATTTGTTCTATTTATATAATTTATTAAGGCAAACACTTTTCGTAAAAAAAATTTTTCTATTAAGAAGTGCGACTGGAAAACTGTTAAATATTTTATCGACTTTCTATAAAATATCAATAGAAAAATAACTAAACATAAAAAGACTGACTTATATATTATTTAAAAAATATTTTGACTAATATTTTAAATATCTTAAAAACTTTAGTCGATGAAATAACCTTCTTCAGTTTCAAAAGTTTTTCAGATAATATATTTTTAAGCCAATTGTCATTTTCCGTTCTCTACTATGTTCTTTGTAATGTTGATGCAGTAATAAACTGCAATGTATTTCGAGATACACGACTAATTGCTCGATTTACAAATAATTGTGCAGCTTTCATAGCCAAGCTGTGCACAAAATTCTTTTATAATCATCAATTTTTTCATTAATCCTTTTCTATTACTAATGTATTAACATAATAATGCAAATAACCGATATATCTTCGCTATCTTTTATATGTTTATACAAATTTCTGTTCGCTGGCGACTCTTCAAAATGTTACATTATACATATTTTACATTAGTTTATTAAGAATAATTCCAAATATTTCATTTCTGGAGTTGTAAAAATAAAAAAATTAATTTTGTACATTATTTTATTTTATGATTTCGAATATTAGTGAAAATGAATTTATTATTACAAATAAAATCCAATATTTATGTCTTCAAGATCTAAATAGCGTGGAAAAAACTTAATAAGGCTTGCTGAACTAATATTTTGATTTTTGAAAGCGTGCAATAACGTACTAGCTTTGCTTCTTATAATTTATCGTTAACCAAAATATTATTTTTTATTTTTAACGACCGAATAAATTATCGTCGTTTTGTTCTTTCTATTCAATGTAGAAACTGCTCGGAGGAGGTCATGCAGGATAAATCTGATCTCTGAGAAGATACGTATAACCGTGGTTATCAAAAAATTAGGAACAAAATTAAATCAACTCTTGGTGTTTTTTATCTTCGAAGTGCAGCTGATATGGATGTGGAAGAAATTTTTTCTTCAGATTTCTGCCAGTATACATAACTTTTTATCACTTTTATACTAAATAAAATCAATTATTTTGCGTAAGAGTGTTCATCCTTTTGTGAAAATACATACTTCATTTGCAACGAAATTTTTTGCAATTTTTCTCAGGAACAAATAATTCTTACGGATAAAAATATAATATTTGTAATTTATAAGATAAAGGTTAACGAAATTATCGGTCAATGCCTTGTGACTTTGTGTGACAACAGACTATATATTTCTGCCATGTTTCGTTTGTGGGATAGGCGGTGACACTATTTGAGAATTTTTTATAAAACTTTTTTGATGCCTTTATCGAGCTTAGGCTCTTTTGAGTGAGACTCATTGCTGTATTTCTGTAATTACACTGATACTGAACTTTCATACTTTATGTATCGACATAACTATTTATGTGCAACTTTTAAGTATATGTAAAATTTACGTGATGGAAACGTATTGGTGGAAGTTACGGAAATAAGCTTTTTCACTTGTTGCCAAAACTTGTCAACGCGTGAATCCGAATGTTTTTTGCATCAAGAATGATACTTTTTATAAATCAGAAGGCTGATTAAAAGTGAGTAGAAACTACTATTGCATTAACTGCTATGTTCTGTAAACAAGATGTACCTCAGTTGTAAAATAATTTTTGGCGAAACACGTTTTGATACATTAATAGCCTTAATGTCTGTCCACTAGTCAAATTTAATTAAATAATTTAATGAAATTCAAAGTTGATTAATGCCTATTTAAAATGTAAAGCACATTAATAATAAGTAAATTTAAAATTTTAAAAAACCATTAAAAAGTTTACTTACATGTTTAATTTTATTAAAAATTTATCCCATATTATAAAATAATTATAACAAAGTTTTATGCTAAGACATTTTAAATTCTGTAATACTTATAGAATTAATTTAATTTTATTGCTTTATAATAGTGTTTAAAAAACTATATAAAACAAGTTAAATTAAGAAAATTTAAAATTGAAAGTTCAAAAATGTTTCTAACAGTGATCAACATTCTAAATTATTAGATTGTGCGACATTAACATTAAGGCTGTTTCTGATATGCTTACGAGATTAGGAATAATTTAGCCTCACTCTACATGCCTATAAAAATATTAAAAGTTAAGATATTTTCATTTTCCTTTTTTGACCAAAAAAGATTAATTTATATTTCAATTTATAATTATTAAATTAGTTCAATTGAAAATAGGTAATTTTAAATAATGAACAAGTATGTGATTAGACCTTCTCTCGTAAATATCTATTGCTTGTAGCCGTTACGTTATGTAGAAATAGTATGTACATACCTGAATTTGATAGGTCTTTTTTCTTTTTTCAAAAATTTTTCAGAATGAGTGATTTTGAAACTCTGCGCTATTACCTAATGCAATTTTTTGTTAACAACTTATTAAATTTCATTATCTCAGTTTGTAATAAAATATTCATTGATACTCAAGTATGATACTAAAATATGATTATTGAACAGTTAAACCCATTAAATTAATAAAGAGTACAAAAATCAAATTTTGCACAGTTAAGAAGCGCAGAAAGTTTCTAGGTGATTATGAAGATTTTGTAAATAAAATGTACGAGGGATGTGCGTAAGTTCTTGAAACATGTTAACTGATAATTTTTTTTATTACGCACAATAAGAATATAAATATGTTAAATGTAGTTGTACTATGCTACACTTTGTCGCTATATTTATATCTTAATTATACCTTGATAGAGATCTTATACCTTGATGATTGTATAAACTTTATAATGTAAAGTTCAAAAAAAAAATGATGGCTCATTCGTAAATTCTCTTTTTCATTTCACCTTACAATCCATTTAATTTTATAAATAAGTTTTATCTAAGTTTATCATGTTCCAATAAGGGGCAGTGGAAAATACTCGTTTTGCGGCAAACTATTAATATTAAATATTTTAGTACTTTTATTTTTAGTTTTCTATTATAAAATCTAAAATTTATAATATTTTTTATAAATTTTAGATATAAAATTTATAATACATTTATATAATTTTCAATTCAATTAGTCTTTAAATAAGCGAACAGCAGAGAGACACAATATGATTTAGAATTAATTCACAAAGTTTAAAAGAGTAATATTTTTATTATTTATTTATAACTATACAATTTTACATGGCCCAGAGGTGGAGCTCGGTTAAATATGTTAATAATGCATCATAGTCACGTAACACAGTTCTTACATGTATATTATCTTTGTAAGAAAGTCATACTAATAATCACGATGTAACAAGCTTTTAAAACCTTACTGAAGTATACTTTAGCATAATGAAAATAGAAAAAGTGCTTGGTCAATACTATAAATCAAGCCCGTAAATCAAGTCACCCGATTAGCCTACTTTTAACATGCTTTTCACATTTACGAACCCTTGAATATATTTTTAGTCCTGTTTAAATTTAGTTGTGCAATGGGAAGCATCGTAAATGCAAAATATCTATAAGCAGTTTCAACTAAAAATACATCCGCCTGCACGTTGCATTTCATTTAAAATCTCGCCGAACAATACAAAGCTGCTTTGCAAATTTACCGAGCCGAACAATATCTGCCGGACGTAAAATATCGAAATTCCTCGTCCTTTAACAGCAGATAATTGCAGTGTCGGGCAACGCGTGTATCTCCAGGTGCCTCTTTTACCGCAAGATCCCGAAGGCGAAACCGCCTCTCTCGGGGGGGAACGGCGTGTAGCTGGGTTAGGACACGAAGGGTCACGCTCGCATACGTGCTGTCGATTCCTCTCTTCTTCTCCCCCCTCCCGGTCGTTGCGCGCGGCGGGATCGTCAGCGATTCTACGTTGGACCGAGGCCAATTCATAAAGTATGCACGCGGAGCTTGAAAAGTTAAACAAGCGCCGCAGAGCCGCCCACGCGCCTGCATTGTTCATTCTCCTTGACTCTCTGTCTCCCGGCGCCGATGTGCACAGCGTATCCGTGCGACCTGCCCATCTGGAGATCATTCCGATCGCACAGCTGGAAATGGAGAACGGGAGATGTCCGATGTCACCGCGTCGTTGGTGATAAAGGGGGGGGGGGAAGCCTGCGGTACACGTCCGATTTGCTTCTTGGCGGCCTTGGAATTGATTGAAAAGCATGCTTGCTTGAAATCGGGCCGAGCATCCGTGCTTTAATTGCTGAAGCTTGATGGTTCAAATTTGTTAAAAATCCAACTATTCTCTCGTATAGAGAAGTTAATAAAGAGTTTTTCTTTGTGAAAATATGTACTGTTTTTATTTTATACCCTCCAACACTTTTGCGATGCTGTGTTGCATTGCCGATGGTATGTTGCATTTTAAACTTTTATATTAAAGAGAAAAAAAAATTCATATTATACTAAAGAAGGAGCCGGCTTCTATCGAAACGTCGCCTATATGAAATAAATGATCCTATTTATTTCTATTCCAAATGTATTATGCCAAATATATATAAAAAATTAAGTATTAAGATCTGCAATAAACTTTTATTTTTACTACACTTAGGAAACTACGTTTCATACTCAAACCTGAAACTTGAATCTAAATTTGGTTTTCTATCGTTCTCCCGAGTGCGCTGCGTAAACCTTAAACCGTAATTTTGGGAAAAGGTCAGTGCGACGGCTCTCTCTCTCTCTCTCTCTCTCTCTCTCTCTCGATCCTCCGAATTTTCGGTATCGCCATACACACCCGCGTACGTGATTGAGAGGCAAAGCCGAGGGCCGGTGAAAAAGAATCTTTCCCTCGATCCCTATACATACGTGGCTTCGGTTTTGCGACTTAGTTACCGTCGGCTTTCGTCCTTATTTTATGACTACTCGGCATCCGCCTAGCTTTGTTACGGATTTACGAGGGGTCCTTCGCCACGAGCTCGCCACGTTCCACGCGGCTTGGACTTTCCGTTTGAGTTCACGTACGCGTATATATATATATATATATATGTATGTGTACATTTCTTTTTATTTTGCGACCCTCCGTGATTAGATTAATCTTTTACTTTTCCGCTTGCTCCGGAAGCATACAAATGATTGAAAATATCCCTTTGCCTCGTGAGCTTTTTACGTCCGTTTGTTTGTCGCGTCATCGACTACTTACATAGCTAAATCATTTATTGTACTTGTCGAAATTTCTCTGTATTCACCGTTCGGGAAATTGGAACGAAGCTAAAGTTTCAGAAACGAACGGAGCTGCGAATTTAAAAAATCTGATTTGAAAATAATGCAAAAATAAACTTTAATTTTACATAGATCAGCGTGTTTGCCGGATTAAAGCGCACCGTTGCGTCTACCGTGGCTTCCTTTTTACGAGACTCGATCGACCGCAGGTACAGTAACCGAGTGAAGACCGCAGTGAATCCAGAAGATGATTGCGGAAGCTCTGCGTGACTTTCTCGAAAATAGAAGGATTTGGCGATTTCGATACAGCAACGTTGGTGCATCACGCCGGATACTTTTTATCATTTCCCCCCCTCCCCCCCAGATTTCCTTCCATCCCGATCTTGTACGTACTTTTATCAATTTCTAGCGAAAAATGAATTTTCAAAAATATATATAATAAAATAGCTTCTCGTTCCCGGAAACTAAATTGCGGCCAAGTCTTAACTCTCTCTTCCCCGTTCCCGAATCTTCATTCTCAAATCGTTCGCCCTCCCCGGCAAAGGATCTCCCTCGCGTCGACAAAAAATTGTCCCCCAATAAAAAGCGGCACTCCTCCCGCGCGCAAAATCCACTCGCGCGCCGAGCTCCAGCAGCTCGTGCGGCGCGAGCGCACTCGGGGGCCGCGTTATCGGCTAATATCTCTAAGCGGACTCGGGCATCGGGGCCTCCCAGCGGTGGTCCGCCATACATCTCTCGGCCGGCTGCCCGCCATTTATCGGCGAGGTACAATGGCGCGACTCGGCGCGCGTGCATATACGCGCGCTAGACGCGGGCAGGCAGGCAGGCAATCACCTCCTTGTCATCATCTTCGCGCGGCCCGGCATCGGGCCGGCGGGAGGCCCGCGGCTATATGCGCAGCGCAGTGTCCCCCACGTCGCGCGGAAAATCCGATATGCGTCAGCGGCCGATGCAATTGCAATATGACGCGCCGCCGAGGGGGAGCGCGACGGGGATTTACATTATAGGGGACGGACGCGGAGCTGGGAGAGGGGGAGGGGGCGAGGGTTATTTTTGAGGAATGCCTTTAAAGCCGGGCTTGTTTTCTTTGCGGGCGATAAATGTGCGTCGGGATAAATGTATTATATTTGACGGCGAATTTTCGCGCGAACGACTGTATTTTCGGCAATATTTTACCGTTATTTTGCGGCGTATAAAATAGCGTTTAATATGCCTTTAGAACTGACAGCCGCGATGCAACCAGAACTCATCGGAATTTATTTCCATGTTAAACCGCGATACATCGTTCATTTTTCAAAAAAGAAAAAAAAAAAAAAACTATCCAAAACAAATGAAATCATTCGCTGCCGCCGGCAGTTCCCCGTCGTTAAAAGCTAAATTACGCAAAAAAGGCGCGCAAGGGAGGCGTTCGACAACGCGGCGGGGGAAAAAATCCGAGGGGGAGGGGGAAGCTTGCTTTTCAAAAGCAGAGTGCGACGCGGCCGGCTTTTTCGGGGCATGTAAAAATCGGCAATTAAAAGGAAAGTTCTTCCTGCGAGCGGCCCCCCCCCCGCGCGCCGTTTATTTCTCTTCCATCATCGACAGAGACGGTCGGAGCTCTGTAATGGAAAATCGAAGTGCCTACGTGTATATATACATTTTTGCGGCACTCGAGTGCACGTGCGCGCGCGTAAACCTCTCGGACGCCCGCGCGTACAGCTGCGGGGCGGCCTGTATCATCTGTCAACCGCAACGTGCGCGCGAGGCCGCCGCAGCGGCGGCGGCGACGGCGGCTTCTCGGCCCGGGGAATTAATTTTCGATGGGATCTTTGGGGAGACAGGCTGAGTTCGAGGCTGGAAATGCGTTTCGCTGGATTGTTTTGCCGCTGGCCGAGGGAGATTAGAGGAGGTTGAGAGGAGGGTGGAAGTAAGGAAAGTGGTTGTAGGATTTGATTTATTATTTTAATTGTCCGAGGTCGCAGTTATTCTGTATGTACGTGCCGGGCTGTCTCGATAGAGTTTGATGTATGCTACTCGGTACGTCTGAAAAATTAAGTAATATTAAGAATGTGTTAATCGCATTTTATTTACGAGTAAACGGTTCGAGCAACATTTTAGGTGCTCGAAAAGCTACTTCAAATCGAAAACAAACGTTTTCAGCAATAATTCTTTTAATTACAATAGAACTCAAAACACCGAAGTCTTACAAGTCCACTTTGGCCTTCAGTAAATAGCTTGCACGCCGGACTTGAATTAGTCGCTTGTTACGTTGCCTTCTACCTTGTCAAACGCGACTCCGAACCCCTCCCCCCACCCCCAAAACTATACCCGTCTAAATCAACGCCTAAGCACCCGAAATAACACCTGTCCAAAGAAAACCGGCAAAAAGGCTCCGATGGACGATTTTCACGGCGCGGCCCGTAAAGCGCGCGCGGCCATGTCAAAGGCGAGCCGCCCCGTAAACCCCGAGCCTCCCGATGCTCGGCCGTTCCCTCCGGTGCGACGGCCTCGGCGCACCGGAGCAAGGAGCTGTTTACCGCCGGCCTCGTTACTGTGCATTCACAGTAGCGCGAGCGCGAGGGTATTTGAATGTAGCGCCCTCGCGCTTGGAATACTAAAAATTAACCCAGAGATTTTCCCTAGCGCCATTTTTCAATCT
>JAWWEM010000010.1:10037035-10125927 GCA_035582935.1 Ormyrus thymus
GTAAAATCAACTCGCGATGCTAATGGATCCTTACCCTCGGCGTAATCACGCATCAGCGAGTAATGAGCATATATGGACGCCTCGATCGATAATCTCGACATGTCCAGCACATCGTGCTGAATTTGTTCGTACACAGCTCTGGATAAGCAGCATTTCTCCAGTGTACATTTTACAGTAACTATACTTCTCGAGTTTCCTTCCGCGTCACATTCTAAACTAGACAACTTTCGTTCGGACATTTCTAAAACACACTGATAAAACACTCTGGAAATTCAACTGTTTCTTCACTTTCACGTTCACACGTTGAAGCCCGATAGAACAATAATGCTGTAGATAAAACATATGCGAACTTTTATATAGCCGATCTCACAGTGGTACCGCTTCAATTGCAGCGTTTAATAAAATGCGGGCAAATTCGGGTAGCATATTCCCCATTAATGGGAATTATATATTTAATATATCAAGAAATTTGATAAAGCTTAGAAAAGTATTACGAATACTGATAAAAAAAAGAAGCATAAGAAGCATCTATAAAGTGCTTAAAGCAAGTTCATCCTAACACGGGAGTCTCCAGCAAAGCGATGAGTACCATGAACAGCTTTGTCAACGACATTTATTTATTTATATATATATTTATATATATTTTTTTTACATATTTATTTGACTGATTTCAATAAATCGGCCCGTCTCAGGGCCATCAATTTATTTAACATATTACAAATTATTCATTTTAATGAAGTAATTATAATTAATAAATATTTAACAAAACTGCTTTATTGATAAGTCAATAAACCATACAACCACCTTAAATCACATAGGATGTGGTGAGAGAATTTAAAAAAAATAGATAAAGAATTTAATTCTAGAATTTTTAAAGCTTTATTCATATCAGCGGTAACATAGACTAAACAGTCCACAAGACAACGTCTTCATGAACGATGGAAGTTTTTTCCATTTATTTCTAACAGTGTAGTGCGAAAGTGGGGGCGAGCGAAGAGAGAGGGCGCAAGGAACGTCCTCAGGTGGCGGCAGCGTTCCGCTGAGCGAAGGCACTGTCTGTAGTGAAAAATGGCCGGCGTCAGCGATTACTTCAGCATTGGGAGTACCGTGGCATGTAAAACCTGTTATGACAAGGAGATCGAGGGCGAAGTTCTGGCCTTCGATCAGCAGACGAAGATGCTGATTTTGAGTATCCTTTTGAACAACGAGTGAGCCTGGTGAGCCCGTCCCGAGGGCCGCACTTTGCGCGCGCCCAAACTCCTCTATCCGCTCATGCTGTCTCTGTCTCTCTTCTCCTAAGTGCGTGACCCCCGTGTTGTGTGCACGATCGCTTTCTCGCCTGTGTGTGTTCCTCTGTCTCACTCGCGCTCTCCGCTCGATTGTCGTCGGCGCGGCCCGATGTAAATAAGTCCTCCAGGCGGCCAAACTTTCCCCGCTGTTCTATGATCTGGTGGACTTGTACTTGGGCCTGATGCACTTTAATCTGGCCTTTCGCGCGCGCCTCGTGTTCATAGAGCGATGAAAGCACGAGGCGAGGAGCACACCCTCCCCTATTATGTTTTCAGGTTAATTCTCGATTTTCCGCAACGTCGCGTGCGCTCCACGACGACGTCGTCTTGCTCGCGCGCATTCCTCTTGTTTTTACCCCTTTTTCGTTCCTTGGTCTACCTACTTCCCTGGGCTGTGCGTCGATTTTTTTCATTCTCTGTTGCAGCGATCCGGAGCGCACAATCGAATGCTGATGCTTTTTTCCTTAACTAAAACCTTTTTTGTCAAAAAGAATGCCCGGCATCATGTGGGAGAGCCTCGCTTAACGACGTCCACATTGTGAATTTATCACTAGTATCTGATGTGCAAGTCAAGAAGGAAGTCAGTCCGACGACGAGTGAACCACCACAGAGCCTCAATTTGCAAAGGCTAAACACACGGGTGCGTAATCAAGTAGAGGAGAAGAAGAGGATGGTCAAGGCTCTGCAGGCCGGAGTGTCGCCGGAAGGGCAAAAACTGTTCATTGCTATTTCAAAGACCATCAACGAAACCAAATGGAACGGACCTAACATTGTGGTCTTGGACAAAGTCACTATTATTCCACCCTATAAAATTGAAAATGTTCAAGGAAATTCGGATGATAAAGCTTTCACTCACATAAAGAAAGTGGTAAGCATAGTTGGATCATTATATGCAATGACTATACATTTTTTCAATTACTGCACCAACAAGCATTAAGTTTATTCATTTTACATCCACTTATATAAAAGGATGTACTGGCTTTGCAGCACAATTGACGATAAAAATTTTTTTTTTAAATTTAAAAATAGCCCATAGAGCAATGTGTTCAATAGTTTGCATCATATTGAGATACTACTCATGGTTCTCTTTTATTAATATAGTAATATTATATTTTAGGTTGAAAAACACATGAGAGACACTGCAGCTACCGAATCACAAAAAGACCAACCTTCACAATCACAGCAGCAAATGCAGAAAGCAGCTAGCACGCAATAGGAACGAAAAAGAGCGCTGTAAAAAGAAAGCCGACATTTTTGCAGTGTTAATATATTTATGGGGAGTATGAGACATGGGGTAAATTATCCAAAAGAACAAAAAAGAAACTAAATGAAGTTTATCAAAAAATAAATCAAGAAAGAACAACATGTAATAATGAGCCTATCAAGAATCGTGATTTATTCTTCGTTGCATTTTGGTCGTACAGCTGATTTTTAGCATGAAACATTGTGAGTACGATCAATAAAACCACAACACCTCATTATGCAATAAAAACCTGTCAAGGATTTAACGACGATTTTCAGCTTTTGAAAGCTCAACTTCGACAAAATAGATTCATTAGAAGTTCTTGACAAGTCGGCGATATACGATCATGCGTGTATGAATGCTGAAGCAGGCGTGTTTGCTAGTTTTAGTTGTACATTGTTACGAAAAAATGCGTATAGTAGTTGTTTAAAAGATCATAAAGCATTCAGGTAATGTAGGAAGGAGACTATGATCTATTGGAAGAGACCTGTTATCGAACCAATATCAACTGCCTGAATGACTTTGGCTGAAGCTTCGTGTTGAAGCTTGCCAAATCGCTTCTTAACCAAATTCGATAGGAAAAGATGAAACGAAGAAAAAAACATTAAAAATACGTCAAGATTTAATGGAAGGAAAGAAGGAATCGATCCACTGGACTTCGCCACGCCTGTGTCCAGGCACGAGACGCATTTTTCATTTGAGAAACTGTTGAAAAACTAAGAAACGTTGGTGATTTACACTGCCCTAGCGCAGGCGAGATCTATCGGTATCTGCGAAAAATCCTCGTTCGATCTACGCAAGGGCACGGTTCAGTGCAACATTTGTCGTTTAATAATATAAGGAACTTTAAGAAGAAAACGAAAAAGTAAACACCCAACGTCTGTCTATTAATTAATAGATAATTATGCAAATGCGTTCCGTGCCTCGTACAACTTTTGAATGTCTGAGAAACTGAAAGAATTATGAGAGCGAGAAAGAGCGAAAGAGAGAAATAGATGAGATAAAAAGAACAACTTCATCAAAAGACAAAAATAAAATGTAATATAAATTCCATAAACCTCGATTAAACCTTTTATTTAATGCTTTCTTTATTTATTAAACCCTATACTCGGAGTTATATTTCATTTCTCATTTTACAATTTTGTTTTACTTTTCTTTATCTTGATTTTCATTCTCCTCTTCGTCTTCATCCACTTCGTTAATGGGCGCATTAGATGTAGATCCATTCTCCGAGCGCACTATGGTCGTCAAATCGTGCGTGACGCGAGCAATGCGAGCCGCTGCCTTAAACTTTATCGCTGCCCGTTGCTTTTCCATGCGTTTTTTCCACTGTGCAGAAGAATAAAAAAAGCCTGTTATGAAACTTGCTTATCACAGAGGTGAAAAAATTTGATAATTCTTTTGGATTCTTTTCTAAATTGTAAATCAAAATCATTTTTATTAAAGAGATGTATAAATTGCATTTGTATATTTATTAAGCAAATTATTTGTTGATAAAATAATTACTTATCATCCAACACCATTTTTGTTTTTTACATAAAGTTACAAATTATTTTTCAAAATTGTTCTTTATTTTTCAAATTTTAATACTCAGCCTTTTTGATAATTTTCAAATTTTATATTCTTACCAAAATAAATCGAAAAAAAAAAAAAAAGTTTGCATCTAACAAGTTACCTGCAGATGATGCAAATGCATTTCTAGATACACGACTTCTTAGATATATATCGAATGTAACAATCGATACTGCATTTGGTATTCGATTTTTTGCATTTTTATGTTCAGAAAGAAGGGTCAAATAATCTTAAATTGTTAATTAAATATGTGTCATTATTTGAAATATTAGATTCTGTCATTTCCAAACAAAATCTTCGTGAATTTGTTATAAAATTTTTTAAATAATTGAATATCGAGTTCACTTTCGAGTTTGAAGATAATCACGGCATCAGTCATCTTTACGATTATCTTATCTAATTTTAATTTATGCATAAAGTAATATTATTGCTACTACTTTTAGTGAATAAGTTATTTTTGGTATTTAATTATTATTTTTTAATACTTTTAATATTTATAAGTAAAATATGTTAAAAATATGTATCAAAGTGTTCACGTTTCATCTGAAGTAGATGAATATCGAGAAAGATCGAACGCTCTTTGGCATTCATTTCCCGTAGTTCCACCAAAGATGATAAGCCGTGCACTTTGCGGACCGCATGAGTGTCGTTTGACTATTCAAAACAAAAATACCAGTACTTATTGTTGATTGTTTAGCAATAAAAAGTGAAAAGAGTAAAAAATATAAAAGATGTTAAAAGAAGAAGGTAACATGTGACTCAATTGTTGTTGAAGGCACTGCAACTCGGCATTTTTCCAAATGCCGAAAAATTAACCAAAAAAGAGGTTTGTTTTTTCTGCTTATGCACTAATTTTTTACATAAAAAAATTATTTCCTTTAATATTTATGCTATAAACATTATTTTTTAAATATTTGATGAAAATTTTTCTTTATGCAATTTATTTGTTGATTAATTGTAAGTGTAATAAAAGTATGTTTGTACTAACCTTTTCATCACGAGATGGCAAATTTGCGAGATAATCATTCATTTCTGGTTTTTGTGTATCTGCTATTGCCAAAACAGATACACAGCCATCAACAGTTCCCAAAACAATTCCTTTACCATCATAGGTACTGTCGATAGCAGTTAATTCAGCTTGTACTCGATAATTTGCTATCATTTCACAGTCGGAAGATCTATTTGCATTGATTAAAATATAAGTAACGTAATTTTTAAAATTTTAGTATAGGGTTTTTCACTTATAATTTTAATCATATTATTATTACCTAAAAACTCTAATAGTTTTTCTACCACTATGATAGTAAAGAACATATTCATCAGTTCTGTTAAACATGGAAATTATAGTAAAAACTCCTTCAGCTACTTTTGGAATGTATGTTTTTACAGTTGTTCCTTTCCTTAATTCAATAAGTTCTAAGCCTCCTCTGTATTAAGAAAACATATTTATGTAAAAACATTAACTCTTTAATCAAAAATATGATTTTTTTAATACCTGCTGGGAGCGTATAAAGTATATTTTCCATCTTTACTTATATTGCCACTCCATTTTGGAACTGATCTAATTATTTTTTTCTTAGTAATATCTAAAATACTACCTTTATCATGACCAATGATGCCAACCCAATGGGCTTTATTTGACATTGGAATAATAGAAATAATATCCTTTAATAATAAATCAAATTAACAAGTAGCATTATTTTCTTTTCCTAAATTACTTTAGAAAGCGTAAATAGAAATTTTTTACTTACTTTAAATCCAGGTAATTTAATTGGTATTTTACTAATATTAATACCAGTTTTGGCATTATACACCATAACAAAATCTTTAGTACTTTTTTCAGCAGCTGGTACAACAATGTGTGAACCATCAGATGTAATAACAGCTTCTCTAAATGGAATGCCAGTATTGCTTCTTACTGGATATTCAAAAGTAAATAATATTGTTCCGCCTACAATAAAACAGCTCAAAAGTTACATTTTCTCACAAAAGAGAGACTCTACTTAACATTTATCTCAAAAAATGTTAGTTTATTTTCAAACTTACTAGGAATACTTCTCATTACAAACGTAGCTGTAGTTTTTACTGATTCAACCCCAGTAGGATTGCTTGGTCTTGAAACAGTAGCAAATCTTTCTTCTTCAGATATGAGCATTAATTGCCTGACATCTATTTGTTCTTCCTTAAATAAAACTTGCTCTGTTATTCGATTCCAAATTAAAACATTGCCAGATTCAGTCGAGATAATATATCTAAAACACAGTATACAGTTATTTTTATAAATTTTATAATTCAAAAACTTAGTTACCTACTTTCCATCATTGGTTATTCTAGCATGAGTTACAATTGCTCCCAAGGGACTATCAGCTAATTTTGAAATCAACTTCCCGGTTTGTAAATTCCATACCCCAACACAACTTCTAGTTACAGTTACTGCAAGATTACAGTGCTCTGCCAAACTGAAAAGAATATTTTTCATGCGTTACTATACTTCTCTTTGTACTAAAAAAAAGTTTGTCTTCATAAATTACCAAATTGAGTCTATTTGTAATTCATGTCTATCAATAACGTGTACTTGTTCAAATATATTATTAATATTCCAGACTTTGACACTTCTGTCAATACTGGATGTTATAACACTGTTCCAATTCCCAATTGTGAGTGCTTCCAATTGAATAATTCTAGCGAAATGTGCATCTAAAATCTTAACTAATTCGGACGTTTCTAAACTCCAGACGTATAAGTTTTTCCTATAAAAAGTTTTTATGAAAAATACGTACAATATTACATTTTAAATATCTAATTACGTGTATAATATATAATTTATTCTGGTCGCAAATTAATAATTTGATAATCTTTTTATTATTTTTAGTATATACCTTACTCCGGCTACAGCATAATTTTTTGTACCACTTATCATAATAGAATTCGAATACATCAATTTTGTACTTATGTTTCTTACTCCATTAGGAAGTGTAAGAACCATTGCATTGCTTTGACTTTTTAAAAACCAAACAACAAAACCATTTCCTGTGGTAGCTAATAATGTATCCTCCTCCTTATCAAGTTTTAACTGCAACATGTACTCAACATCATCGTTGTGTGCTCTTGGCAAATCTATCTCTTTTTCCCAAGCTGAAGACGTTTCTTTAATTGTATATTTTGTTACTTGATAAACATCCTTTGTTGAACAAGCATATAACGTCTTCTTATCCTTTGTCATAATTATGGCACTTTTTTGAAGTTGAAAAGAATAATTTTGTTGAAATTTTTTTATTATTACTAAATATAAAGACAGGTATATGTATTTAAATACCTGTGAAATTCAAATGGTTCCAAAGGAGTTTTATTTTGATAAGTATGTAGCAACAATGAGGTATCTTCAAGATTTCCAGTCCAAAAAATTATTCTATAATCTTCTAGTGTAGTAAACTCTAATTCTAAGGGTTTGCATAGAAATTATTTTGTCATTCGTTTACAATAACCGACAGAGCAATAAAATTTTTATTTTATTTACCTAAAATAGACCATCTATTCCACTCCTCTGGGCTGGAATGGTTACTAAGTAAATTTCCACGTAAATCAAATCTACACCACGCGGTTATTCCGTAAATAAATGCAAACTGATTCATTAAAAATACACCGCACACTGCTTCTTCATTTGGCAAAGGGTTATCAATAACAACGAACTCACTTGTAAGAGTATTTAAAACTACAGTCTAAAAAAAGTAAAAATTAATTTAGCGGGTGAAAATAAAAATTTGACCCCATAATTGGGTCTTCCGTCGCTATACCTGGTTATTATTCGTGTATGCAGCGGCATATCTATTGTCCGGACTGAGAACCAGTTGTTGCATTATTCCTTCAACTCCCGGATTTACGTCCCTCGTCATGTCGCTTGTACTCAAATCCCAAGTTATAAATCTATTGGATATAGAAACTACATAACGATAATCCGAAGTTAAACAAAATCCAAACACGGCAAACTGATGTCCTTCCAAGGAGTACTAAAAATTTTATCGAAAGGAAATTAATTTTTCAAAGTAGCCAAAAAAAAAAAAAAAAAAAAAAAATACCGCCGATTACTTTCTCCATTCCGCGCCGATTAAAAAAAGCCTTCGAAACGTATCAAACGATCTTACTTTCAACGGGCCGCCGGGAGTGTGCAAGCAGTGATACAACGGAATCAGTGCACAATCCTTCGCGCCGTCGCTGTCGCAAGCTCTCAGCAGCATGTGCACGTTGACGTTGCTTCCAATTTCCGGCAACAGTCGTCCCACCAATTGCGGCGCAAGCATGTCCGGATGATTTCCCAGGATAGCGCCTCCCAAACGCAGCGCGTCGGCGACCAGCATCAATTCCCTGACGAGCGAACAGGAGACGATTCATTTTTTAATTCCATTCGTTCCCGGAGAATTTGGGCGATCGGCTGGATTAAGATTTACCTCACTAAATTCTGATCCTCGATGTTGCAGCACGCGTCCTCGAAGTCTGAAAGAACTGCCTGCAGCGGGCAGGAGCTGAGTTTTGCGTGCAGCCATTCGTAATTGAAAAGTACGTTTTCGAACAGATCTTTAAAGCGATGCGCCCGAACCAAGTGATATGGAAGCTCGCCAAACTGAGGGAAGGAACGTGAATATAAAATGTACGAAAGGTTTTTTTTAACTTATTAGAATGTTGGTAATACTTTTCTGAGATTATATCTGGAAAGCTTTCCTTCTTTCGAATAAAAAGCCAAAGGCTGCTCGGGAACTTTTCTATCGGCCACGCCTTCCTTATCAGTAAGGTTAAACCTATTTCAAAAACGAGCAAAATTTCAAATTTAAAAAGAAAGTCTAACAGAACGCTTATTCCGATTGCCCACGTTAATCAAAGATGATCTGACCTATGTCTCTGAATCTCAGTGTACTTGAAAGGCTTAGGTTTGCCCCCGCCCCAGATCCCCAAGTAATAATCCGCGATCATCGAGTGAAAGTACGTCGCCAGGTTCATATTCTTAAAGTACCGCTCCTTGGCCGAGTCCCGAAACTGCCGATGGTACCAGTTCAGGACACTGACTCCGTCGGCCTCCCTCTCGCTCAAGTAATTCGGCAGATCGTTCCTGATCCGCGTCCACAGCAGGGGCGGTATCCTGCGCACCGGCGGCAGATGGTACTGATAAACGTCGTCGAGGACCTTGTCGTCGAGCGATATCAGGTCCTCGAGCTCGGACTCCGAGAGCCCGGACTTGGCGGCGGTGATGTAGGCGAGCGCGTGGAAGACCAGAATCTTGCCGTGCTGCTTCTCGATTCGCTCGAACAGCATCATGATGCTGTCCATGACGGTGTTGGCCAGGTGGGTGTCCGCCGGCTTCGTGTAGCTTCGCCAGCGGCAGATCTCCGCGAAGACGAGCTTCACGAAGATCGGAAGGGAGCACTTGGATATGGCGTTGGCTACCAGTCGCCATTGGTAGTTGTTCAGATCCCTTCGTGCAGTCTTCATCCACATTCTCAACGAGGATAATAATTCGTTAAGGCGACGCGAAGGGAAGAGAAACGAGTCGTGAATTTCGTTTGTATTACCTGATAACGTCCATCGCCAAATCTTCCCCGAGCGCTGTAACTTCGATGAAACTCTCGTCGGTGTCGATCATTCTTCTTAACAAATGGTAGTCCCTGGAGATAACAGGATTCGATTCTTCGGCAGCGCAGGAAAGTATCATTTTCGTGTTGACGGGCAATCTCGTGGGCAGCCAAGATAACTTGTTGCCTTGAACGCCCGTGAGCTGATCAACGCTGTCCAGAAACAATAGGATCGGCTGCTCGGACGTGGCGAGAGTCAATAAGTGTTTGAAGTGCGCGGTCAAGGGCACCAGATCGTCGGGAATGTCCTCGAACGGCAGCATGAAGTTGTAGGAAATCTGTAACGGCGCGTTACGTCGGGCGTTTTCAAAAGCTGCACGAAAGAAAACTGAAAATGTTCCATACCTGCTGACATATTGAAATTAACGTGGGAGTGAGCGCACTGCTGTCGGGCGTCGTGCCGAGAAATCTTATGACGCTTATCGGCTTCTTCCCGACGAGCCACACGGTGCTCGAGAGTCCTGCACTTTTGGCCAAGAGGGACGTCTTTCCGCAGCCACCCTCGCCGTACAGTACCAAAGGTTTGTCGCTGTCGTCCAGCATGTAATTCTGTATTCTTACCAAGCTGTCTTCGCGACCGTAGAAGACCTTTGAGAGGCGCAGCGCGATTAGTGTCTCGTTAAAAAAGAAATTGCCAATCTACTGTCGCGCAGACTTACTCTGACGGAATTGTTACAAGCGTGCAGGTGCTGAAGAATCTCGGTGATAATTTGCCCTTGAGCAGAGCTGTCTTCCTTCTTCATTGCGCGATCCACCAGCTTGACAATGTTCCTATAAAAATGAGTTATAAAGTGCTGCAGGTACTCACTGTGCGTTTCCGGATCCAATCCTTCCCTCCCGATCCACTCAACCGTGTACCTTGCAAACAAGCGCAATTTCAGTTCGAGGGTCAATTCGTTTTGCGCGGCATCGCGTTCGATTTAAATAAAAAGGGCGCTCCTACTTTTGCAGATTCGCGCTCTCGATTTTGTTTGGCACTCTGGCGTCTCGGAGATCGGCGAGCAGCCTCGCGGCCTCGTTGTCCAAGCTTCGATTGGCAATGTCCAGATAAAGGCTGGCCTTTCTCAGATTTTGCAAGTTAATGTTGTTTATGTAGCGGAGGTAAGCGAGGCAATGGTTTTTCGTGTTTTTTACGTTTAGAATTCCGTTTATGACCTCGCGTTCGGTCACTTCGTTGAATGAAATTACAGATCAAATTAGTAACTGCAAGTATTTTATTCGTCATTTTGAGATACTTACCGGACATGAAATAATTGTGCATCGTGTCTTTATCAAATTTGCCATTGTTGAACAAGGATTGCGCTCCTTTTCTGAACAACTTTTGCATCTTCACCATTGTATCCCACCAAATGGCTTGATCTTCTTGTTGTAGTTTAGGAATTCTCTGTTCATAATAACGTTTTTAATCAAACGAAAATGTAAAAATAGATTTTTTCTTTATTCGTTAAAAAATTCTTTTACTTTGTTATTGAAATTTTTCAAAATGGAAGAAATCGGTTGCAGTATACTGGTTGGAGGTACAGCATTGCTGTCCTTCTTATACCACAAATCGAGAACGCCCACGTCCATTCCTTGACCATCTAACTCCGTCCGCAGCATTTCAAGCTCCGAGCTTAAAACGTACGTTGGTATCGGTCTGTACCCGTACTTCTGGCCGAGGAAAACCTGCGACATCACAATAAAATCATTTCTCGAATCTCAAATCTCTCGAGCGTTCCCGCGTCGAAAATCCAGCTCGTGAGCAAAATAATTAAGTCTACTTGGCAAGAAATACAACAGAGCTGAAAGTAATTCGTTCGCGAGTAAGCCTGAGCCAGCCGTACCACAAAGTTGGGGCCCATAGATAATCGCTGGCAGTTCTCAATTTCGCGCATGCAAAGCTCCGTGGTCATGTGATCGTCGGTGGCTTCGTCCCTCACGCCCCATCTCATGTCCACGACCTGCAACGAGCCGCAAGTATATCCATGTAAAACAAAGTCATTTCGCCTTCGCCTAACTTGGGTAATTCGGCGTCGTTAGAGGGCCCTTCCGCGAAAGTTTCCGCCACGCAAAACGGCGAGCCCGCCAACACCGGCCAGACACGCAGGATGCTCCCGAGGAGGCGTCCGTGCCTGGCACCGATGAAATCAATTTTTTTTGCGTCCAAGGTCACTGATGCGAATGTCAAGATTTCGAAGGCCGATGACTTGCTGCGAAATGTGCAATGACGGCAGTGTCGCTGGTTTTCTTGTTTATTCGGATTATTGTGTTTTAATTGATAAGCACAACTGAATTCAATTAATACTTTTGCGGTAAATGCACGTCGCGCAGCGCATCGAGTTGAAAAGATTTTAAAAATAGGTGCGCCAAAGCTTAAAACTTTGTTCGCTTCATTCATCAATTGTGACGCTGGTGAAGGTAAACTTGTTTGACATAAACTCATTCAAACAAGTGACTCATTCTTACGTCAATAATATCATTTTTCAGCATTCGTACCTGAAATTCCAAACCGTGTTTCTCGCGGCAGTAATCTTTTATCTTCGGATAGCACTGTGCCATCAAAGTATTCCTTTCCATCGTTGTATCTGAAATGAAACGTCAATCCGCTTGAAGTGCCCCGACAAACGAAAAAAAAATTGACAATCACAACATTGAATCAAATACCTGTGAAAGTCGAGCTCGTGAAAATTCGAACGATCTTCGAGCTGACGGGTGGCAGGGACTTCAAGGAGCCCGCAAAAATGGAATCGATCGTTTTTTCATCCATTGTTGATGACTCCTCTCGAAGGGAAATTAAAAAAGCAATCCACGCCCGGTGCAGCCGTCACGGTGAACACTTCACTACCGCGAACAGTACTCCGGCTCGTTCGCCTGCATTGCATTCGAAAGGCGCTCGTGGACTGAAGCGCTGAGTACCCTATTCATAGCTGAGAATCTTATATTTTCACGCCAACGCCGACTCGGGGCTCTCTTGTCCTTTGATTTTACGAGTGCCCTTGCAAAGTAAAAACAGGCGACAAAGCTGCTGTTTAATGGCTCGCTCGCGCGTTTAATTCGTAAATTATTTTAAAAATAAATTGAATTAACTCTTATTTCTTATCTTGATTCACTACCACAAGGAAGGCGCACAGCAGGGTTCTGCTAACTGCCGTTGCTAAGGGTTGTTTACGCTTATACACCGATGCAAATTGATTATTCAACGTATCCTTAGTTAGGATGTAGGTCATCGAAGGGAATGATTTCCTTTAGATAGTGCATTGCCCGTCAATGTTAACAGCTTTCAACGACGATGGCGTTGTAAATATGTTAATAATTATTTTTGTGCTTGCAGGGATTTGATGGATATCATCTGAGCCAGTAAAAACAATCCCAGCAAAATGGCACCGTCAGATCCGGTGACGCAAATGAACACGTACAGGTCCTACGTGACCATGCTCGCTGATCCGAACGCAAAAGACGAATCGAAGTTGAAGGCAGCTCAAGAGATGTCGGAAAATTTCGAGGTGCGTAAACGAGTCACTTTAAACTCCTAGGAATTTAAGAGGTCACTGTGATAATTATTCCGTTGCTGCTGTACAGGTCATTATGTGTTCAGCGCAGTACCCTGCGTTTTTGGATCACTTGATGAAGAACTTTTTAAAGATCCTTCAAGAAGGGGAGCCGCACTTTATATCCGAGTACAACATCCAACAAGTGCGAAAGTTGATATTAGAAATGATTCATAGGCTTCCGACAAACGACTTTTTAAGGCCTTACGTCAAACAGATTTTGAGCTTAATGCTCAAACTTTTAGAAACCGAAAATGAAGAGAATATTTTAGTTTGCTTGAGAATTATTATTGAACTTCACAAACAATATAGGCCAACTTTTAATCCCGAGGTAAGCTTTTAATCCACTTCTTTATGAACAATAAAAAGTAATTCAATTTTTAATGTTAATATTGAAATTTGAATTTATAGATTCAACACTTTTTACAATTCGTGAAATCGATATACAGCGAATTACCCAAGAATTTACCAAAAATATTTGAACCTCGGCCACCTATTCGAGTAAAAGATTTATCAGAGGTAAATCTGGATGCACTTTTAAAAGAAACTTTTACAATAACGCCTATTCAAAGCGAGAAAAAAGCTGCAGATGGCTCAGTACTTACTGTGAGTAACAAATGCATTTTATGTAATATTATAAATCTAGTTTAGAGTTATGCATATTAATTATATCATTACATTATTTCATGAACGTTTTTTAACGCGCTAACTTTAAATTTTCTATTTCAGTACAATTTAATTCCAAAGGCGGTGCTTTCCTTAAAAGTTTTACAAGAGCTTCCGATAATCGTCGTTCTTATGTATCAAATTTATAAGCAAAACGTTCATCAGGATGTTTCTGACTTCATACCTCTGATTATGACCACGATAACTTTGCAACCAAGCCCACAGCATCGAGCCTCGCCAGGTTTCAACAAAGAAGTTTTCGTAGACTTTATGGGTGCTCAAATTAAGACCCTATCATTTTTGGCTTACATTATCCGCATCTACCAAGATGTCGTTTCTCAGCACAGTACAATGATGGTCAAAGGAATGCTGGGACTTTTATCTCTCTGCCCGATGGAGGTTGCTCACTTAAGAAAGGAGCTACTTATTGCAGCCAGACACATTTTGGCTACAGATTTAAGAACGAAATTCGTTCCTCATATGGAAAGGCTTTTTGATGAGGAGGTTTTACTAGGACACGGTTGGACGACTTACGAATCTTTAAGGCCTCTGGCATATTCCACCCTGGCAGACTTGGTGCATCATGTTAGGCAATTGCTGCCATTGACAGATCTGGCCAGAGCAGTGCATCTATTTAGGTAATTATATTTCATTTATTTATATGACTATTGCAATCTTCAACAAAATTGGTTTTAATATTTTTTATTATTTTACAGTAAAAATGTCCATGATCAGAGTTTACCAACTTCAATACAAACAATGTCGTGCAAACTGTTGTTAAATCTTGTT
Source organism: Ormyrus thymus (assembly GCA_035582935.1). Taxonomy (NCBI): domain Eukaryota; kingdom Metazoa; phylum Arthropoda; class Insecta; order Hymenoptera; family Ormyridae; genus Ormyrus; species Ormyrus thymus. The sequence continues at coordinate 10,051,743 of JAWWEM010000010.1, forward strand.
GAATGCATTCGTCAACGATCCGACGCTGAAAATAGTAATCAAGGACGAGAACTTCTTATGCGAATGTTGGAGGTTTTCGTATTAAAATTTAAAACGATAACAAAACTACAAATGCCGATACTTCTTAATACAGCAAAGAAACTTCCACCTGCAACTACTGATATCAAACCGAATACAACCGAAGATGTGAAACCAAATATTGAACTACAGGATGAGAAAGAATGCACAAAAACTAAATTCGGTTTTCCTTCTACACAAAATCAAAACTGTAGCGTTGTTGATTATAGAAGTCTTGTAAAAACACTTGTATGTGGTGTAAAAACTATAACGTGGGGCTGTGCTAATTGTAAATCCGGAGATGTAGTGCAATCAAAACAATTTCAGCCAAAAGAAACATTAGTTTTCATAAGGCTTGTTAAGTGGGCTTTGCAGGCTTTAGATATCTATACAATAGGACCGCCAGCCCTCGGTGCTTTGTCTCAACCAGGAAGACCTGCTCAGCCACAGACGGTGAGAAGTAAAGAAGAGAAAGAAGTTTTAGAACACTTTAGCGGCGTTTTCTCGATGATGAACCCACAAACTTTCCAAGAGATATTTTCAACAACGATAGATTATATGGTTGAAAGGATATTTAAAAATGCTGCACTTCAGATCGTTGGAAATTCATTTTTGGCTAATCCAACAACTTCGCCAATATTTGCAACGGTACTTGTAGAATATTTGTTAGAGAGGATGGATGATATGGGTTCAAACGTCGATAGAAGCAATCTATATTTAAGATTGTTCAAGTTAGTATTCGGTAGTGTTTCGCTGTTTCCTGCTGAAAATGAACATATGCTGCGACCCCATCTTCATCAAATTGTCAATCGATCGATGGAGCTTGCTATGTCAGCAAAAGAACCGTACAATTATTTCTTATTGTTAAGAGCTTTGTTCAGATCAATTGGAGGCGGATCTCATGATCTTTTATATCAAGAATTTTTGCCTCTCTTGCCAAATTTACTCGAAGGTTTGAATAGATTGCAATCGGGATTGCACAAACAACATATGAAGGATTTATTTGTAGAGTTGTGTCTTACTGTACCAGTTAGATTGAGTTCACTGCTTCCATATTTACCAATGTTAATGGACCCATTGGTATCAGCCTTGAATGGAAGCCACACATTAGTAAGTCAAGGACTAAGAACACTTGAGCTTTGTGTAGATAATCTTCAGCCGGACTTCCTGTACGAACATATTCAACCAGTAAGAGCCGATCTCATGCAAGCATTGTGGAGAACACTGCGTAATCCGACCGATCAGGTCGCTCACGTAGCTTTCCGTGTACTTGGTAAATTCGGTGGTGGCAATCGTAAAATGATGATTGAGCCTCAGAAATTGGAGTACAATGACCGCGAAACTAACCCACCTGCTATCGTTGCATACTTCCAAGAGCCTTCTAAAGGCATCGATTTCCCTGTAGAAAAGGTTATTGATACGGCTTTCAATGCTCTAAAATCCAATACAACAGATCCGTTCTATCGTAAGCAATGTTGGGAAGTAATTAATTGCTATCTAGCAGCTTCTCTTAGGCTTAATGATGACAGAGCTACACTGTATAAATTCTTTACGCACCCATCATTCAAGGAAGGTAAGATACCCCATCAACAAGGGCCACACTATAAGAGTTTAGATACCGTCGCTAGGAACGTTCAACAAACTGCACTTACAGGTAATAATTTATTGAATAAAACTGTTTTCAAGAATCATTATCTAAACTGATTAATAAAATGAAAATAGTTCATTTTTTTAATACATTATTCATACATTACCTTGTGTTTCAGGTCTTTTTGTAGCAGCAGCAATCAAGGAATTGCGACAATCGGTCTTAGGTACAATGTTCAGCATTGTAAGACATTATACGATGGTTGCCATTGTTCAACAAGCAGGTCCTTTCTGCTTGACCAACAAGCCAAATCGGCCACAGGGTCAAGATCCTCTAGTCTTAATCGACGCTCTTGCTGTAATAATGGGCCACGAAGAAAAAGAGCTATGCAAACCTGGCAATCTTGCCCTCGTGCTAATTCTGGAGACGGCTACGAACATTCTTGGTTCAAAGGAACGCGCCTGTCAACTGCCCTTAATGGAATATCTTGCCGATAAAATGTGTTCGTTATGCTATGAACGAGCTTGGTATGCAAAGTTAGGTGGATGTATGGCTATCAAGTTCCTCTTTGAGCGAATGGCAATCAAATGGGTGTTGAATCATTTGTTCATTTTCCTAAAAGCTCTGATTTTTGTGATGATGGATTTGACAGGAGAAGTATCAAACGGAGCTATTGATATGGCCAAAGCGAATCTGGAAAAAATGCTGAGGGTTTGTGTAAATCCCGGTAGTCAGGAACCAAGTAACCCTGAATTGCTTGAAGCTCAGAATAAAGCATTATATGAAGTGACTCATGAATTAGTAAGACAAGTTACATCGTCGCATACCATTGTAAGAGAACAAGCAATGGCATCGTTGCGATTATTAGCTGAAATTCAGAAGAAGACAATTACTGAAGTTATGGAACCGCACAAAGAGGTGCTAGCAGATATGATACCTCCTAAGAAACACTTGTTAAGGCACCAGCCGGCAAATGCTCAAATAGGTAACGTAGAAAATATGAATTTTTGGGCTGCCAAATGTATTTATTAAACATTTCATTTTTTATTCTATATTATATTAAATATTTTTACAGGTTTGATGGATGGCAATACTTTCTGTACAACTCTAAGTCCTCGGCTTTTCACAATTGATCTCAAAATCGTTGAACATAAAGTCTTTTTCGAAGAGCTTCTTACTCTTAATGAAGCTGAAGATATTAATCTCAATAGACTGCCGTGTTATAAGTCTGTACCAAATCTCATTCCTTTGAGAAAGTCTGCTCTAAGAGCTCTCGCAGCTTGTCATTATATTGCTGACAAACGACAGAATATCTTTGAAGTGCTGTACGCAGCTCTTGAAAAACCAAATACGGAATTGCAAGAAGCAGCTTTTGAGTGCATGCAGAAATTCATTGCAGGTTTCCAAATTGACATGGAATCAGTACATGCGATTATGCGACCGATGCTTTTAACTTTAGGAGACCATCGAAATTTAAGTCTAAATTGCGCAAAACGATTGTCTTATTTGACACAACTTTTTCCAAGCACGTTCAGTATTACACTGTGCGAGCAATTGCTCCAACATTTAAAAAAGTTATTGGAGAATTTGATACAAGCTCACAAAGGTGTATCAAAAACAGGAGAAAACGAACAGAAAATAGCGACAATTATAGGAATATTCCATCAAATACCTGCAGCTACACCAAAGTTTATCGATGTTCTTTGTCGATTAGTAATGCAAACCGAGAAGTCGCTCTTAGTTGAAGCTTCAAGTCCTTTCAGAATACCACTCATGAAATTCTTACTGAGATACCCTACAGAAACATTGAATCTATTCCTCAACGATAACAATATCAAAGATCAACAGTGGAGTCGGTATCTCGAATTCCTTATAAAACATAAGGATGGCAAACCTTTCAGAGATGTTTTACATAAGAGTACACCCAGATTAATAACAATGTTGCTAGCTCATTCTCAAATCAATGCAAATCTCACGCACAGTGACAGAAGCGAACTGCAGCACCAAGCAATTAGAATAGTTTCTGTACTGATTAAATTTGATGAACAATGGTTATCAACACAAACACAACTTGTGTCTGCTCTGAGGCAAATATGGTGCAATGATGATTATCATGCACTACATAAAAAAGTAGACAGTGTTGATTTCTGTCATTGGAAAGAACCTAAACTAATCGTCAAGATCTTACTACACTACTTTTGTCATCATCCTAATGATATAGATTTACTCTTTCAATTATTGAGAGCTACTTGCGGTAGATACGTACCAGACTTTCAATTTTTGAGGGACTTTTTGGAAAATACAGTTGCCCAAGAATACACGGTTGAATGGAAAAGAAGCGCCTTTTTCAGGTATGTTTTCAATATTTTCTTATATATTGACACTTTCTTAAATCATGTACTATTTTTAAAGGAAATTAATTTTTAAATAATTTACAGATTTGTTGAACATTTTCCGTCAAATATGTCTCCTGAACTTAAAGCAAAGATTGTACAGCTTATTATAATTCCTTGCTTTGCCGTCAGTTTTGAAAAAGGAGAAGATACAAAACTAGTCGGTAGCTCGCCGGTGCCTTATCAAGATAGTCCTGAGAACATTGTTTCTGTTTTTATTAATAAAATAATTGATCCAGAAAATCCGTTGACTGCAACCGACTGTGTCAGAATTGCTTTACTACAATGTTCATGTCTTCTTGTCGAATTAGCACCTCAATACATCCATGACGGTTCAAATAAGCGCCAGGGAAACAAATTGAGAAGACTTATGACATTCGCTTGGCCTTGCTTACTTGGCAAGAATTGTGTGGATCCAGTGACAAGATATCACGGACATTTACTTCTCAGTCATGTGATTGCTAAATTTGCAATTCACAAAAAAATTGTTTTACAGGTGAGATAATGTTTGATATTTGAAAGTCTTCAAATATTTCTATATGAATTTTGAATTTTCACACTTTAAAAATTATTAATATTTTTCAGGTATTCCATAGCTTATTAAAAGCTCATGCGGTCGAGGCTCGAAACGTTGTACGCCAAGCTCTTGAAATCATTACTCCAGCCATGCCCGTTCGCATGGAAGATGGTTTCAAAATGCTTACGCACTGGACCAAGAAAATTATTGTTGAAGAAGGCCATTCAATGCAACAGCTTTTCCATATTTTGCAATTAGTGGTTCGTCACTACAAAGTCTACTATCCAGTTCGTCATCACCTTGTTCAACACATGGTCAATTCTATTCAACGCCTTGGCTTCAGTCCTACAGCTACTATTGATCACCGTAGATTAGCTGTTGAGCTTGCTGAGGTTATCATAAAATGGGAGTTACACCGTATAAAGGTATTTATCATTATTTCTACCTCATATTTTTTTATTCGCGTATGTCAATACACAATTAATTCTATTTTTTAATGTTTAGGACGAAGAAGAGGCCGAAGGTGCTGGTACTAGTGTTCCGGGTAACAAGAGGTCGGCTCTAGATGAACCTGAGGCAAAACGCATGGCTACACAAATCGGCATCAGCCAAGGTGCTGTAGCAACCCCTTCAGCCTCTCCGGGCATGTTAATTACTCCGAAAATGGAACCTGGTGCAACGAAACCCATCGAACGCGCTCATGCGGACGCTATCCTTAATTTCTTACTAAGACTTGCTTGCCAAGTTAACGATGCTACAACAACTCAGGGTAACCCAGGAGAGCAATTATCAAGAAGATGCGTTGCTTTGATAAAGATGGCTTTGAAACCGGATGTTTGGCCACAATCATGCGATTTAAAATTGGGATGGTTAGACAAAGTAGTTGGTGCCGTGGATACGCCTCAGCCAAACTTCGGAAATATATGTACAGCGCTGGAGCTGTTAACATTTTTGTTAGGTGTTATGAAAAGAGAGCAAGTACTTGCCAGTTTTAAACCTCTGCAAAGAGGTCTCGGAGCTTGCATAGCAAGCACAAATACAAAGGTTATAAGGTAAGCAGCAATTTATTTTTGATATTCCTAATAGAGAAATAAAATGCCAAAACTTAAATAAACATTTATTTTTATAGATTAGTTCACGCTTTATTATCTCGATTAATGACAATTTTCCCAACCGAAGCTACGACTTCAACAGTTGCTTCTAAACATGAGGAACTCGAGGGTCTGTACGGTACCGTTGGCAAATTTATAATTGATGGTCTTGCTGCATACGAAAAAAATGCATCAGCTCAAGCAAGTTCACTATTTGGCACACTTATGATGCTAAAAGCTGCTTGCACAAACAATCAAAGTTATATCGATCGCATAATTTCACCCTTTATGCGAGTTCTCCTTCGCATGGCTAAAGATCATTTGCATCCAACTCAGACGGAAAATAATCAAGTAGGAAGCGAACTTTTGATCATGAGTCTTGATCTTGTTAAGAATAGAGTGGCTGTAATGGGGGTAGATATGCGTAAGTCCTTCATTGGTTCGATATTGGTTGGTTTGATTGAAAAAACCCAAGATATTAAAGTGATGAAGGCCATTACTAAAATGCTCGAAGAATGGATGAAAAATAAGAATCCAGTGGCTGTTAATCAAGCTCCAAGTTTGAGAGAGAAATCCATATTACTCGTTAAAATGATGCAATACGTAGAAAAGCGCTTCCCTGATGATTTGGAATTGAACGGTCAATTCCTTGAATTAGTAAATTATGTGTATAGAGACGAAACGCTCCAATCCTCAGAACTCACTTCAAAACTCGAACCTGCTTTCTTAAGTGGACTACGTTGCATACAACCACATATTCGTGCTAAATTTTTCGAAGTCTTTGATGGTTCGATGCGTCGAAGACTTCATGAAAGATTGTTTTACATTATATGCAGCCAGAGTTGGGACGCGATGGGTCCACATTATTGGATTAAGCAATGCATTGAACTCCTTATTGTTACTGCTAATTCAAGTACTCAAGTGCAAATGTCAAATCAAGACACTCTCTTACCAAGTATCAGTTCACTAATCAATCAAGTTGACAGTGAAGAACAAAAGAATTTCTTCATATATTCAATGATAAAAGAAGAACCACAGGAGATGCTTGAGTCTGGAGTTATTAAAGAAGAAATTGTGGATATGGATTTATTAAATATCGATCCCGTTAGTGCTCCCGAAGAAATCACTCCTGGTAAACAAGCAACTCTTGCTCAACTGATCGCTAATCAAGCCGAATTCCTTGAACAGTGTAAAACTATTAAGACTGAACAATTACTGAACGCCGCAGCTCAACTCTGCCATATGGATACAAGCTTAGCCGAGAGAGTTTGGCTCGATATGTTCCCGCGACTCTGGAACATTCTAGACGAGCATCAGCAAAATTCGCTGATTGCAGAAATAGTTCCATTCGTATGCAGCGGTACCCACGTTATACAAAAAGATTGCCATCCGAGTGCTATAGCAACTTTCGTCGAAGCTTTGTCGCACTGTAATCCAGCGGTACCAATGAGACCTGCACTTATTAAGTATTTAGGAAGATCGCATAATCTGTGGCACAGAATGACCTTAATATTGGAACAGATGGCATTTGAGAATGGTAACACTCAGATCAAAATGAAACGAGATTCTGATTGTTATGACTTTGAGCCAGATAGCAGCCCTCATACGGAAGTACTAGATTCTTTATCTGACATGTACTCTTTACTGTGCGAGGAGGACATGTGGTCTGGACTTTGGCAAAAGCATGCACAGTACAAAGAAACTTTGCAGGCAACAGCATTAGAACAACAAGGATTTTTCGAGCAAGCTCAAGGTGCTTATGATCTAGCTATGACAAAATTCAAGCAAGATTATGTAACTACACCAGCGCCTTTTAAGACTCAAAGAGAAGCGTTGCTATGGGAGCAGCACTGGATTCGCTGTGCAAAAGAACTTAATCAGTGGGATTTGTTGCTAGATTATGGAAGTAAGAAGGCAGAGAAAAATCCATTCTTAATATTAGAAAGTTCGTGGAGGATACCAAATTGGACAATGATGAAAGAAGCATTGGCACAAGTAGAACAAAATTGTCCAAAAGAGATGATGTGGAAGGTCAATTTGTACAGAGGCTTTCTAGCTATATGTCATAGCGAGGATCAACATCTTAGTGCCGTGGAACGCTACGTTGAATTAGGTACGTTACAATTATTAAATTTTTATCATAAATTAGAGTAATAAATGTACTAAATGTAAACATTGTTTTGTATTCTTACAGCTTCCGGTTTGTGCATGCGTGAATGGAGAAGATTACCGCATATCGTGAGCCATATCCACCTTCCACTCTTACAAGCGGCACAACAGATCATGGAACTTCAAGAAGCTATGCAGATCCATCAAGGTTTACTTCACGGACGTAGTTCCTCACTCCATGATATGAAAGCCATTGTAAAGACTTGGCGTAACCGATTACCTGTGATAGCCGATGATCTCAGCCACTGGTCAGATATATTTACTTGGCGCCAACATCATTATACCTTTATATCAAATCACTATGAGTGCCAGCAAGAGCAAACAGCTAATCATTCGATGCTGGGCGTTCATGCTTCGGCACAGGCCATTATTCATTTTGGTAAAATTGCACGAAAGCATAACTTGTGCGGTGTTTGCCTAGATTCACTATCAAGGATTTATACCATACCAAGTGTACCTATAGTCGACTGCTTCCAAAAGATACGCCAACAAGTCAAATGTTACCTGCAGATGGCTTCTGTATCAGGCAAAAATGAGCTTCAAGAAGGTTTAGAAGTTATTGAATCCACAAACTTAAAATATTTCACGAAGGAAATGACAGCAGAATTCTACGCCCTCAAGGGCATGCTTCTTTCCCAGATTGGTCGATCTGACGATGCCAATAAAGCGTTTTCAGCTGCTGTGCAACTCCACGATACGCTTGTAAAAGCTTGGGCACTTTGGGGCGATTACCTTGAAAGCATATTCACGCGAGACCCTAGGCAGATTCAAATTGGTGTATCTGCTATCACATGCTTTTTGCATTCTTGCCGACATCAGAATGAAAGTAAATCAAGAAAGTACCTGGCAAAGGTTCTTTGGTTACTAACGTATGACGACGAAAAATCTTCTTTAATGGAAGTAGTGGATAAATATGCGGTAGGAGTTCCACCGATACAATGGCTTCCCTGGATACCACAACTACTGATGTGCTTAGTGAGATATGAAGGAAATGTTATACTGAATCTTTTGAGTCAAGTTGGTCGCATGTTTCCACAAGCTGTTTATTTCTCGATTAGAACGCTTTATTTGACGCTTAAAATTGAGCAAAGAGAAAGATTTAAGAGTACAGATATAGGTAATTAAGAATTAAAATCAAATTTTTAAATATTTTATATCATTTAGCAGATTTAAAAAACTAACTTTATTTTTTCTTAATCTTTAGTTAAAAGCCACGACGGCGTAGATCAAAGAGCTGCTACTTCTCAACAACAATCTCAACAGCAACAAGAAGTTAAGGCTAAAGCTACGATCCCTATGTGGATGTGTTCTAAAATCATGCATATTCAGAGAGAAATTCATCCAACGATTTTATCGAGTTTAGAAGGCATTGTTGATCAGGTAATATAACTAAAAATACTTTTAATTAAGAAATTTTTAGTAATTCTAAAAATAATTTAAAATTAAATTTTCATTGATACAGATGGTTTGGTTCCGCGAAACTTGGTATGAAGAAGTACTTAGACAGTTAAGGCAAGGTCTTGCTAAGTGTTATGCAATAGCTTTTGAGAATCGTGGGGCAGTTAGCGAGGCCACGATAACGCCGCATACATTGAACTTTGTTAAGAAGCTGGTCTCTACGTTTGGTAAGAATTCAAATCTATCAATTTATCTTATACAGTGGAAAACAATGAATTTATTTTGAAATCAATTAACTGTATTGATTTTCAGAAAACATATCATCATCTCAGAATATAACGAATACATTTGGATCAGCGGGTAATGAATCTTTAGCACGTAGAGCTCAAGCTACTGTTCAGGATCCTGATTTCCAGAAAATGAAGAGTCAATTTGTGAATGACTTTGATTTTAATACTCCCGGTGCCCGTCTGTTGCATAATTTAATCAACAAATTTAAGAAATGGATTAAAATACTTGAAGGCAAAACGAAACAACTACCAAAGTAAGTTAATTTTTAGTAAGCAGCATTAAAACACTATTAAAAAAAATTGAATTATTAATAATACATTTTTTCAGATCTTTTTTAATTGAAGAAAAATGCCGATTCCTCAGTAATTTTAGTTTAAAGACTGCCGAAGTAGAATTACCTGGCGAATTTCTGTTACCAAAGGTAAAAATCTAATAAAAAAAAAAAAAAATTTGTTTTGCAATTCAAACCTAAAAGTAAATATAATTTAAAAACTTTCAGCACTCGCACTACTATGTGAAAATTGCCCGATTTATGCCCCGAGTGGAGGTTGTTCAAAGACACAACACTGCTGCACGACGGCTTCGAATTCGTGGTCACAATGGACGTCTTTACCCGTACCTCGTGGTAAATGATGCTGGTTTAGGCGATGCAAGACGTGAGGAACGTGTCTTACAACTGCTGCGTTTCCTCAATCACTATTTGGCCAAGCAGAAAGAAACGTCGAGGCGATTCCTGCACTTTACAGTACCACGAGTCGTTGCAGTTTCGCCACAAATGCGTCTCGTTGAAGATAATCCAGCATCAGTATCCTTGCTTGATATTTATAAGCAAGGATGTGCCAAACTAGGAATCGAACACGATTCACCGATTGCAAGGTACTACGAAAGATTAGCTACGGTGCAAGCTAGAGGTGCTCAAGCTAGTCACCAAGTACTAAGAGACATTCTCAAAGAAGTTCAGACCAGCATGGTCTCCAGGACAATGCTGCGAGACTGGGCGGCTAAAACTTTCCCTGCCGCTACTGACTATTGGACATTTAGGAAAATGGTAAGTGAATATCGTTACAATAATTGTTTGGAGAAATACTTTTTAAAATGATTAATAATTTGTATATATTTCATTTTTCAGTTCACTTTACAACTGTCTCTAGCGTGTTTCTCTGAATACGTTTTACATTTAACGAGACTAAACCCCGACATGATGTACGTGCATCAAGATTCAGGACTAATTAACATCGCTTACTTTAAGTTCGATGTTGATGATACTTCTGGGGAATTAGACGCCAACAGACCGGTTCCGTTCCGATTAACGCCAAACATCTTAGAATTCTTGACATCTACAGGTAAATATAGAAAAATTATGCGTTTTACAAGCAAAATAAACAACAAAATGGTATTAGAATAGAATACAATATAAGCAATATTCAATTTTTATCAATTTATTTTTGTCAGATTAAAAAAAAATTACTATAATAATGTCAGCGTGTATCAACAAACAGTTTTAACTTTAATAATTTTCTTCATTTATTATACCGATAACGCAATTTTATTTATAACATTTTTATCAATTTGATTTCAGGCGTCTCTGGGCCACTGATAGCAAGCGCCATCGCCACTGCTCGCTGTCTGGTTCAACCATCTTTCAAAGTTCATACGATACTGCGGGCAATTTTGCGTGACGAGGTGATAGCCGATCACACCAAAAAACAAGAAGATTCAAAGAACACAGCCGAAGGACCCACAGATATGAAAGCGGAAATGTTGATCGCGATGGTGACGCGTGCTGTGACTGCTATTGTCTCCAGACTGAACTCTCTAGCGCACTTTGACGGCACAGACAGCAAAGTCAGTACCCTCGTCGCTGCTGCCAACAGTCACGACAATCTCTGTCGCATGGATCCGTCCTGGCATCCATGGCTGTAAAAATGTAGCGTTATTCTTTAAATTAAGCTCTCTTTAAGAGATTGAGATTTTTTTCATCCCTCCTTTGTTTAAGTTGTAAATCTAATCGTTATTGTGAAAGAGAATATTTCTTATTGTAAATTAAACGCTGTAAGCATTGAACTTTTGCTTTAATTAATAAGGAAAGTGTAAATGTCAATGAATCATAATGTACATAATGTATGCTTTAATGAGTACAAAATTGCATAAAACATATTTTCCATTTGTTAGAAATGCTAAAAGTTATTACGTTAACCTACAGTATTAAAAAGGCGGTAATATGTTTATAAATAAACTTTGTACCTATAAGGATAACTCAATAAAATTTACTATTAAATATAAAAATATTGAATTTATATTTAATACAAATCTATAAAATCCTTTTTCGTTTCTTATCGTTTTTATTTTTTTTAAGTCTGAAATATTAATAATTTATTAAGAAAATATAAAGTGAATATTAAAAATTGCATTAAAAAGTTGTAAAATTGTATTAAAAATGTACTACATAATTTATTACTTTAAATAATTTTAATTAAATTATAGCGCCAAAAAATATGATGCGTCCATTGCCGGCGTCAGTCGAATTTGTCTACTCTCTACTTTACATGTGAAAATGTCAACAATATGGATTTTTATTTTTATTTTAATAAATTCTTTTACAATTGGAAAAGCCTCCATAGGTGACAGGTCACAATTTTACAATAACTGCCTAAATAATTGTAGAAGAGATAATTGTAAAAACGGTAATATTAAAAGATAACCTTTAAAATAATTCGGGTTGCAATTATTTTATTAAAAAATCTTGTTTGTAGCTTTGGATTTTAAAAGAAGTCCATCTGTAGACTTAAGATTATTACTATGGACTTGCAAAGAAGACTGTAGTTACTCTTGCATGTGGGAAACTGTCAATTTTTTCACTTCTCGAGGACTTCATGTGCCACAGTTTCATGGAAAAGTAAGTACATTTTTTTATGTTTGTACTCTTTCTTAATCATTATAAACTATGATTTCAGTGGCCTTTTATCAGGATCCTTGGATTACAAGAACCAGCATCTGTAATTTTCTCAATTTTAAACTTTTATGCCCATGCATCTTTTTATATGAAATTTAAGAAAGAAGTTAGTTCTTCATCGCCAATGTTTTTTGTTTGGACATGGTTTACTACTGTAAGTTTTATCATCTTTATTATTTTTTCAAGTAAATTTTTGTTAAACAAATAATAATAACTTTATTGTTATGTATGTTTAGATTTGTTTGCATGGGTGGTTTTGGTCGGCTGTTTTTCATGCTCGAGATAAGGAATTTACTGAAATAATGGATTATTCTTGTGCCTTTGCCATAGTTCTCACACTCCTTTATTGCTTAATTCTTAGGTACGTTTACAAAATTATAATATTCACATGTTTATAATTTCAAAACTTTATATTTTTCTTAATTTTACAGACTTTCTTGCAACAGTTCAATATCAAACAAAGCATTTTTTGTGATTACTGGCATTTATTTTACTACTTTATACAATCATTTAACTCATCTGTGGTCTGGAAAAATTGACTATGGATATAATATGAAATTCAACATTGTTGTTGGTATTGAACATTCTCATTATAAGTGTAAATATACATTTTTTAAAGGTGGTGTTAATGTATTTAATTTCTAATTTTTCTAGGATTTTTGACTTTTATTCTGACTATGATTTGGTGGTTTAGAAACCATTACAAACTTCCTCATATTTATTTAGTAGGCTGGTTTACCGTTTTATCAGTGTCAGTAACTTTACTAGAAGTATCAGATTTCCCACCAATTTTCTGGATCTTCGATGCACATTCCTTATGGCACGCTTCTACTGTTCCACTTGTGCAGTTGTTATATAGGTAATATAAGGGAAATTTATAAATCAATTATATTGTCTTACATTTTTTAATTGTTTTTTTTTTTAGGTTTATAAGTTTGGATTGTCAATATCTCAGAAGACAATACTTAAAGCTAGAGGCTGAACGTCTGTGATATCATAAATAGACAACTGATTTTGTAGAAAAAATTTATTTTTAAAGAATAATAATAATTGTAATATACATAAGTTTTCGCTTGTATGTAAGGTAATTCTTTAAGAATACCTTTTTTCAAGTCCTTTTTGCGCCGCATAACAAAGTACATTTTGAGGCAGTGAGCGCTTTTAATCAAAATTTTAATTAATTAGCCAAAATAGAATAAATATAACAATAAGCGATTTAAAAAAAATCTAATACACACAGAGCATAATTTTTGGAAGCTATGAATGGGAATGTTTCGATATAAAGTAGAAATATATGACTTTAAACACTTGTAACAGTACGTAAATTCGATATCTCTGAAGAATTAACAATTGTTCGCTTTAGTTTCCTTTTTTTAAAGATATCTCATTTTTTGACACAATATTTAAGTACTACAAGTCATCTCGCTAAGCATACCTAAGCGGTATTCTATTAATCCCTCATGCTTTACATAAATGCATAGGTATTAAAGCGCCTAAAACATTCAGACTATGATTGTCCTTTAACATAATAATATTAATTATAATAATTTATCACTTTATATCGGGGGTATGCGCGTAAGAAGCACTCATTTTTCACGTAATAGTCATAAAAAATTAAAAAAAATAAAATTAAAAAATGTAATGCTGCCATTTGTACGAGCTTTCGTTGAAAGAACGCGACTTGGAATAATATAAAAGTACGCTTATGCATTAAAAATTAAATTAGAAAAACATTAAATATTGTATATTAGACGTTAGTTCTATAAATTACAGCATATACAGTGGGTTTGTTACCTCTTGACGTAACGAACAATTAAGCTCTCTTTGAATCCTATCCTGTAAGCGTTACAACTCGACTCTTTTAAGTCGCTATTGCAACTTGCACTTCCTTATTTTATATAAGATTTCATACCGACTTGTACATATGCCGGTCTAATTTTCATTTTGATTCCTTACATTTCACTGCTATGTTCTCTATTTTACTGACCATTCAAGAAATGACATTTATCGATAAATTGTTTCTATCTTATTAAAATATTGATCCTCTATAAAATTTTAAACATTAATTCTACATTTAAAACTTTTAATAGAAACATTGCCTTAAACGTTTCCATTAACAGATTTTACATTTTTTGTTAAAAAAGACATTGCGATTAACATGTCTTTAATCCTTAATTTATGTTTTATCAGTCTTCATTTACAACATTAAACACCTTAGCACTATCAATTAGTTAGTCAACTTACATTTACGTTAACTTACAATATTTGTGCTTGAATAGAAGCTAATTATGCTTGAAAAACCACGTTAAAAACGATAAAAAAAAAAACTTTAGTTAAAAATACAGTGCACATTAAAAACGTTGTAGTGAAATGTAAAGATTAAAAAGAACACGCACTTTTTATGCTCGTTGTCTCGATGAAGATAAAAAAAGAACTTGTATCATTTAATAAAGTCCCGTCGAACGCAGTGACAAAAATAAAATATCACATCTCACTATTAAATGGCTGTTCAATCGTGTGCGCCGATCGGCGTCGTTTAACGTCGATCGTTCATCGTCTCGGTGCGTTTGCTTACGGCTAATTGCCCTCCGACCCACGGCGCGTAAGTACTAAAAGAGATTGCGAGCTGCGCACCCTAATCCATATCAATTAAGATCCGGCTCTATCGAATAGAGCGCGGGACCTCCGGCACGGGGTTAAGTACCATAAATTGCTGCTTAGTCACCAAGTCTTTGAGTACAGCCAGGCATCCCGTGGGAATTGGACTTTCGTTAAATTTTGCCGAGACAGGACTCTTTGCTCTTGCGGAAGTAGCGGCGCAAGGGGACCGTGATCCAGGCGATGTGTCAGTGGAGGTTCGTCGAGTGCTTGACGAGCGCCTCGTTTTCGGGGTTGTCCTCTCGGTGCTTCTGCAGGTTGCCGGAGAGAGTGTGGTCCGGCCTCCGTCGGTTGAAGAAGCCGACCTTCCAGAGAACGAGGGTGAGGAGGATGAGGAGCAGTAGACCGGCTACCACAGCCACGATTATTATCCAAATGGGCACTGGCTCGGGCTCCTGCTGGTCCAGCAGGTCGGGATACGCGATCGTTATCGCCTGAAATAATGTTTACGAGCTTTAAACGAGGCGTTCGATAGAACGGAGGCTGCGAATGATTCGGTACCGACCTCGGCGGAGTCGTCGGTTAGATTGTTCTGCTGAATGACCACCTGCGGAGGTATGATAATTTTTCCACTCGATCCTATATTTACTCTGTCGACTTTTGGATAGTCCTCGGCCAACGTTGAATTCCACAATCTAAAAGCATCCCAAGCGTACATACTACATGCCTAGTCTTCTTCTTATCTGCACTTTATTATCAGATCACTTACCTGGCCTTAACAATAATGGTAGCTTCCTCTTTCTTTTGCAAATTCGAAATGGAACACGTAATGTCGAAGCACTTCGCCGTGCGGGCTATGCAATTCTAAAAGAAAAAGTCCATTTCTTCCGTTAACGAACATCGATCTGAGAAAACATTTTCGGGGAAATGTGAAATTATTCGACGAATTACCATCGTGACCACTTGATGCCGGTGGCCGTCGCTGTCCATAATAATTTTGCTCGTGACGACCTTTTCGGTGTCCCGCCTCCTCCGAGCGTGACTCGTTTGATTAGACTCGATTGCCGATGGGCTGGGCTTCGGCGGGAACAGCGGATCTATGTCCTCCAATCCAATGCTGGCTTGCAGATTCAGAGGGTTCACTTGGCCTGCCGGCACGTGACACTCGCCGATGCGCTCGCCTCCGGGAGCTGGATTACAGGCGTTTTGCTTTGAATTACGGTTCAACCGCTTTGTGGAATGAAAAATGTCTGAAATACCTCGCACTATCGGCGTCTCCTCCAAGTAGAGCAGCCACTTTCCGTGCTCCTTGTCGTTGGCGACTTCGTAGGGCCAGGAAATGACGACGTCCAGCGTGCTGACTTTCCACGGGCCGTCGTTGAAAATTTGATAAACGTGAGCGACCTTGGGCCCGACGTCGTTCAGCTTCTTAATCGCCGATTCGCCGATAACCGGTCCCCCGTACAAGGCCCACTGCGTTTTGGCGCTTCTGTCGAAGAAGAAAATAAAAAAAAAACAGCGACGCAATCGAAAAGCAGCCCCTCCCCCGAGCCGCAATTTCTCGCTCGATCGAGCAGGCAAACTCACCCCTTGATCGACAATTCGGCGCGCTTCAGCACCGTCGCCTGGAGCCTGGTGGGCTTCTTCACGCTGACCTCCTTGGAGGTCGAGTTGACGAAGGCGACGAATCCCAGCTTGACCTCGCCGTCCTCCAGGTACTTGGGGTCGAATCTGACCTGCACGTTCACCGACTTGTCCTTCTTGAAGGGGTTGCCGATCGCGCAGGATATGAGCGTGCTGTTGTGCAAGCTGCAGATTGCGGAATCGTTCTGCTTGGTGCCGATGTAGCTGAGGTTCGGCGAGTGAACGAGGAACAATTGCGCCTCGTAGGCGGACTCGCCCACGTTCGTCACGTTCACGTCCACGACGAGCTCCTCGCTTTCACCCAAGAGCAGCTCGTAGTAGTTCTTTTGCGTGGGCGAGGCTGCAAGGCATCGGTAAGGTTATCGATTTAGCTGCTTCGTTGCCCCTCGGTTTGTATCGAGAGAGAGAGAGAGAGCGGACAAGGAGGGAACGGCCGTTGTATACGTACGCTGAAGATTCAATTTCGCCGAGAGCCTCAGGTCGCTCTCGCAAATGTCGTTGTTCCCGCAGTCCTTTTGGAAGGTCGCCTCGAAGACGCGCGCCGCCTCCTGCTGGTTCAGAATCGGGAAATTGTTTATGTCCGTGAGAGGGGCGCCCTCGGGCGGCATCACCGGATCGTCTTGGATCAGCGTGTAGTTCAGCCGGAACTTGATTGGCGACTGAATGTCGCGCGTGTTCTCCTGGAAGGAAGCAAGGAAATCGATTAAAAGACGCTGATTCATGCGCGAGCGACCGTGCAAGTACCTTCAGATAAACAATCTCCCTCTGGCAATACATGAGATTCTTCGAGTCCAGAGTGGCGATGCGGCTGACGAAGTGGGGCCGGTTGTTCCCGTTGCCGAACCAAATGCGAGAGAACTTCTTCGCGCCGGTGTAAGTCTCGGCCTCTATGTAAGACGCCAGTCTCAGCGAGCGGACGTGCTCCCCCTTGACGTTGGGCGCCGTCTTGCAGCAGGCCTCGAAGGAGAAGCTGCGGCGCGTAAATAAAAAATGATAAAAACAAAACGTTGTCCAAGACATGTATTATACAAAGGTATAATATATAGCCTGCGCCACTTACCAGGTATAATTGGAGTACGGATCGTCGAGGCAGCCGACCTTGTTGGGGTCGATCGGTTCCATTTTCAAGGTGTAGGCGCTGGCCTTCTGGGGGTACTGGACGAACGTCTCGATGTCGATGATCCTCCTGGCGCGCAGCAGAGCGACCGCGTCCGCCTCGTAGGCACCGACGAGCAGGTCCGGGTAGCCGTTGAGGTCCATGTCGATGCCGCCGCTGAGCGAGTAGCCGAACGTCTTCAGCGGCACCGGGGTGCTCTCGGAGTGTATCACCTTGAACGAATAAAAAAAGAACAAGCGCGACGTGAGGCTTCGCGTTCGAGACGGCGGCGTCGGCTCGCTCGTCGGCGGGGATTACCTGCGAGGGAGTGGTGATCAAGCCGTTCTTCGAGCCCAGGTAGATGTAGACGGTTCCCATTCCTTCGTAAGGGGCGCCGACGGCGACGTCCTCGAACCCGTCGCTGTTCAAGTCTTTCAGATTCGTGAGCGCGAAGCCGAATCTGCAAATAAGAAGCGAGCGGCCGTGTGTACTTTCTCGCGAGTCGAGTCGGTGCTAATTATTTCGAGTCGTTAAAGATCGTTACCTCGACTCCTCGCGACCGACCAGCTTGGTGGGTTTGCACTTCTCGCTGTCGCGGGAGCTCTTGCAGAGCCTCGTGTAAACGTACACGGCGCCGCCCTCCTTCTTGCCGTAGTAAAACGGCGCTGCCACTATTAGATCCGTCAATCTGAAAGTGGAAAGAGTCAAGGGATTCGCACGCCTCGCGTTAATTGCAGAGAGCACTGAAAACTTTCTCGCCGAATAGAGTCGATAAAGGAGAAAGGAAACAGAGCGTGAAACAATAATACAAAGGCACTCGTACTTGTCTCCATTGACGTCCGCGGATGCGATCTCGTAGCCGAAACTCGATGCGAACTGTTCCCCGTTGAGGGTCAGCGTGATCTCCATGATGGGCTTGGTATGGTGGCGCGTGAAAATGATGACCTGACCGGTGCCGTTCGAGCGCGGAGCGCCGGCCGCGTAATTCAGTCCGCTGCCGAAGTAATCGCCGACGGAGACGGACATGCCTTCAAGTATAGGCAATTGACGCGCTGATTAGATGCTTATTCTTAGCTTTTCGGGGAAGTTTTCGGGATGAAAAATAGACGGATAACCCTTCCGGGAACAAGTTTTGCGCTCTCGGAATAATGGGCGGCGGTGCTTTTTTTAATAGATTTTGGTGCGCGGCCAATTTTCTTTTTTTCTCGACCAGGTTAGATTTACGATTTGTTTTGATGGAAAGAATTTGAAGATTTTCAGGGAAAAGCGCATAAAACTATTTTTCAACGAATTATTAATACATTTACAAAAATAAGAAAAAAAAGAAAAACAAAAAGAAGCTATACAAATCACCCAATACCTAAAAAAAAAAACTCCCACTTGTACGAGCTCCGAAAAAAAGAGGACCACTCGAAGCAGAACAATCCCGCTCCTACGGTCCCCTAAATCTCCCGGGCGCTTAATTTCGCTGCAGCCCGACGTCCCCATAAATCAGCGGAAAAAGGCCGCCCGAGTCCCCGGGAGGACGCGCGTGATTACGGGCGCAAGGGAGTGTATCGTAACGAGCGACACCTGCCGCGAAGCTCACCCAGATAGCTGTACTTGGCGGTGACGGGCGAGTCCTCCTGCATCGGCGTGCTGTACACGACGGCGTCCTTGTTGATGAAGTCGTCGGACACGGTCATCACGTAGGTCGTGCCCCGCCACGTGTGCGGGCCCGGGGTGCCGATGACCACGTAGTCGTCCGTCGGCGTCAGCACGCCGCTCGTGCCCGCCTGGCAGTAGCCGAATTGCTCGTGGGCCCTTCGCGCGGGGAAAGAGAGAGAGAGAGAGAGAGAGAGATTATTGGGAGTGACTTTCGTAACGCGGGACAGGAATTTCGGAATTTCAACTTGCTAAAAAAGAATTCGACTGCCTCGCGGACGAGGGGCTATAAAAATCTAAGTTTATCATCAAAACAGAAAGGTTAGCTATCGAAAAGCTACGAAAGAGAGCTCATAATCCCCCTGGAAACATTTCGGCAATGGGGTCGAAAAAAAAGTGGCGCGCTGCGTAAATAAAAAGTTCTTGGACTCACTTGAGCGTGGGCTTCCCGGCGCAGGGCTTCTTCAGCTCCTGGTACTTCAAGTCTTGCATGAATATGTGGCACTGGCCCTGTCCCCACTGCGAGTCCTTGGTCTTGACGATGTGCCGGTGGGCGCAGACCTACGGGCGGTCGTCAACGTTAAAGCTGTCCGTCCGCAGTGAAGTTTCGACGCGAGAGGGCCGACAGATCGGAGCTTTATGTACGTTCGCGGCGCGCCCCGGACGGTGGTGTTTATTTCTTCGGAGCCCGAATCAAAAGTGCTCGCTTGCAGTGCCGCGTCTGTTAGCCCTTTGAAAAGCTTCGCGCCGGAGTGCTTGAGAGATGAGGGAGGCGCGAGCTCGACTGCCTCTTGCTTTGTTTTTACGCGAGGCAGGGATTGCTCAATGTCGCCGGTTAATTGTTCGCTGAACGGAGGCCGGGGGAAATTGTTTAACGCAGGTCCGTCTGGATAATCGTATGCGTTCGAGCTGAGATAATTTTTATGGAGAGTAAAGTGATACTGACGCCCTCGCGCAAAAAGTTGCCTTTGCCAATTTCGTAAAGTGGCTCCCTCGAACTCTAATAAACGCCTGGCGATGGAGTCCGAGATGAATGAATTTTGATTTGCATGACGGCTTATGGAAATCGCGGGGTATAAGCGATTAATCACTGTTGGTTCACTGAATTGTCGTTCCGCGTGCGACTGTAATTTTATAATTTTCACATAATTTTCGTGTCGTCACGTGCGACTTTCCGAGTGATTTGCTGAATAAATTTATAACTGCTTACGTTCGCGGAAAAGTTGGTTCATCGCGGAGTTGAAAGACGATCATTGGTGCATTTAATAGTTCGTTAGAAAATTGGAATGTGATAAAAATAGCGGCAATCGCGTATCATTAAATACAACTAGTCTGTATTACACAGAAGAGAGGCACTCGACCGTAATTAGTAAGTGCCTCACTTGAATCTTTAACGATCGGTGCTCTTAAGGAGCGAGGAAAAAATTATCTTTTAAAAAGCTGTAATACATTTATGTTATCGTTTTAAAAAAAACTGATTCACGTACAGTCCTGCTGATTCATCAAGCGGAGAATCAATATACTCTTCGATTTTCAAAGCGCGCTTGAAAGACTGCTCTTCGAAAAACGACTCTGGCGACCGAGTTATTTTGACGTCTCTCTGAAACGCAAGAGACAAAACGACACTCGAGCAGGACTTGCGACACGCGGCGCGTCCTTTGCTCTTCGGCTCGGGAATTCGAAAACAAAAGGAAAATCGCTATTTTTATCAAGAATCGCGCGGCCGTCTGTGCGCTTTTCCCTCACCGAGCGACGATCCTCGGTCATTACAGCGGCCTCGAGCGAAAGAACGCAGCCGCGGAGGCGAGGAGGGAGAGAGAGAGAGAGAGAGAAGAAGAGTAAGAAAGATGCTCACCATGACTTTGCCGCCGACTCCGGCGCTGCGCACGGTGACTCCGAGCCACTGGCCATCCTTCACCTCGTCGCTGCCGGGGCTCCTGACGTCGTCCAGGTCCAGATCTGCGGAGGAGAGAGAGAGCAGACGCGATCGTCCGTTAGAGATAATGGCACATCTCGGCTCGCTCCGACTCGCGCCTCTTTCCCTCGGCTTCAAGCTCTCGCCACGTGAAAACAATTACAAACCGCGGCTCGATCTCCGCAAAGTGCAAGATGTATTTTGCATACTCGCCGGGCTGCGGCTGTGTGTGTGTGTGTGCATGTGTGTGTGTGTGTGCATCTCGAACCCCACCCCGTCCATGTATATACTGATTGAAAAGGAACGTTATTCTGCTGCGTTAAAAAGGTGTGAATTAAGTTTTACTGTTAAGAGCGAGAAGCTACTTGGATTATTGATTCATTAATTCGTCTGATTAATAAATTACGTCGCGAATTCGCCCTGATGGAATTATTAACCCGCGAGTCACAACACCGACTAGAGCCGCGGCATTATCGCGACAAATGCCCAGGGATCACGGCAGCCGTAAGCCCGCCTTTGCGTTCCAGAACGTGACTGCGCGCCTCTCGCACATCGGGAATTCGCATAAAAAGCGGCCCGCGGCGTTCTCTCTCTGTCGCGGGGGGGTCCCGAGCGCGCGCGCGAGAGAGCCCATTTTCGCGGCGGGGTCGGTCATTGTTGGCGCTCGCGCGAAAATAAACTTCCGCCGTGAATTCGAGTTAGTCGCACCTCCAGCGGGAGAGAGCGTATATGCGAATTCCCGACTGACATGCCGAGAGGCGGCTCGTCGGTTTTGTAGTCGATCGTTATTTTATTAAACTAGAGCGAGAGAAAAACTGACGCAAGCGCTGCACGGCTAGCATAGCAGCAAGTTAGTAAAGTTAGTAGAACAAAATTCTTGATTAATTCGATTAATAAATAAACTCACAGAATGCTGTTAATTGAACAAAATCAAAGTATGCATGATAAAAAATTAGCGAGAAATCTCATTAAAAAGGAAGCTCGGGTATTATTCGTATTATATACAAGACAAGCCTTTCATCGAGAAGCAAGCGCAGCTCCTCGCGAGCTGAAAAACGGGTTAAGTGTTAAATTAGCGCGGCGAGCCCGCGAATTAATTCGCCGAAATGAGGCAGCGGAGCGCATCGGCAAGCTCGGGAGGCGCGCGAAATCAGCGGGCGGCCTCCTTCGGTCGTCGTCTTTGCTCGTTCGGGGCGTCTGCCGTCATGCCGCGACGCGCAAGCTGAGATTAGTACGTCGTCCGATGCAGCTCCATGCTCGGGTGAAGCGTTGCTCTGCATCGCGGAGGTGATGGTGTATATAAAAGTATGAAGGAAAAATGGAAAAAGAAAAAAAAAAAAGAAAAAAAAGATACAGATATGTAAAAAAATAGGTAAAAAATGGTTGAGAAACTCTTCATTCATTTCATTCGTAAAAGAACTCCGCTGGTTCACTTACTTGACTTATACAGACTGCCATCGGCTTCATGGACAACCAAAACATAATTTAACGTGAGTTACACTTTCTTTTTACATATGGAAAAAATTTAAAAGGTACATATATATTTTATGATTACAATTTTTTTATGCTAAGGTAGAAAAGTTTATCGAGAGTGACGTCATTATTGAAGAAATAATCATCGATATTGCGAATCTGAGTATCTTTGGTGGAAGAAACTTGAGTAAACGAATGATTTATCTTGCTTCTGCAGCAAGATAAATTAAACCTGTTTGCTTAATAATCTATTTTTAAATTTATACTTAAATATCGTATAAAATATTTTATGGATAATACATGTTAAAAGATTCTCGTTAGCATTGAAAGGTTTCATTTTTAATCCTAAAAAAATTACTCATTTCAGAATTTTAATGGGCTGAAAGGAAAGAAAAAACGATCTTCGTTCCCGATTCAGAAAGTACATAATCGATAATAAAAGCCAGTAATTATAATTACTTTGAATTACGCAATAAAGAACATTGTAAAATTAATGCTGCGCTTGATGACAAGTGCGCGCTTCGAGTAATGCGATTTATTCCCCCTCATTGCAGCCAATTATTTTTAACGATTGCGTTCGAACGCAACAAAAAACAAAACCACCGCATCTCTCATAATTCACGTTTTAATCGTCGCATATCCTCCAAACCCCTTAATAAACCTTCCACAACCACAACTCTAAAATAAAAGCCCACCGCTAACTATGCCTTCAAATCATGCACTAACATAGGTAAACCATCCGAAGAATCCTTTCCAATATCAAGCCTCGATCTCAACGGAGCAGTTGCGACATCGCAGCGCAGCATTAATTCTCATCCGCGGAAAGGGACACGCGGCCGAGATTAGCGGCTCCTCCGACTTTCACTTCCCAAAATAGAAGAGAGAGAAAAAAAAGTGAGGAGTCGTTATCCGAGTGTATACACCTCGACGGGACGCGGATTCTTTCGTCTCTTATCGCGCGGGGGAGAGATAGCGAGAGGGTTTACTCACCGTAGCGGCCGTCCGTCGGGATCTGCTTGCAGTCCCGGCTGCTCGTCGTCATCGGGCACTGCCACAGGGCGCCGGACCTATTCGTGCCCGGCTGCAGGTTCTGGTCCAGAGGCGCGCCGATCAGCATCCTGAGTAAAACGGAAGCGGAGATTGGGATCGGTTTCTTTGCTTGTTCGTACGGGGCGGAAGGTCGAGGTGAAAAAGCGCGGCTGGAAAAAAATCCAGCCTCGGATTGTTAAGACCGTTTTACAAGGAAACTAGATCTGTCGCTCCGCGGCGCGCGGCCTGAATAATGCACAAAGCAGACCCCCTTTTTCCAACGAGTAATTGCACTCCCGCGGGAAAAAATCGAAGTTTCGAAAATGTCTCGCGGACGCGTAAGAAGCCCCTCTCCCCTCCCCCATCCCCTACGGCGATAAGGCCTACTCCGCGCTTATCGAGGCCCCCCCCCCTCGAAAACTCGGGTAAAAAAATGCCGCCTCCCAGCGGGCAGCCGTATCTACCTCCGGGCAGGTTTCACCGGGCAAATAAGTCATAAATCGGCTCCGTTCGGCAGGGATTCGAACAATGCGAGAGGCTCGGGGGGCCCCAGCGGAACCGCCGCTCTGCGCGCTCGACACTCGGGGCAGGTATGCGCAGCTGCGCCGGATAAAGCACAACGCGGGAATCTCGGAATTTTTCGGGGCCCCCCCCTCCCCGCTCCGGAACACTTTTACGGCGCGCTCGTTTCAGATTGCGAGAGCGACGTTGTTGCACGGAGCTGTAGCGCTGCGGTGCCCTCTTGTAATGACGCCGACCCGGTCGGATTTATGCCGGTTTGATTACGTTGTTTAGCTCGATGATGATGTTCGCTCTGGTTTACGAGGCGAATTCATTGTCGACCGGGGCGAAATTTATTCGGCGGTCGTATTTTACGCGCGATTTTCGGGGGGAACTGATTGGGCTGCCACGAGATTCATTGATTCGTTCGAGCGAAGCTGAAAGATTTATTAGTCGCGGAAAATAATTCTCTTATGCATTTCGCTCTATTGTTTTCAATTGATTTCAATTTCGCTTCTTTAGCAACTGTCGACCTTGGATTAGGTTAAACTCAATCAAAGCTTTGAATTGGGCGTGTTTAGCAGCGAAACGATACGGCTTAATTCTCAACAGTTTAGTCTTCGTCGTTTCGATAAATATTTTAGTTACGAGGAAATTGGATTGCGAGAGCCGAGTATTCTTTCTCAATTTTCGAGGGCTTCTTCCGTTTAAGCAAAGTGAATCTGAAACGTAAAATTAGGCCTGATTTTTTTTATTGGATTTTCCGTCACTTGCAGTGCACAATAATGAATTTATTTACATTTTTACATAATAAAAGTGAATTAGCATTCGTTTCATATCAGGCATCTTTAATTCACACTTCGATTCTATTTCTCCGAGTGACATCAGATGATAACTATAATACTGTATACAAATCGCTTTATTGCTGAACATATAAGGAAACGACGCTGTTTCGAAGCACGCCGGGCATTGAATACGACTATTACACTCTAATAAACCTCTCCCCAAATTCCCCGTTCGAGCCATTAATATCCGTCGCGTCCATTAAACTCCCCGCGTCCAAAAATGACAAATAGTCACGCGAACCCAATCCTTTCCCGAACCCCCATACACCAAAGCCAGAATCCGAGCCGCCTCGAGCTGATTGCCGCTCTCGCAATCGCGCGCCGCCTCTGATTTCGATCGATCGATCAAAGTACCCCTTCCCCCTTCCCCTTGTCCGGGGTTGTTATAAACCAGCCGCCCTCCTCCTCTCCCCGAAATAGTCGAGAGGAATCATCCTCCCAGATAAAGGCCTCCTTCTCCCGCCTTGTCTCTTGTCCGCGCGTCCTCTTCGCGCGCCGGTTTATTTATAAAAGCCGCAGGCCGCGCGGCGCGCGCGAGAGATGTATTTCTGAAGGGAAAAATTCCGAGCGATAAAGAGCCGTAAGGCTTGCCTGGCCGCCCTCACTCGTCCGCGCGCGCGACCGGGGGCATATCGAATGAATCACGCGGCCGCGCGGCCCGAGAAATAGAAGCGGCCGCGCGTCTACGGAGCGGAGGCTGCGGCTCTCGACGCGGCGATGGTGCTTTCGCGCGGAGAGCTGCAGCGCGGACGGGAAGCGGGGCTTCTTTTCCCGCGGCGGGAGTACGACTGCTTTTGGTGCGGCTTGCGCGGGTTTTGGAATTTTTTTCTGGATCTCTCTGCGGCACCGCGGCGGTGATAATGTTGCGGTGCGAGCCGAAATTGAAGAAAGGTTCTCCGCTGGGCTGTGTCGGAAATGTGACGCTAAACTAGAGTGTAGCTTTGATAAGGAAACAGATACGGGCCTGACGCCTCACTGCGTATTTCGCTCGAATAAATAAGTCTAAAATGACATTCCGTTCCACAAAGTCACCTTGGACAATTTACTTACGATGTATTATTACTCCCTCGCGACGTTGCACAAACGAAAAGTTAAATCCGACAAAAAGAAAAACACTTTTTCAAACCGCACGAAAATAGTTGTCGAATCGTGAATCAACGGTTAGGCGACTCGGGAAAGCTTCGCCCCGGGAATTTACGCGTTCTCAGTTTTTAGTCACTCTTTGCGCACCGGATATTTCGACTGCAGACGTTACACTCGCGCGGCTTAATTTTACATCGTCGAATTTCGCGGCGATTTTATTTTGGAACGATAATTCTTCGAAACGCTCGGCGAGGCGAAAGGGAGGAAAACGCATCGAGAGAACTTTTTGCCGCGACGAAGCGCTTTTTAATTGGGGTGTAATCTAAAAGTGCGTTTTAATGGATCGATATGAGATACCGTTTGCATGAATTCATTATGCTAAACGCGCGAGTGCGTAACGGCGCGTAGTGTAAACAAAAGTATTATCTTTGCAAAAAAGAACTTTATGTAATAAGGGAAATGAAAGACGCATCGCAGTCTCGCCTCGAATCGATCGACATTCTCGAGTACGACGAGCAAACTCAACAGATCCCTCTTGCACGCGCGGCATTGGGAATATTTAAATTTAATTAAACACTCGCGTAAAAGTGACGAGGCCTCCTTTCCTGCGCTGCGGGCATTTCTCGCTAATTAGACGAAAAGGCCAAAGATAGAGGAGACAATAGGCGACACGGCCGGCATTCTCTCGGCGTTAAAGCGTGCAGAAACTCTTTAAAGCGGAATGTTCAGCGGCAACGAGACCCGCTCTGTACATGGTTATGTAAACAGGGAGAATGTATCGCCGTGACATTAAAAGGAATTTAACTGACTCCGCGTTATAAAATATTCTGCCTCTCCGCGCCGAGGACCGAGGCACTTTTTGTACATTCCGGCCGCGCGGCCTGCACCGGCACGTCCAGCTTCTCAGACCCCCATGGCACTCCAGCCCTAAATCATCCTAAGCCGAGTCCGAGCTGCGACCAATTAAAAGAAATCATCCGCCCGCAGCGGCTTACGTCACGCAGCCTACTTTCCCCCGATGCAAATTCCCCATTCATGCGTTCATTAGAATACAAAGTCGCCGCCGCCGCGAGGGGGGAGCCTCACTCTCTCTCGTCTAATAAATTAGTTTAATCAGCTCGGGCGACTCGCACGCTCATTGCCATTGCTCGCGCGAGCCGAAATCCCGCGGCGGCGTTAAATCATCCGTATTTTTAGAGCCGCCGCCGCTCGTCAGCGTCCTAAGCAACGAGCGGCGCGCCGCGAGCCCTCCAATCTCACGAGAAACACTGCCGAGCGAGATATTGACATAATATACTCGCTCGCCGTTATTTATATCCCCCATTGTTCCGTTTTATCAGACGCGAATGTCTCGACCAGTTCCGCGAGAGCGGCTCTCTCTCTCTCTCTCTCTCTCTCTCCGTCTCCCATTCATCCGCGCTTGCCAGATTGCCGTCGCTCGTTTCTCGCCGAGGCGGCTCGTTCTCCCCGCGGACAGCCGCGCTCGTTTCTCAATAAAAATTATTGCCTCGAAATTCGCGCGCGACAGCGAGCACGCGCCAAAGCGCCCCGCGAAGCCTTGCACTTGCAAGTTGACCGAGTGCAAGGCTAATCGCGCTCCTCCGCAGCGTCCTTATCACAAAAGCTCCCGGCGCAAGCTTCCTTCCTCTCCCTCGAGGCAGCTCGACTCGACCGGAGCCACCTGAGCTCGCGCTCTCCGCGCTGAGCCTGGCTGTTTAAAGAGCCGGCGGCGCGTGCCATCATCGTCAATCCCGTCCGAAAACTGCGACGCGTCTCCGCTCTGACTCACGTCCCTCGGAAATAAAGCCCTCGCGAAACCGGAGCCGGCCCGCGCCAAATCCAGCGCCGACTGCTCGCGCTCACTCACCAGCTGACGTATCTCGGCGCCTCGTTCCTCCTGTCGACCTGGTGCTCGGCGACCGAGTAGCCGAAGTAGCTGCCCGGGGCGCCCCGCTTCACCAGCGGCACCCTCGGCTCGAGATTGAATCCGGCGGCGAGGCCGGCCAGCATCGCCAGCAGCGAGCAGCAGCCGAAGCACGTCGAACGGGGACCCATCATGTTGCTCGCTCTCACGGCGGGCGGGCTTCGAGAACACGGCAGGTTCACGCTCGTGGCATACCCAGGTGGATTTAAGCGGCGCTCGTTGCGCACGTTCCCGCGAGTACCACTACACGTCCGCGACTCCGGAGAGCGTCGTTTCCCCCTTTCTCGCACCTTGCCGAGAGAGAGATTTCATTTACCTCCTCCTCCTCCTCCTCCTCTCTCTCTCCCGTTCGTGCCCCGCACACGCAGCCGAGCACGGCGCACACCGACGACGACGACGATTACACACTCTTTCCTCCTCCCGACCGGATCCACCCACGCACGCGCCTGCCTTCCTTTCTTCCTTTCTTGCGCTCGGTTTCGTGCACGCCGCCACTTCCGCAAGGAGAGTCCTCCTTCCCGCGCGGGTCCAGGATCCGCCTCCGAGCCCGAGGAGCTTCCGTCCCTCTGGAGCCGAGTGCAGCGGCTGCCGAATTCACGAGGGATTTATAAGGACGTCGGCACCGAGAGCTGGAGCTGAGATAGGCGGCGGCGCGGCGAGTCTTCCTCCCCGGAGCAGCGAGCGGCCACTGGCTGCTGTCGTCGTCTATATCGCAGCCGCTCCTCTCTCTCTCTCTCTCTCTCTCTCTCTGTCTCTCCCAACCAGTTTGCTTTGCCGCCTCTGCGCGCCGTTCAACTTTAGCCTCGGCCATAGACTGCGAGCAGCGGCCTCGCACAGCGCAGCTCTCCCCTCTGCTTTATCGGCGAGCGGCCTCTCCTTCTTTCTCTCCGCCCGTTAGTCGGAGCGAGAGCGAAGGAGGAGAGGCTCCGTGTACGCGCTCGCCGCCGGTCTATGGGTTCCCCGCTGGCGGCCGGTGTAGGTGGTGGTCCCTGCGGCGGGTCACGTGACCGCGGGCTGCATCGGATGAATGCGGCGCGCTCTTTTTCCTCAAGCGTCGAGGTGCACACGCGGCGGACGGGAGCGAGGGATGTGGCAACTTCGCCGCGATGAATGACGAGCGTCGGGACGAGGAGCTTTTCACCTCTCGGTAATAGGCGGCGGGACGCGCCGCTGATGGACGCGGGGATCGCGTGCGCGAGCTCGGTCGGTTCCGGAGCTGGCAGCGGCGTTTTGCACCTGTAAACGACGCAAATCGCTTTATTAATTTCGGCTCGGGATTCGGGATTGAGGGCTCGCACCTTAGTTGATGGACAGGTGCTTGTAGTTTGCTTGTGGAGCTAAGTCTTGCGGAGTAGCAGCGGAGTAAGGTTCTTCATCTTCCTTGGAGATTCGCGGGAATAAAAACTCTGTAATCAAAAACTGTTACTTGACTCGCAGAGGTCAACGTTCTCTTTAGACGATAAAGAAATAAAAAATTGATTTAATATTCGATGATGGAACGTCACTTCGGCCCTTCTGTAATTCATTTTTAAAATTAAACATCTTTACGATTTAACTATTGGGTTGTTTTAAAAGCATTAGCTTACTGCGAGTGGTTTTTTTTTCTAAGAATACTTGAAACTATAATGGGACTGTAAAATTTTTCTTCTACCTCAAAGAGACTCAAGTTATAATAAAACTATGATTTATTGTGTGGTAAACATAGAACAAAGCGGACACTGTATGTCATTCTTCATTCAATTTTGCTAGAAAGTACGCGACTATTCTAAAGAAGGAAACTAATAACTAAAAAAGAATATCATGATCGTCAAATTATTTATTAAAAATTTGAACTATACATCTACTGAAATATAGTTCGGGCTTCTGTTTACGTAAATTCTTCATTTTTCCAATTGAGAAATTATTCCACTTAAAGATAATACTATCAATATAATTGCTCTTCAAATCTCGATTACTTAACTTAGATCACTACATGTGTATTTGCTGGTTTGTAAAAATACATGTTTTATTAAATTTTTAAGTTTTCTGGCGTACTATTTTTAGTAGTTACATAATATAATTAAGCAAATCAAAACAGCAATAAATTACGTATACTTTTAACTAATACACATTTACTCAATTCTAAATTTTTGATAAGATTCGTTATTTACAAAACTATTTGGAAATCCTTACGTTATTACAACTTAAGTAACACAAAAACGGCTATAATAAAAAGTTATGCAACGAACACAAAATTCGATCTCATTTAAAATATCATTAACAAGAATATGAATTTATCATTCTTCACGATAAATTTACTGTTTCAACTTTGCCGCCAATATGATAGAGCTGCATTTAAAAATTCAGCATAACCCGCGTTTGATAAACAAGAAACTCGTGTTTTTGTAATTTACCTAAAGCTAAATTGAATATTAATTTTTTAAATTATTTTTGTGATTTCGATAGAGATACACTCACATTTTCTTTACATTTCTTTACATTTTTTTTATATTTCATGACATGCGCCAGATTATGCCTGCTTTTAATTTTTTCGCAGTTTATATTTTCTTCTACC
Source organism: Ormyrus thymus (assembly GCA_035582935.1). NCBI lineage: Eukaryota > Metazoa > Arthropoda > Insecta > Hymenoptera > Ormyridae > Ormyrus > Ormyrus thymus. The sequence goes on from JAWWEM010000010.1 coordinate 10,082,506, forward strand.
AATTTTTTTTTATTTAAAATCAATGGGTAATACCCACCTTTCTGAATAAGACTCGTAATCTAATCAGTTGTTCTTTGACCACTTCAATCGGTTCTCTCATCCACGTGTATTCCGAGTAGCACTTTAAACCTTTTTCTTTAAAATTAACAAATAAGATATATATTAATTTTAAATATTTCAATTGGTATTACATTCTTTTTGCGTTAAATTATATAAACAAACACTTTCAATCTCCATTTCTTCCAAACTCATGTAAGAAAAGATAGTAGATTTAATTAGGATAACTATTAACAAAACGTAAATAGTGCGCAAAAATTAAAAGACATGAATCATATTAAACAAGATTGATAGGTTTGTTTATAAACACAAAAATAACTTTGTTATGAATCACTTTTACACGAAGATTTTTCACATTTTTTACGAGACATCGCGGCAAGTGAATCCGAGTGCGATAGGAAGAATACTAGTACTGGTTAAAGTAACCGGTGTGCGCAATCACAATTATTTTATCAAGTAAAATTTCTATGTAATTCTAATCTCATCCTCTGAAAGTTCTACTGATATATTTTTCACTGTAATATTGTTATTTTTTGCGATAACTTGTGATAATAAAACTACAAATAGAATTTCTACAGTTTAATTCTATAGTTTTAGAAAAATTAAAATTAAGTTAAACAAAGCTGACAATAAGGTTCAGAATAGGATAGAATAATAAAGATATTTTAATTTACAATAATTTATTATTGCTTAGCGCATTAGGATCTAACAGCATTTATACATGTTTTTTTTTACATATTTCACATTTGACATTGTGTACACTATTTATATTGTTTTAATCGATGATAGAGTTCATGGCCGAATTTCTATAGCATCCTCTATAATTTTTAGATTTTGTAGTATTCTCGACAGTGAATCACAAGGTCTGTTCAATATTTTTTTCTTAAAGAAGAAGAGAACACATTTAGCTTATTTTCACCAAGACGTGTGTGCAGAGGCGATCGCCGAATGCAAACTTCGTCAATCTTTTAATCACAAAATTTATTTACCATTCATAAAGAATATTGGATTGACTGTGAGTGTTAGTATTCCGCAATAATAAAGTTTTTTTGAAATAACGGAATACCAAAAGTTTGTGTTCGTATAATTCTGTCTATATTTCTTCTCAAGTGTAGAGTGTATTAAAGTTTTCGTTTTCATTGATCATTTGGTGAACAAAGAGGTTCAATTTATTCATATAAAATCATCAGATATGGAAGAAAAGAATTATCAAAATATTTTTTTCTTGATAATGTGTCATTGTTTCTCTCAGCCTGTGATATTTATAAAATACTTTGATGTGCAAAGGCATTTTCTTTTCTTCTAATTTCAAATTACAAATCCAATTCGATCAGTCATTTTAGAATGATATCTACATCAAACAGAAGTGTCTGCGTAGTTATTTATTATATTAATTTGCAACATAATTTTGTCGTAATAATGTTTCGGCGAATGAATTTATAAATATTACAATATGTTTTTTAAGATTTTCATGATTTACTATCAACAAAAAAATATTACCAGTCGAAATGTAAATTTAATTATTCACAAGTTTTTTTTCTATCTGGTCCAATATCCAATGTACACCATTATTTTATGAATGAAATTCTTAAATACTAAAAATTACTTAACATTTTTCAAAATTATTAATCAGTTTATAGATAACGACTATATTTGAAAAAAATAATAATTAAATGTATTGAAGCAGTTGAAGTAAAACAATAAAACACAGATTATTCAAATTTTTATGTAGATAGTAAAGAATTCTTATTTTTAATTAATAACATCTGTATTAATAGTAAAATTTTCACTTTACAACAACGTTTTTTACGATGATATTGATATCCTTCATTATTTGTATCCTTAGCGGGTAATAACAGGATTCTTTCAAAACGCAACACGTATAAGAGAGTAGTTGTTAACGATAATATTACAATGTTTATATAATACACGTTTTTATTTTTCAATGAATTTAATTGCTATATAGTTTCCTTTCATTATTTAGTTAACTTAACATTTTGTTGTAAAATTTTGTTACAATTTTAATTTGATGAAATTGCAATTAAGTTAAAATGCACGATGAGTGCTGCAAAAACAAAATTGTTAGGTCTAATTGTAAGTTAGTTCACGTTAAATATAAAATTGTCTAAAAATGAAAATATAAAAAAAATATTGTTAATATGATATTGAATATATCAAAATATTGAAAATATCAAAAAAATATTGTTAATATCGGTGCTTTATATTCAAATCGTTAATCATTAACAAAATTTTTACCGCCTATGTTTAAAATACAGCTTTAATTTACAAGATTCATAAAGAAAATTAAAACGCAACATAATACTGCACTTTACATAAAAAATATTTGTGAAGGTCTTAATTAGTAACATACTATTTTTGTACAATTAAAATTCACCGTTAACGAACCCACAAATCTGAAATAAACGCCCATTAGAAATTTATCATTTTTCATATTATAAGCTCATTTTTAAATTGTAATACCACATCTGTACACAATTTAATCATCTTCGTTTAAAGTTTAGCGCACAAATAATAAAAATGGACAAATTTTCATCAAACGTTACGAATCACCCCTTCATAAAAGTGACAACGGTAAGGTCATTGCCCGCAAACGTAATGAGAAACATGTGTCTTCATCTCTGCTCTAGAACTTAAATTTTTCCTTCGGGCTCTTTTGTACGAATTCTCTCAACGGATGGAATGTAATCCGGTTTGGCCAAGGTGTAAATGAACTAATCTAATTATCGCGCCTCATAATCGTTTCGTTTTCGCTTTTTTCTTTATATTCTTAAGGAAAGGGGGGGGAGGAGTGTCGACGGATAAAAAAAGAGACGAAAGCTACAACGTTTGTAATGTTGTATGCCCTCCGAACGTCAATGGAGAAGGTGACTAATTAAAAACGTCATTAAAATGCTACAACTGTATACAATAACAGGCGCATCTGTACACCAGATTACACATATACATACGGACCAGCTCTGCTAGTGCCTAAACGATGTAAAAACGACTTTCATCTCTTGAACGAAAAATTATTTTGGTGCATCTTAGCACGTCAATATTTATGAATATGTTTTTATTTTCATCTTTCTCTCCGTGAGCTCCTATAATAAAACTAAATGGAAAATCAGCCTTTCTTATATTAAATAGTATTATCGTCTTTTTTATTAATATTTTATATGCTGGAGTTATTTTCCAAATCCGAAAGTAAAATTCTACTCTAAGAAAATAATTTGAACGATTTAAAAATTCGTTTAACGGCATGAAATTCAGTATTAATTTAAAATTCGTTTAAGAAAAAGTGCTCAAAAAAGTAATTATTAAAATTTATGTATACATTTTGAATAAACCCGCAATATCTTACTTACAAAACATCTTTCTTTTGAAATTTAAGTTATTTGATAATAAAATTGAATTAAATTGCTTTTATAAAAATAATTATAATCAGAAAACCTAATTTCCCGTCTAGTTTTTGGAAGCGATTCTGCTGCTACTTTTATAATTATTTTTTAACTTTTAAGAAAATGCAAAATTTTATAGGACGCTACTTTTACTTGCTTTTCGTTCAGAAAAGAAAAACAAATGCGTAAATTGGTTTATCGAAGAATAATTAGATCATTACAACTAGATTTTCTATAACTTATTTTTTTTACTGCAATTAGGTGCTACGAGATCGCAACGCTAACAGTTGTATAAAGGGCAGCCGTTTAATTTAAGTGCTAAATAACGAACAAGGTGAGATTAATGGAAGCACCAACAGCCGCAAAATCATGTGGTAAAATATTACTTGTGAGAGATTTAAACAAATGTTATCACAGAGGACACTTTTTTAAAATTTACAAAATAAAAATTGGGTTTTCCATGTAACTATAATAATAAATTATTATTTAGGTTAAAAGTAAGAGAATATATTTTTAAATAACATGTAATGAAAATCAATTTAGATTTCAAAAGTCTATAAAACTTTTGGAAATCCCAATTTTATAGGCCTTAGACGTTTTATACAATATCAGTGTAAAATTTCTAATTACTTGATTTCTAGTAAATAAAAATTATAATTTTAATAATTAAAAATTATAATTATCATTACTTTTTTCATAAATATCTAAATACTTATTTCTTAAAAAAGTACCTTAAAAGGCAAAATGATAATGCATCATTTAATGAATTGCATGTCTCTAGAAATATCAGTTGTACAATAATTAATGATAACTTAATTCGAACTTCGAATAAAAAGTTATCACTCGGCTTTTCTTAGAAAGTGCAAATGAACACAATCAACACGATTAGCACTGAGTATTTAATACGGAAAATTTTGATGTCAATGTGATTGACAAAAAATCTTTAATAGTTAACAATTTGTAAAATTATAATTATTTTTTAAATATTGGTCGATATTTAGCTGTTATTACTTACGATATATTTGTATTCAACTTCAAATATTATTTTCTAAATGAATATCTAAATTTTTTTAAATTGTGTATTCATTTCATAAAAATCTTTTTGAATTAATCATAGTAATATCAACTTATATGTACAATAAACCTGACATGATATGAATGCAAATGAAATTTTTTTTATATTTAACAAAGCTTTAAATGCAAGATTACTAAGGTGTTTTTTGAACAATTAAAGAGTTTTTACGTATGTATATCTTACAATATGTATGAAATTACGGAACTCCTGCGTTCATGTGTATTGTAGAGCACACATCTGAAATGTATAAGAATTTCATTATTAAAAGAAAAAATTTATTGGAATATAAAACAGCGTAAATCTTACCTAAGAGATGAAAATTACTTTTGTCTTAATCACCTTTGGAACTTATGTCTGCTTTATTACTTTTGTCTCTTGGTTCATGTTGAATTGGAATATCATCTAAAATAAAATAATTTATAATTAAAGGAAAGTAAAAGAAACTATAAAAGCATTATTTTAAATGATAGATTCGTCGAATAAAAGGTGAATAAATGCAGGGAAAGCTAGACATACGTGGATTGTGATTAATATACCTAAAAGAACAACTAGTACAGTTTGTGTTATAAAAACTACATAATTGATTATCTATAAAGTGATACATTTACGCTTAATACGTAGAGTATAAGTAGAATAAATACTTAATAGGTAGAAATAGTAAAGACAAACGAGCATTGTACATGTTCATAAATACATACTAACATACTCTGAAAAGCGAGAAAAGTCGTGTATTAAAAGTTTGAAAGTTGTGTTGATTCTATGAAACTAATACAGCGTGTCATTGCGCTACAGTTGAATAAACATTCTCTCCAGTACAGTATAGAAGATACAGTGTCTTGTGTGTTGAAAGCAGTATTGTTTTCCCTGTCTCTTGTGTCGGAGAGAAAGCATGTTACATGTAAGAAATATATAATCCAACTTGTTCTCTTTTGGCGTCCCATTTATTGCTCACCTCACTATTTTTTCTCGTCAAATAGATCATCAAAATCTCAAGGAAAATCCTCGTCTCGCATTTTTCATACAAAAATGAAGACGAAGGCAAGAATGTGGGCTAATAAGAGTATCGATTATTGGGCGTAACATCGCCGGGCGCGCAAAGGTTGAGTGGTTGCTGGCTTTGTTTGTTACTCTTGGAACTTCCTCCGCCGCCACTCAATCTTCCGACGGCTTCACCAAGAGCTTGTTCTTCCAATACTCTGTAGAGCTTTTGGGCTGCGTTTGGTTTCGAGCTTTCGTGACTTGACGAAGATTGCGCGGATGAGGTTCCCTCTTTTGCTTCCTTTACTGAATCTTTTTTTGATTTGCTTTGGCTGTCTGATTTCTTGCTGCTCTTGGAATCGCGATTTCGTTTCGGTGATGATCGATTTGGTGAGCTCTGAATGCTGCTGCTGACACTCTCGCGCCTGGAGTTATCCATAGAAGATGGTGGAGCAACGATTCCAGGTGGTAGATGATGCTTGTCGGCAATGGCTATGTCTGTGTCGTCGAACGAATTATGCAACGGATTCTTCCAGAGCCAAGCACGTCGTCTGTTGCTGCTTATCGGAGTTCGCTGAGCAGCTGATGCGGAAGATGATGGAGAGTGGCCGTCAGCGACGCTATCGCCCTTCTCGTCGTTCTCGAACAGCATCACGTCGAGATCGTCTAGTAGCATGATTGTAATGATGTTTTTCGCTCGAGATACGCGATTTTTATGCGAACTTAAAAGCCATCCGGTTGATAGTAAGTGCGTCAATATACTTATGAGGCTCTTTTCTCTCCTTCAGGTGTAGTGATAATTGGAGAGAGGAACTTGGCAAGATTCTTTTGACAGTTGATATATTTTAAAATTTGGATGAAATACCAATTACATATTAAATAAGTAATAACGCGCTAGCGATATTTCTTTTATAACAAAAATTGAATTTTTAATTAAAAAAGAAAACAACATGTAGATTAATCTTGCCAATCCCTTTGATGTTGAATAAATGATTAATGAGAAATGATTAATGTAATGTTGTTTAAGGTTCTTGCAAACTGCACAATGCAATGTATTTTAAGTATTACTTACATTACCTTTGAACTTGTATTTTCATAAAATACAATTATAGATATTTATAAAAGCTAGGGTCACAAAAATATTGCGTTTCAATTATAAATGCAAAATCATACATTTTCATCATTTCAAGGGATTTATAATAAACCAACACTTGCAAATGGATTTTTAACGTGCAGTAGGAACAAATTTTATAATTTTGTTTTCACTGATTAGAACAATTTTCAGAAAGAATTTTTTGTTGCATAAAAAATAGAATGTATTAAAAAAAAAATACAAAAATGTTTTTTAGTTGAAATTTCGTTTTAGTTAAAATTTTTATATATTTAAAGAATACGTAAAAAATAAATCTTTAAATTATATCTAATCAGTAAAACTGTATTAAATTGTTTTACAAACCATTTACACAGTAAATATTACTGCCATTACACAAACAAAAGGGTAAAAATCAGCAATACAATAAAATATCTTGGTAATATAATCAAAACATTACATTTCTCACCCAGATTTCGAGGAATGGTCGTGCAAAATAATTTAACTTACCTGGTAATTTTTTAGTTCGAAATGATGCATTAGTAATCATAGATTTCATTGTTGAAGATTGAGTACTACAGATAGTGTGAGATCCATCAGCAGATTGTCCTAAAAAATTTAATTGTAAATAACTCGATAAAAATTTACGTTTGTTTTTCTATTTTTTAAATCGTAAAGAATCAATGGCAAATATAAAATGAATAATAATTTATTTTCTAAAAATACCTGTTGGGCCTGAACTACTGGAATTACGTATAGCATTTGTGGCAAGCATAACATCTGGATATGTTTCATAACACGCCCGATTGTGAATATCTTCAATCGCTTGCACTGCGGCGTACCAACAATTATTATACCTAAGAAAATTTGCCCAATAAAATCGAGTTATGTAAAATTAGTTATTATTTAAACTAATATTCTTACATAGCAAAATATGTGGCATGAATGAATTCAAGAAGAAACTGATTAGATATTGGTATTCGAGGTAAAAGTCTAGGAACAAAACTAGACTCACTACCATAAGAGGTTCGTTGATGATGGCCTGGCTTCATAAACCCTTGAGTAACAAGTCTGCAATTAGAAATAGAAAAGAAACAGAGAGCAGAAATGAGTATAATCGGTCAAATGATTAAAAAATAAATTAGTAAAATATTTTTACATACTTTGAAGCTACTTTACATAGTTGTTCAAGAGCAGACTTTTTTAGAAACCCCAATTGTTGATTAAATATAAACAGTAAAGCTGTCATTACTTTTAATCTATTCTGAGCATTTAATGTTTCAACATGTTTCAGAGGACCCCAACTAACAAGTTTTGTGTTACATTCTTCAAAACGTCGTACTGCACTTTCTGTAAGTGATGCTGGTGCCAAACTGGAGGGCTAAAAATATAAAGAACAATAAATTATAAGAATGTCTAAAAATAAAAAGAGAAATGTTGTTACATTAAAATTATTACCTCGTGATAAATTGACATCATTGCAAGAGATGGCAAACGAAAAGATACAGCTTTTGGTTCACCAGCTTTATTTACCAATTCTAAGTTATAAACACCGACAAGTAAGGTTTCAACAGTACGGCAATTCTGAAAATACAAGTACAAGTTAAAAGTTATCTAAATTACTTATTTGTGTTTCTTGTAGATTTAAAAAAAATCCTCTTATTATCATGACATTCTTTATATAGTAAATTTTGCACAATTATTTTTTTTGTCTATTCATGACATGCAAGGTCCATTTGTAAAAAGTACTATTAACAGCATGATAGCTCATTTTCCTTGACAGAAAGTATACCTTGTAATTCTTACATAATCAAATCAAAGGCCCCAAGCACTGATAAAAAGTGTAATGGCCAATGTTTAAAATAATTAATGGATGATAAATTTATATTTATAGGTTTAAGTATAAACTAACACTAAAAAATATTTTAATATAAAAAAATACCTTAATATCTCCATGAGCAGCTGCATTTAAATAAATATAAATGAGAGTAGGTAAAAATTGTAGACTAAATCGTTGCAGCTGTATTTCTCGTGATCTATAGAAATTGAACAGTTGATTGCATACGGTTTCCACCAGCTGAAACCAATATAAACATATTCACATCCTATTTTAATGTTTTCCAAATTATTTTTATTGTTAAGTGAGAGAATAAACAATACCTGACTGTATTTACTGCGCTCCTCAAGTAGTAAGTACAAAGCCTGTACAATCTCATCATCCTGAGACAGAGTGTTGGCGAAAGTGGTGAGCTCGCAAGAAGAGAGCTCAGCACAATCGGTTAGCCACTCATTGATGATATCCTCGATCATCTTGCTCAGATATTACTCTGCGGACAGAGCCAAGGAACTTCACCAAAGCAAGTAAGCCTGGCCTCAAGGTCTCTGACTCATTGGAGGCTGGTTTACTGCTCGCGCTTCTCCCACCAAGTAGACCCTCCCACTGTTTCTCTTATCCTGGTATGCTCTCCCAAGGATCCATATCGCCTTGCTTGTTGAGCACCAGTAGTCGTACTTGTTAGAAGCGCGACTTTTCGTTCGCACACTATTCACGGACACTTCGCTGCTGGTCTTGTTTTCCTTGGCTGTCACGATTTGCCGCGGTTTAATATCCAATTAACCGATTTCGTATCGCTACTGCTATTGCTGGTGCTGTTAATCCAGCCAGTGAGCGCCATGCCATGCCATGCGTGCACCGTAAGAGACAATTCGCCGAAATGTGTTGGCGAAATTGACCTACCAGCTACCAGACCACTTTACCAGCAGATATTTATATGACCGAACGCCGCGACTCTCACGGATTTCATCACAAACCTGAGCGGGGGAGGTCGTGTGACCGTGACTGATGTGATAATGGATTTTTAGAATGCTGAACTCATCTAAAATATTTTTTAACTCTTTTTCTACCTACATTTATTTATAAATTGATGTAATATTTGATACTTTAAATGTCTTTGCAAACATTAGAGGTACATTTTAATTCTTATAGTTTAAGCTTAAAATCAAAATTAAAAGACGGTCCGTGACGGTCATACCCGATTAATTGTTATTCGCTTTTCGCTGTCCGCTGATACGACTTTTTTATATTTGAAATTTGAAATTTAAATAGACGATTCTTATCAAGATCTTAATGACAAAATTATGCTGCAAAAGGCTGAAGTCGATATCTGAATTACTAATAGATGAATTAAGTGGACTAAAATCAATTTTTCTAACTGACCTACTTATTTTGTGATCTAATCAATAAAAAGCATTTTAGAAATCAAATGTAAATCATGTTTATTCAATAAAAGTATTATACAAATAATGAATAATATATGAAAAAACAGAGTAATTCATGGTAATAAAGAACAATCTGAATTACATGATACAATATAGAATAACTTTATTTAATATATATTATGTACAGTTTATTTCATTACATACAGTTCTTCGTAATCGTAATTTATCAGTAAAACATAATAATAGATCGTTTCTTACATACAAATCATTACAGAATTACAATGATCTTTGTGAGGACAAAGGATGCAGGTGTAAAATAATATGAAAAAATATATTTATAATAATCGATCTATCTCATTTATTGTATATAAGTATTATTTTACACAATTCACCACGCTTCGAAAGGTCCGAGAATAGCAAAAAGAAACTCTTAATAGGACTATAAAACACGCCCGATTATTATTTGTCACTAAGTGTTTACAAGAATGTCCATCAATTTTCTACAGTCACTTAAAAAATTTCTTTTTTATAGCTTTCTAATCACCTTTCATAGTCTGTTTTTATAAACGCGAGATATGCTTAATTAGAAAGCTGCTTAAAATAATTTTAAACCCTATAATTACACTTAATTGTCATCGACTGCCGCCACTTCTTCTTCATCATCGGATACACACTTTTTGGTTATTCTTTTTCTTCGACCCCTGCCACCTCCTTCACTTTTTCGTCCTTTTACTTTTATTTTCATTCTTATACTACTATCTATGTCTGAGCCTTCTTCAACGTCCTTATCATCTTCTTCTGGTTCTGCGTTACTTTTAGCTTCAAGTCTTTGCCGCGCATTTGAGAAAACAGATTGTAAGATTACAGAATTCTCATAGATTAACGAGGCTTCCTCGTTATAAATTTGTGCATTTCTGCAAAGTTGCATGAAATCTTTTTCTAAATCATCCACGTCAGCATATTTACCATCGTCAATTTTTTGAATTAATTTGTTGATAGCAAGGGGCTTTTTAATTACTTCATAGTAATCAGGAAATTCTCGTCGCGGTGGTAATTCCATAAATGGTTCACTCAACGTCCGACCATCGGTACTATCAGTATAATGAATGATGACGGAAATAAGTTTTTTCATAAATTTTTTTAATTTTGGATCTATAGCATTGCCTTTTCGTTTTCTAGGGCCTGGATCTTCATCTTCTTCTCCTTTCTTTTTCCTTTTTCTCGTAGATTTTTTCTTCTTGTCATCTTCCTCTTCCTCCTCAAAATCACCACCTTCTTCGCCAATTGCTTTCAGCCATTCTTTTTCGGTTAAACTGTTTGTGTAGTCGACTTCCTTACGTTGTCTAGAACCTCTACCTAAGAAGGCTTTGTCTTCGTCTTCCTCATAAGCCCATCGTTCAACTTCATCTTCATCTTTAACTAACCATTCAGGAAGTTCGGACTCTTCTAGTAAACGAGATCGTCGAGCAGGTCCAGCTTTGGCTTCTTCTCTTCTCCTTTCAATATCTAATTTCTGGAAAGCTTCAAATTCACCTTCACTTCTGGCAATCATCTGATTCACCGTTTCATCATCTGGAACTTCATTTTCTTCTTCGTCGTCCGCATCATCTTGATGCAAAATACTTTGAAGGAATTGCTGCCTCTCAGATCCTGTTGACTTTTGATCGAACATACCAGCCTGAATGACCTTCTCATCCATATTTAACTTATATCGAGCAGCAGCTAAAATTCTTTCTTCCACGGAATTAACCGTCATTAACCGTAAAACTCTTACTTCATTCTTTTGACCAATACGATGAGCTCTGTCCTGAGCTTGCAAGTCTTGGTGGGGATTCCAGTCGGAATCAAAAATAATTACAGTATCTGCAGCCTGAAGATTCAAACCAAGACCGCCAGCTCGAGTTGATAAAATAAATAGAAAATAATCTGATCCTGGATCATTAAATCTCTTGAGTAAATCTCCTCGATCTTCGGCTTTTGTTGTTCCATCTAATCTTAAATATTTAAAGCCGCGCCAATTAAGATAATCCTCCATGATGGTCATACATTGGGTCATTTGACAAAACAAAAGGACTCTGTGATCGGTAGCCTTCAACTTCGGTAGAATTCGATCTAACAATTCAAATTTACCAGAAGCTCGATATAAATCTGGACCACTTATTAAAGCTGTGCCTTGAATACCAACATGTTCACAATATTTTTCTTCAATTACTTGGAACATGAAAGGATGATTACAAAGCTTGCGAAGTTGAACAATAGTGTTCATTAAAGCTTTCGCGCCTCCTTTCCCGCGTTTTCCTTTTTCTGATCCATCGGTCAATAAAACACCCTTACTTTGCATATGTTTATACAGCACTTTCTGTAAGCCAGACATATCACATTTAATAATATATTCTACTTTATCAGGCAACTGTGATTCTACTTCTTTCTTTAAACGCCTTAACAAGAAGGGTCGCAAAACCTTATGCAAACGTCGAATAATAAGTATCGTTTCTTCTTCGTTTAATTCGACTTTTTCACCCGTTGTAGCGAAAGGAGCATTGAACCATTGCTCAAAGGTGCTACAAGATTTAAAAATAGAAGGTAGCAAGAAATTCAGTAGAGCCCACAGTTCTGGCAATTTGTTTTGAAGTGGTGTGCCCGTGAGTAAAAGACGATGAGGTGCAAGGTAATGCGTGTTTAGCACTTGAGTTAATTTACAATGGTGATTTTTCATTCGATGACCTTCATCTATAATCATATATTTCCACTGCAATTTAGCTAAGACACTCTTATCTTTTATAATATATTCATAAGTCGTTAATAAAACATTAAATTTCGTTGAACGCATCTGAGCCTGGACTGCTCTTCTTCCAGCGGGTGATCCCTTGTAAGACACAACGTCTACACTAGGTGCCCATTTTTCAAATTCCAGAATCCAATTAGAAAGTGTTGATAAAGGAACAATAATTAGAAAAGGTCCATTAACTTTTTTCTTCTCCATAAGATACGTAACAAGAGCTATAGTCTGAATGGTTTTACCTAAACCCATCTCATCAGCTAAAATACCATTGAGATTATTGTTGAATAAAGAAACCATCCATTCTAAACCTTTAATTTGATATTCCTTTAATTTTCCATTAACCATGATAGAAGCTTGTTCTGTAACGACTTCGTGCACAGTATGGGCAATATTGTAATAACTTTGTTCCTCTGTTTTATATTCATCATCTTCAACTTTGGCTTTATGTATTGTTTTCTTAACTTTATCTTCTTCATCACCTTCACCCAATTTTCTATCGTCATCTTTGTCATCGTCGTCGTCTTCGTATTCACTATCCGATTCAACTGGTTCCCAGCCTGGATGAGTTTCTAAGAATGCATTGAGTTGACTCATTAAAGGTGCTTCGTCTCCTGTTAAAGTGCGTCCAGTAGCAATTTCAACAACACTAACGCGATTATCTTCCCCTTCACCTGCTTCTCCATTTTCATCATACTTCTTCTTTTTCTTTTTACGTTTTTGTTCTTCGACCTGCTTCTTTCTTTGCTCCACCTTATGCTGTTTAACCATTTCTGTTAGATTACTAATATATTCATCTGTTTGTGACAGTAGAAAAGCAAGACGTTTATCTTTCTTCTGGTCAATAAGTTTCCTGTAACCTTCTTCATCTTCAGCCATCAGCCGCCGCATACGTTCTTTCTCTATCCTTTCTTGTTCCTTCTTCTGTTCTCTTTCAGCATTAGCATGATGATTAAGAATAGCCTTATTGAGTCTAGCCAGTTTAGCAACATTATTCCGATGAAATTCTTTGAAATCTTTACTATGTTGTAAAACGGAACTAATAAATTCTTGATGTTTTTGCCTTCTTTTTCTCTCAGCCTCTAATTTCTGCTGCTTTTCAAGTTTTTCTGTTGCTCTAGCTTCGCGTAATCCTTGCCGCTTTGTTCGTTTGTATGCTTTAACATTCACAGCTGTTTCTAATGTTGTATCTTTGCGTGTACACGCTAAAATTTCGGATCGAAGTTGTCTTTGGAAATTCAACACCCTTAACATACCTAATTCAATTTGTGCTTGAACGCGCAAATCTTCCGGCATATTCGTAGGTAAGTAATTAAGTTGTTCCGTTCGAAGTGCTATCCTTGCAGCTACTCGATTTTCTCTTTCTTGTAGTATAAGTAATGGATCAAGTCCAGCAGGCTTAGCCATTGTAGTAACCTTTCCAGACTTTGCTACCTGAGACCCTTGCTGACCTTGAGGACCTTGACCTGGCTTTGGAGGACCTGTAAAGTTAGGAACACCATTGGCTGGTTGTCCAAGAGATCCAGGAGGCCCTTGAGTAGAATCCACTGGTCTTTGGCCTTGTACAGCAAGAACTTGTTGCTGGGTCAAAGCCTGATTTCTGGCTAAAGCACGATAAGCCATTATTTGAGCACGAAGTTGTAAAATCTGCTGGTGGTTAAATGGTTGTTTTTCATTCATGCTATTCGTTTGCCGAGCCTTTAATGCAAGAAGTTGCAAGTATCGTGGATCGTCTTGAAGACCTTTCTCTTCCATAGTATCAATTGCTCTTTGTAAGGCATTCAAGTTTTCTTGTGAAGCTCCCAGTGGAGGTGCTGGTCCTGGTGCTGGTCCAGGTCCAGGTCCAGGTCCTGTTCCATTCATAGACAAACAATTTTGAGCTGGAGCACCAACTGGCCCAGAGCCTTGTATTCCTGGAGGTGGGCCAACAGGACCTCCTGATGGATGAGGTTGGTTATCTGCAATTACAAATATTGTTATTGTCAGATGTTAGTTTTTTACTATAAATTCAATATTATTTATTTATTCTACATTTAGTTAAAAGTTTTGTAAAAATATTACTGTATTGATGATTTATTTTCCATTTTGGAATAGAAATTAAAGAAAAAAGTATTCAAACTTATTGCATAGATAGTTGGAAAGTATAAAGATCAATAAGTTAAAAAAACAAAAAACTGGTTATTAATTAATTAACAATTAATTAATTAATTTCTAATTTATGAAGTTACAATTTATTATTCAATAATGTCTATTGTACTTTATATACTCTGCATTTTCCTTTCTATTATAATTACTGGTAGAAACATAACCTTAACCTTTCATACCTACTTTATAGAAAATGAAAAAAAAATTATTATTAAAATATGTTAATTTGTCCATAAATAATGCAAAAAACAATATTTCTCCATTCTTGAAAATTTTATTCTTACTCATTGGCTGCAACATTTGTGGCACATGAGGAAGTCCAGGGCCTGGTAAAGGCACAATTCCATTTTGACCTGGTTGAACTGGATTCAATTGTATTGGTCCCATTTGTCCTTGAGGTGTTGTTGGCCCTTGTAACCCTGTCACTGGTCCAGGATGTCCATTCTGAACTACAACACCCATGCCGGCAGGCATCATCTGCGAATGCTGAGGAAAGTGCTGCTGCTGCATCATTGGTGGAGGCCCCTGCGGAGAAGCACTCGGCACAGGCTGAACTGCCTCATACCCTTGCACAGGATGCTGCTGTGGCATGCCCATTCCAGGAGGCATCTGTTGCTGATAGCCTTGAGGCTGTGGAGGAGCACCATAACCCTGCTGCTGAGGTGGGGGCAGTGGAGGCGGCTGTCCCTGCTGTGTCTGAGGTTGAGCTTCTTGAAAGCTTGATACAGGACTTTGGGGATGCAACTGCTGCGGCGATATACCCATCGGGCTTCCTTGGGTTTGGGGTGCGGGCGATGGCACCTGCTGTGGAGGCCCCATCTGACCGCTCGGCGGCTGCTGCGGCGGCGGCATCGGCGACGACTGTGGCGATGGACTCGCCATAGTCGTTGATTGAGCGCAGTTTTTTCGTTAGCTTGCGCTCTCGTATTATCACGCGCCCTTTACTTCCGACATCCTATCTCTCGCTTGCGCTCACACGAACATATATACAGTCGTCGCCGTCGTTGTCGTCGTCTCTTCGTGCACGGAATATAACGTGTTCCAGGTCGTTGGGCGCGCTCGCGCACGTTTTCTGCCGCGTCGTAGCGTCGCGGATTCGCGATTGGCAGCGGCTGCGACGGTCTTACATAGGAACGCTACCAGTCACTTTTCTCCTTTCATTGGATGTAGCGTACTGTATTTCCAACAGAATCAATGTCAGACCTCAGACGCCGCGCTCGCTCGCACTAATACCATTGAGAATAGCATTCCCGCCACACCACGGCGCTTTTGACTCGCGGGTCGCGGCCCCCCTCTACTTATGTTTATAATTTCTCGGTAATTTTAAAAGCCAAACGAGATAAAGCGTCCTCATGTCTATGCGAGAAATGCAAGCTTGAATTTTCCACGGTAGATTTAAGATATAAATCGAATATTTTAAAAGATAATTGTACATTTTACATAACCTTAATTTCAGAAGGAGAGGTTATCTTTGCATATTCTAAAATGGCGCCGGATCATCTAGCTTCATTATCTGCATTATCTATAAAAACTATCTTTGTTCGCTTTGCTTGTTTTGAAATGTAAAATAAAAAATGCGGCGAGCGTTGATTTGCGGAAAAAAGCTTTCCTATCAAATTCGTTATAAAGTGTTAAACTATTTTACTTATTCTAATGATTTAGTCATTTTACTTGACACAGTGTAAATGAATGTTGGCATCTTTATTGTTCCCGATCACGAACGTTTAAAAAGATGAAACGAATTTCGAAATACGAAATGACTCGTATAAAATAATGTATTTTCTAAAGCTCAAAAAAAAAAACAAACAGGAATGATAAAATATTAAACGAAAATCATAGATTTTGTTAATTTATTTTATTTTAGACATATTGTATAAAAGAAATTACAATTTAATAAATAAAATTTAAATATTTAATATATAAGGAATTTCATTGGAGGACATGACAATAAAGGAGTAAATAAAAACAACGAATTAATATATTTAGTACGATCTATCTCATTTACTGTATATAATTAATATTATACACAATTACCATTTCTGTGAAAGTTCTTGATTACAGACAAAATTAGAATAGGACGATAGAAGGAAAATTCAAGTCTATTTTTTCACTATAAGTGTACCTAAAATTAAAAAAATGTCTATAAATTTCCTACAGCTGTTTAAAAAATTGATTTAGCTTTTTATCGACTTTCGGTGTCTTTAAAATCATGAAATATACTTATAAGAAAATTTATCGAAATATAATTTAAAACCTTACAGATTTCTAAAGCTTATATACACTCAATGATCATCGGCATCGTCGTCATCATCAGAAATACACTTTTTACTTATTCTCTTTCTTCGACCGCCTCGACCGCCGCCTTCGCTCTTTCTGCCCTTTAATTTGATTTTCATCCTCACGTTTGAATCGACGTCTGATCCATCATCATCTTTATTGTCGTCGGAGCCTAATCCTTCAGCTTCGACTTTTTGTCGTGCATTTGTAAAAACAGATTGCAAAACAATAGAATTTTCATGGATTAATGACGCTTCCTCGTTGTATATTTGTGCGTTTTTGCAAAGCTGCATAAAATCTTTTTCAAGTTCATCTAAATCCGCGTATTTTCCTTCTTCAATTTTCTGTATCAATTTGTTGATAGCAAGAGGTTTTTTAATAATTTCATAATAATCTGGGAATTCACGACGTGACGGCAGCTCCATGAATGGTTCACTCAGTGCTCTGCCATCAGTACTATCCGTGTAATTGATGACTACTGACATGATTTTTCTCATACTCTTCTTCAGTTTAGGACTTACCCCTGACGCTCCTCTTCGCTTCTTTACTACGGGTTCCTCATCCTCATCGCCCTTCTTTCGCCTCTTTCTTGTTTGTTTCTTTTTCTTATCGTCCTCTTCTTCTTCTTCAAACTCAACTCCATCATCGCCAATAGCTCTTAATAATTCTTTTTCA
Source organism: Ormyrus thymus (assembly GCA_035582935.1). Taxonomy (NCBI): domain Eukaryota; kingdom Metazoa; phylum Arthropoda; class Insecta; order Hymenoptera; family Ormyridae; genus Ormyrus; species Ormyrus thymus. The sequence continues at coordinate 10,100,199 of JAWWEM010000010.1, forward strand.
GTTAAACTATTAGTGTAATCAACCTCTTTACGCTGCCTTGAGCCACGACCCAAGAATTTGTCTTCTTCCTCGTCGTAACAGCACTTTTCAACTTCATCATCATTTTTCACTAACCATTCAGGAAGTTCGGATTCTTCGAGCAGGCGGCTTTTCCTTGCGGGTCCCATTTTCGCCTCTTCTCTCCTTCTTTCTAAATCTAATTTCTGGAAAGCTTCAAATTCACCTTCACTTCTGGCAATCATCTGATTCACCGTTTCATCATCTGGAACTTCATTTTCTTCTTCGTCGTCCGCATCATCTTGATGCAAAATACTTTGAAGGAATTGCTGCCGCTCAGATCCTGTAGACTTTTGATCGAACATACCAGCTTGAATGACTTTCTCATCCATATTTAACTTATATCGAGCAGCAGCTAAAATTCTTTCTTCCACGGAATTAACCGTCATTAATCGTAAAACTCTTACTTCATTCTTTTGACCAATACGATGCGCTCTGTCCTGAGCTTGCAAGTCTTGGTGAGGATTCCAGTCAGAATCAAAAATAATTACAGTATCTGCAGCCTGAAGATTCAAACCAAGACCGCCAGCTCGAGTTGATAAAATAAATAGAAAATACTCTGATCCTGGATCATTAAATTTCTTGAGTAAATCTCCTCGATCTTCGGCTTTTGTTGTTCCGTCTAATCGTAAATACATAAAGCCACGCCAATTCAGATAATCCTCCATTATAGTCATAAGTTGCGTCATTTGACAAAAAAGTAGTACCCTATGATTCGTAGCTTTCAGTTTGGGCAAAATGCGATCTAACAATTCAAATTTGCCGGATGCCCGATATAAAAGTGGGCCGGTAATAATACCAGATCCATGAATACCTAAATACTCGCAGTATTTTTCTTCTATATGTTGGAACATAAATGGATGATTACAAAGTTTACGAAGTTGGACGATAGTGTTCATCAAGGCTTTCGCGCCTCCTTTTCCGCGTTTTCCTTTTTCAGATCCATCAGTCAATAAAACGCCTTTACTTTGCATATGCTTGTAAAGAACTTTCTGTAAGCCAGACATATCACATTTAATAATATACTCTACTTTATCAGGCAACTGAGACTCTACTTCTTTTTTCAGACGCCTTAATAAGAAAGGACGTAAAACTTTATGCAAACGTCGAATGATGAGAATTGTTTCTTCTTCGTTTAATTCGACTTTTTCTCCAGTAGTAGCAAAAGGTGCATTGAACCATTGTTCAAACGTACTGCAAGATTTAAATATAGATGGAAGTAAGAAATTCAATAGAGCCCACAGCTCGGGTAATTTATTTTGCAGGGGTGTACCCGTGAGCAAGAGACGATGAGGTGCAAGATAATGAGTGTTTAACACTTGAGTTAATTTACAATGGTGATTTTTCATTCTATGACCCTCATCTATAATCATGTATTTCCACTGCAATTTAGCTAAGACACTTTTGTCTTTTATAATATATTCATAAGTCGTTAACAAAACGTTAAACTTCGTCGCTCGCATTTGCGACTGAATCGCCCTCCTTCCTGCTGGTGATCCTTTGTAAGAAACCACTACAACACTAGGAGCCCATTTTTCAAATTCTAATATCCAATTCGAAAGCGTCGATAAAGGAACAATAATTAGAAAAGGTCCATTGACTTTTTTCTTTTCCATGAGATACGTAACAAGAGCTATAGTCTGAATGGTTTTTCCTAATCCCATCTCATCGGCTAATATACCGTTGAGATTATTATTGAATAACGATACCATCCATTCTAAGCCCTTGACTTGATACTCTTTTAACATACCATTAACCATAATAGACGCCTGTTCCGTAACACTTTCGTGAACTGTATGAGCAATACTATAATACGTTTGCTCCTCTGTTTTGTACTCGTCATCCTCGACTTTGGCTTTCGGTATCGACTTTTTATTTTTTGTTTCTTCTGTTGTACGTCTTTCATCCTTTTCTTCATTGTTTTCACCATCTTCGTCATCCTCTCCTTCTTCTTCACTATCAGTCTCGACAGCCTCCCATCCTGGATGAGATTCCAGGAATGCAGTCAATTGACTTAACAGTGGAGCTTCTTCGCCAGATAGGGTGCGACCAGAGGCAATTTCCATAACTTCCACGCGAACATCTTCGCCTTCAGTTGTCTCCCCATTTTCACCTTCTATCGATAATCTCTTCTTTTTCTTTTTACGCTTTTGTTCCTCAGCTTGCTTTTTCTTCTGTTCTATTTTATGTTGCTTCACCATTTCCGTGAGGTTGCCAATATATTCGTCAGTCTGTGATAACAAAAATGCTAAACGCTTGTCTTTCTTCTGATCAATCAGTTTCCTGTACCCTTCTTCATCCTCAGCCATCAAGCGACGCATACGTTCTTTTTCTATCCTCTCTTGTTCCTTCTTTTGTTCTCTTTCGGCATTCGCGTGATAATTCATAATTGCCTTGTTAAGCCGAGCCAATTTAGCGAGATTGTTTCTATGGAATTCTTTCAAGTCCTTGCCGTGCTGTAAAACCGAGGAAATGAACTCCTGGTGTTTTTGTTTTCGTTTCCTTTCGGCTTCGAGTTTCTGCTGCTTCTCGAGCTTTTCCGTTGCTCGTGCTTCTCTCAGTCCTTGTCGTTTCGTGCGTTTATACGCTTTCATATTCACAGCTGTCTCAAGCGTCGTATCTCTACGCGTTGCCGATATAATATCCGATCTTAGCTGCCGCTGGAAATTTAATACACGTAACATTCTTAGTTCTATCTGTGCTTGAGTTCGCAGTTCATCTGATAAATTAGCAGGCAAATTGCTGAGCTGCTCTATACGGAGGGCGATCCTTTGAACAACACGATTCTCCCGCTCCTCCAATATGAGGAGCGGGTCGACGCCGACTGGCCTCGGAACAGTAGTAACACGATTCGTTTTCGAGCCAGCTTGAGGCCCTTGCTGCTGCGGATGCGCTTGTTGTTGTGGTGGTTGCTGCTGCGGTTGTTGCGGTTGAGGACCACCTGGGCCTAATCTTGGCGGCCCAGGGAATCCAGGCATACCCATAGGCCCATGAGGAGGTCCACCAGGTGGACCACTAGGTCCCATAGGCCCTCCCTGAGTAGGATCAACGGGTCGTTGATTCATACCCTGCACAGCCATTAACTGCTGCGGACTCAGAGGCTGATTTCGCGCCAAAGAGCGGTAAGCCATGATCTGAGCATGGAATTGCTGAAATTGTTGCGGAGTAAACAACTGATTCTCATTACTACCCTGCCGAGCTCTCAGAGCGAGAAGTTGCAAATAACGCGGATCCTCTTGAAGTCCCTTCTTTTCCATAGTATTTATCACTTTTTGCAAGGCGTTTAAATTTTCTTGACCTTGTCCAGGTGCTGGTGCAGGGCCAGGTCCCGGACCGGGTCCTGGTCCAGGCCCGGGCCCAGGCATTCCACCAGGTCCCGACGTAAGACCAGAACCGGGCGGACCGTTTTGTGTGTTAGGATTTATGTGGGGACCCTGGCCAAGTGGCGGTGGGCCTCCAGGACCCATTGGACCTCCTGGACCTCCTCCCATAGGGCCGCCAGCACCCATTGGACCTCCAGGACCTCCAACACCCATCGGTCCTCCTGGGCCTCCAGCGCCCATCGGGCCTCCGGGACCTCCAGCTCCCATAGGAACGCCAGGACCACCTGCACCCATGGGACCTCCAGGGCCTCCCATTGGACCTCCAGGACCTCCCATAGGACCACCAGGACCGCCTGCACCCATTGGACCGCCGGGCCCTCCTGCACCCATTGGTCCTCCAGGACCTCCAGGACCTCCAGGTCCGCCAGGACCTCCTGAACCCATAGAACCTCCAGGTCCTCCAGCACCCATTGATCCTCCAGCACCCATAGGGACGCCGGGCCCACCAGCACCCATGGGACCTCCTGGTCCTCCAGCACCCATTGGACCTCCTGGGCCTCCTGCATTCATGGGACTTCCAGGACCACCAGCACTCATGGGTCCTCCAGGACCTCCCGCACTCATCGGACCCCCAGGACCTCCTGCGCTCATGGGACCTCCAGGGCCACTGGATCCCATAGGGCCTCCAGGTCCCGCACCCATAGGGACTCCTGGACCTCCTGAGCCCATAGGACCTCCAGGACCTCCAGCACCCATAGGGCCACCAGGACCGCCACTATTCAGAGGTCCTCCAGGGCCACTTGCCGTTTGCTGTTGTTGATTACCTGTTGAAAAATAATAAATTAGTCGTTTGTTTTAAAAAAAAAACTTTTACGCAAAAGACAACTATTTTAATATAATAATGAAATAAATAATTTTGATACAATATGTTAATGCTAAAATTTTTTTAGAACTTTTTAATATAAAAAGAAAAACTTAATAGTTCTTTTTTCAGAAATATATGAATGACATTTATCAATTCAAATTTTTTAATTTCACGAGCAAATTAATAGTAAATTATAATAAACAGATCACCTGTAATTATAGTTTTTAAATTATAATTTTACTGGAATAATAAAGAAAATTGTAAATTTAAAAAAATTTTATATCTTTTTCGAAAATTGAAAGTTACTTTACACATACCCATTCCTGGTCTCATTTCAGGTCTCATTTCTGGTCTCATCTCTGGTCTCATCTCTGGTCTCATCTCGGGTCTCATCTCTGGTCTCATCTCTGGTCTCATCTCTGGTCTCATCTCGGGTCTCATCTCTGGTCTCATCTCTGGTCTCATCTCTGGTCTCATCTCTGGTCTCATCTCTTGTCTCATCTCTGGTCTCATCTCTGGTCTCATCTCTGGTCTCATCTCTGGTCTCATTTCTTGTCTCATTTCTTGTCTCATTTCTGCTCTCATTTCTGGTGGATGAGGCAATCCAGGTCCTGGTGAAGGCGCATTATGACCAGCTTGTCCATGTCCCATTTGCACAGAACCCATTGGACCTTGAGGAGGTGAAGGCTGCTGTTGACCCGGCGTTGATCCAGGGGGTCCACCTTGTCCCATGTTGCCTGCATTTCCTCCCACTTGGGAAGGATGAGGCTGATAATACTGCGGGACGTGAGGGTGCGGTTGATGAGACGGGCCATGAGGAGGCTGATGAGGACCTTGGTGAGGTCCTTGAGGTCCATGAGGCCCTTGATGTGGACCTTGATGAGGAGGCTGATGTGGACCTGGATGGGGAGGCTGATGGTGCGATGACTGCTGATGAGGTGGTTGCGAATGCGGCCCTTGCTGATGTGGTTGGTGGGGTCCCTGATGAGAACCTGGTGGATGAGGTCCTTGATGAGGCGATTGCGAATGCGGACCTGGTGGATGAGGTGGTTGTGAATGAGGACCCTGTGGATGAGGTGGCTGCTGATGTGGTCCTTGCAGGTGAGGTGGCTGGGGATGAGGGCCTTGTGGGTGAGGCGATTGAGGATGTGGACCTTGCTGGTGGGGTGGTTGCGAATGAGGTCCTTGAGGATGAGGTGCTTGCGAGTGTGGTCCTTGTTGATGAGGTGATTGCCCATGAGGGGGCTGCTGATGAGATGATTGTGGATGTGGCGGAACTTGATGCGATGGATGTGGATAATTTCCTTGCTGTTGAGGCACTCCTTGCATTTGAGATTGAACGTTTTCGTAACCCGACGATGGACTGTGAGGATGATGTTGTGGCATGCCCATGTTTGGCGGCATCCCCTGAGGGTGAGGATAGTTCTGCGGTGGTTGTTGATGAGGCTGGGGAGGTGGAGGCCCGCCATAGCCCTGCTGCGGTGGTTGCCCTGTAAAAAAATATTAAATTAACTAAAATACTTAAAAATAGTAAAATAAAATAAATTAAAATAAATTCATTAAATTTATTAAAATAAAATATTAAAATAAATTTAATTAAATTTATTAAAATAAAAGATAAGTATTTGTATTAAGCCAAACACTAGATCATGTATAGATTGTAAACATCATATTATTTCTTCTTTAATAATTATCCTTCAATTATTAAATAATGCATTAATTTAATTTAATAAATTATACAACTTTTTGTACTATTTGTACTACTTATTAAATTAAGAAACATAAATAAATTTATTCAACCAAAAGAATTCGAGGTATGAAAAGCTACATTACATAAAGCTGACACATAGCATTGAGTATTTCTTTTATGGTAGTTTTTCTGTAAAAATATTAGTGTTAATAAAAAATTAAGAAGAACATTAATTAGATTATTATTTAAAGAATGCTTCTCTACATAAAAAATACAATAGAAAATAAAAACACTAGTCGAATATAGAAGTTAGCTGACCAGGATGTTGTGGCGGAAACATGGGCGGTGGAGTCTGCTGTGACATGGGCTGCGGTGGGCCCTCCTGATAGCCTGGTGCAGGACTGTGAGGATGATTAGAGGGTGAGGGCGCCTGTTGTGGTGGCCCCATTTGATTTGGGGCCTGTGGAGGCGGCATTGGTGACGGCTGTGGCGACGAGCTCGTCATGCTATATGGCGGTCGGGCTCCAGTTTTTTTTCTCGCTTTACCGTCACTCAAATCAACATTTCTGCAAGGAGGCGCGCCTTTGTACGTACGTTCACGAGGCGTAAGCTGCGTTTTACTTGCTTTGCGGCTCATTGACGCGGCAACAACAGCATAACGCGGTGATTAAACGTAGCGCGATGACGGGACGTCACCGGCCACCTTCCTCCATTTAAAGGGAGTAGCGTGCATTATTTTTGACGCAACACAAACACCAATGAGCCTGCGCTCTTGCCATAGATAATCGCCGTGGGCTATCGCGCGACGCTCTCAAATAGTCCATCAGAGTCTACAAAATAAACGCGCCTCTTGGTTTATCCAAACTTTTCCGACCTCCTCGCGGGCTGCTTTATCGAGTATTTACAAAGATGATTGTTCCCCAGTATCTACATTTTACATAACCTTAATTCACTGCGAAGCTTATCTACAATCTTCTCAAAGCGACGGGTTATCTTTAGCTGCTTTCATCTGCGGCTAGCCGAGCCGAGCGACTATCTTCCACTGTACGCTGGTCGCTTTTTAATTTACCCGACACGTTGACTCTTGGATCTAGGCAGGGCGCTGGAAAAGCACTTATCTCACAATTTCCCGCACTAGCCGCGCTCCTTTTCCTGCCGACGCTTCGGGCTGGCGTAGGCTACGCTACCCCGGAGACTCTCCACTGGCGTATTAATTATTTCTTTTTCGCCGAATTCCGGCCTCTGTCGATTTTGAACGCTCTCTACAGCCGCTACCCAAATCGGGGAGAGTTTCCCCTCTCATTGCGCCTGCGTCCGTGGCTGCTGCGACCCGCGACAGCGACGTCGAACGAAGCGTGGAGTAGCAGCGCCACCAACGCTGCTACGCGGCTTTCTTGCGTCTGCTTTGTGGATTGCGATTTTCTGCTGCTGGCAGCTGCCGCTTGGCCTTCTGCAGGGCGCAGCAGCGCTTTTGACACGAGCAAGGCCCTGTTTAACCTCTAAATTTCACTCGGCTTATTATGCAATCACTTATTTATCGGGTATCTCAGGCTCGACAGGATCACCGCGACCGGGAGTAGTCAAGCCCGATTTTGTGGCAAAGCCTGACGGTGTTCGCGAACTTGACAGCGAGATACACCGAGGAAAACAGGTTCGTCTCATGTGCCTGCTTGTCAACTATGTGTGTGCGAATGTGCACTGTCTCGTGATTTTTGTCAATAAAAACTTCAACTCTTCGATTGCCGTTATTGTTTACGCGCAATTTTTGTTCGTATATAATTATTGAGACCTTTAAATGCAACGGTACTTGGGATGGTTATTTGTTTGTCGTTGATCATTTTTGAAAGTGCAGCAGAACATGTGCTGCTTGAGATATCAAATTTCCGAGTGATTTTAAGTTAGAAGACTATACAGATAATTTTACATAATAGTTCAATTTTGCAACTGTGTGTCGTGATTATGTATATTCAAGGAAATACCTTGAACAATCAACATATTTAAAAAATGGGATTATATGCAATTTTGTTCATTTTGGTTAAATATTGTTTCAGGATGAAAGCTAAAGGCTGCTGAGCACAGTCCAGGGTAAATTAACATGACATTGACCCTACAATCAACTAGTTTTTACAGGAAATTAACATGCTTATCCATACAAAAAGTACTTGCAGCAACAGTAAGTTCTGTTTTAATGCAATTTAATTAGGTATTTAATTATAACAAGATATAGATAAGATAATGATGAATTTCTTTTATTTTATAGATAAATGTTTTTGATTAAGCTTTTAAATACTTTTGCAAACAATTTTTATCAAATATTTCAAGATTTTTAAATACAACTATAGTTTTAATATAAATAATAATAAATAATACTTTAAAAAGTTTAACATTTTTTATTGATAATATTTATTTTTTTAGTATTCTGCAACTGCAGCTCAACCAAATCCAAAACCAGAACGCTTCAAAGAACCACCATGTATCACTGTTCACGAAAAAAGCAAAAGGCGTTCTATCGTATTAAATTCAAAAACCGCAATTCCTCCTAACATAGATTACACACATATCGAAACTACTGAAGATGTACAAGAAAAAGAAAAAGCAATAAGTAATCCAAAATGGAAATGGGGTGCAATAGACATTGATCCAACAAAACTTCACAAGTATTGCCTTATGTTATCAAAAATAAGGTTAACATGTAAGTCGTTATTTGTTTATTTATTTTATTAAAGCTGGTACAAAAATTTTGGATATGCTTGTGATTACAATCTCCTAAATTTATTTTCTAGCTTTAGTAGTAATCACTACTATGGGTGGCTATGCAGTAGCTCCTGGACCATTTGACCTTTGTACTTTTTTGGCCTGTTCCGTTGGTACTGGCTTAGTTTCAGCATCTGCAAATGCTGTTAATCAATCCATGGAAGTTCCTTTCGATGCCCAAATGGCACGAACAAAAAACAGAGTTCTAGTCCGTGGTTTACTCGCGTAAGTATAATGTTTAATACAGCAAAACAACAAAATCGTATTTTTAGTTAACAAAAGAATCTTATGCTTAGCCCTGAACACGCGATCGCATTTGCTGCGATTTCCGGTATTGCTGGAGTGTCCCTTTTAGCATGTGAAGTCAATACTTTAACAGCAATTTTGGGTGGTGCCAACTTGGTTCTGTATACATCTATTTATACTCCTATGAAAAGATACAGTATTTTAAATACTTGGGTCGGTTCTATTGGTGAGTTTATTACATATATTTTTATCGTTTTTTATGTTTAAAAGAATAAGCTGTACTTATAAATAGTATATTACATACCTAAGCCAGTAAAATAAGAAATGTCTCAGATCACGTGTAATTGTCGGCCGAGGCATTCTTTTTTACTGGCCAAGGTGTGTATACTATTTTTCTGCTCGACGTCGTCGGAAAGCGGCAATATCGTTTCGCGCAGCGGCCAGAAAGTTGGCGTTTTCCGGCCGGAGGGCAAAAAAGCTATTTTTAAACTGCAATATTTGATTTCAGTCGGTGCTATACCACCTCTGATGGGATGGGCTGGTTGTGTTGGAAGTATAGCTGCTCCTGGAGCGTGGATAATGTCCGGCATACTTTTTGCATGGCAGTTTCCTCACTTTAATGCTTTATCGTGGAATTTAAGGCCAGATTACTCAAAGGCTGGTTACAGAATGATGGCTGTCAGTAACCCCGATCTCTGTCGAAGAACAGCGTTTAGATATACAATTGTTCTTACAACGCTGTCTTATCTAGCACCTGTTTTGGATGTAACACATTGGTGGTTCGCTGTGGCGTCTACTCCCTTGAACGCCTATTTTCTCTATCTTGGTAAGTTACAATTTTAAAACATGCTACTTTAGAAAATATTAAATTAATTTATATTTTTAATTGATAATTTTTTTTTAATGTTTTAGCGTGGGAGTTTCGGAAAGAAGGCGATGCGCGAACATCAAGACGGTTGTTTCGATTTTCATTGTTACATTTGCCAATTTTAATGACGTTGATGCTTTTGAGCAAAAAATATTGGTTTATACATTCTGATAAAAAAGAAGATTCTCAGTTAAAAGATAAGCGGAAATTGTTGCATACATTACCGCAAGTTTTGTAAACATCGGCTTGACTCTGGATTTGAGTTCGATGCAAGTTGCACTTTGTATTATTATACACCTGTAAAATAACTAGCGAAAATGACTTTGTAAAATATAACCTTGTATAAATAAGACGTGAGATTTACTGCAGAGAGAATAAAGTAATCGTTTAAGTTAAAAGTGAATTTATTGAAGCAATCCGAATTGTCGCATCTAACTTATAAAAAATATTTTTTATAAATATTATTTACAAAAATTTATTTAGCATTGAAAAATTAGAATTATAGTCAACTTATATTTTCTTCATTTTCTCGACGTTTGGCAAATTCTATTGCCATTTTTCTTCTTGTTTTAGTTAAATTTCTGTGTCCCATGCAATCTAAATTTTCTGTATAACATTTATTGCGACAACATTGTCTACATAATTGGTATTCGCACTTAGAACCCTGTAACAAAGTAGAAAAGTTAGGTAACTATCAAGTTTTTAAAACAGAAAACCGAAAATGTATTACCAATGGATTTGGACAATTTTCGCATAAACTTGATCCACGCTTTACTTTTTCTGTTGGTTTGTTTGGTCTTCGCGCTATCCGCCTTAATTTCTTCAATCGCTTTCGCGATATGTCATTTCCTTCTTCATCTTTATAGTTTCTTTTCATATCCATTCTTTCCTAAAAATAAAAGAAAAAAATTATGAAATAAATTAAAAAAAAATACTAATTTTATTTAACAAAGTTATTTACCGTTTGTACTTTTTTAGCTTCTACTTTAATAACATGCACTTCTGGACTATCTCTTACATAAGATTGGCACAGCCATGGTGGAAGTTCTAAGTTGTAATCTGAGAACAATATTAAGATAAAATGTAAATGGATTTGAAATAATATTTAAAAGATATTCTATTTTGAGAAATAAACCTTCATTTTCTCGCCTCCAACATTGTTGACCTTCGTGATAAGGTAAGTATCTGTCCTTCAGTTTTTGCACAACATTCCGAAATGATTCCATTGTTGAATTCTGCGCCAACTGTGCCCTTTCGTCCGCATTCTCTGATAAAAGAAACCTATATTCTAGTTAAAATTACGATTCGTATCTGTTTTAAATGTTTCTAATAATTTAAAAAAAGTACAAGCATCATCGACAGAAATGATAATTTTTCAATTAATATTCTTAATATTTTTACGTACAAGTGTTGAAACAGTTTAAACAGGTGCCCGCGAATATAGGATGACGGAGCAGGGTGCAAATCCACGAGGTCTAGGTACTCCGTGGCAGGTTCCCAGCAAGGAGGATACGATCCTCCGAAGATGAACGGGTTGTAAAGATTGCCTTCGGCAGACATGACGCCCTGAACGCCGGTTTCGTCTATGCACCTCTCCACATCCTGAATGCACTGAATGTTGCCGTTCGCAAAAACTGGCACTTTCACGCTTTCCCTGAAAATTTAACGATCATTTAGATTTTCATTAAAAATTTAATTAACCAATGCGAGAAAGAATAGTTCTTTGTTCAATGTATTTACTTGACCGCGCGAATATGTTCCCAGGACGCAATACCTGTCAAAGGTCCTTTTTGTTCCCTAGTTCGTCCGTGTACTGTTAGCATGCTGGCTCCGGCTTTCTCCAGCATTTTTGCATATTCAATTGTCTTCTCGATCTCGGGAAAGACTCGCAGTTTGCAAGTAACGGGTTTCCGCATTCCTTTGCTCATCGTCGACACTAAAATTGAAATGAAAAATTGAAATATTGTTCTTGCAAACGAGATAAAAGAGTGCCTACCGATCTTTCTTAAAAGATCCCAATCGTCTTGGAGGAAAGAACCATAATGACCTCGCTTTGCAATCGCTTGAGGGCAACCGAGATTAACATCGACCGCATCGCAATGCGGCTCCGCTAATAAAGCAGCTTTTAATAACGTTTCCGGATCGTTTCCGCAAAACTGTAAAAATTATTCAATGCTCAATTACAATTACATTTTTTTAGCTCGTAGTTTAACAGCTAAATATTTTCATAGTCCAGCGTAGCGCATCGGCGACTAAAAAAATTCCGCAAACGTTTCAGGACTCGGAAGTCCGGCCGAGAACGAGAATGAAAAATTACTTGAACGACGAGGGGCCGATCCTCGGGCGTGCTGGCAAGTCCCTCGGCGCGGTACTTGGGGTCCCTGCAGAAGATCGACGAGTGCAGCATGGGCGTGTAGCAGAGCTGGGCGCCGTGCCGACGACTCAGTAGCCTCCAGGCGAGCTCGCTGGCGTCCACCATCGGCGCCACCACGTAGCGCGGCGAGCCCAGTACCTCGCTCCAGACGCACGCCGGCCGTCTCTCCTCGCATGACGACTCGTCGTTTGCCTCCTCCCCCGAGCTCATTCCGCCTTCCTGCGAACAAACAATTTCGAACTAAGCGCTGATTTAGCTGTTAGCTTCCTGCCGTCTGATCGATAGTTCGCGACAGTTCGTGTATGCGAGGATAATTGCCGGAGGGAACTTTTCGCATAGGAAGATAAGATTCGTCGTGCAGGGAACTTTTTGCGGGTATATTCGAGGGGAGATTTTTTTTCTGTTTTAAGTGAATACGAGAATGTTTTTAAGCGAATGCAGATACTCGAAAAATAAATTAACGTCCGATTTGTTCGTATAAACGTTCAGATTTTCAGTACAGCATTTCTGTGACTTACCAAATTTAAAATAAAAATTTAGAAAAGAGTTTTGATAACATTGTCGTAAAAATATAAATATATGATTAAGTTAATAAAAAGGTAAACGTAAAATAATACAAAATAACATAAGTTTTTTTGGAAAAATATCAGTAGAAAACGCAGTATTTAGTCAGACAGATTTCGTTTTATTATTCTAAATAAAAAAAAAACAATTTTTCAAAAAAAGAATAATAATCAAGTATATTAATTAAATAGTAAGGAAATGTTATAAATAATAGACACTGATTAAATAGTCATGAAAGTTTATTCGGGCATTGTTTAGATAATTATTAAACAATAGAATCGTGTATAAATATAAAATTATTTAAAACATCTTGCCTGTATCACATGGAAAATGTGTGTTTTATGTACCCTCTTTTTGTGTTTTGTTCAACCTGATTTATATCGTATATTTTTAAACGTACAACGAGATTCACGCGATGCGCAACGCCTGCACGGGATGCAACGACAGATAACGCAGCAGAAACTAACGCCGCGCGATGTATTAAATTCACACAGTAACGTCCCTCGGGATCGCTTAGCATTTTTTTACAATCAATCTCTGTTTTCTTCTTTGTTCAGTCTTGATTATGCAACGAAATAAAGGCTTATACGAATGTATAAGAAAAACGCATGTAATAACGATGTGTCGCGACTTACATTGTTTATTTTATATACTTTTCGGTCTTCTTCAACTTGACAGTTACGCAGAACATCGTTGGTTTAGTAGCCTATTTTATTAGTACACCGTCAGCAATAAAATTATTCAGTAGAAAAGCTCGCGTTCTCTGCGAATATACGTTTTATTCAAAATAGACGTCTAAATTTTTTGCGCTCAAGCACAGTGGCTGCAGCCGCAAATACACGATTATTCTTCTTTTTTTAATACACTTTAATCTCATTTATTCAAGACACACCAAACAATCGTGTTGATTTGTTTTTTGGTTTCACAGCAAGACCAATGTGATGATAGGTCAAGCAACTTGTGGCGATGATCTTTTCCTAGCAAAATTATCAAATTTTTAAAATTTCAAGGGCAGAATGTCGATGAGACGGAGGTATTTTTCTAATTAGTAGTTAAAATTATGGTTATATGATTAAAGCATTCGTATGCTTATAATAAAAAATTACAATCTGTAATCGTTTACATCGTAAGAAATCTACTTCTGATTATAAGTTTTTAATTATAAGATATATAATTCAATAATTTTTATGACTAAAGACGGATTATTATTAATATACTTATTAAAATGTAGTATTTAAAATACATCTTCGTAAAGTACTTTACTAATAGTCTTTGTAATTTTCAGACTACTTTTATCAAGTTTTTGCATCATTTTGCATTAAAAGCTACTAAAATATATACTTTTGATTTACTGATTAATATGTACATAAACTTTTGATTCTCTTGTGCAGTAGCAATTGACGTTGCCGTAATGCTAATGATAATTAATTAAAGATTCTGTTTAAATATTTAAAAGTCAACGGATTTATTTATATACTTTTAATCTGATTAGATAATATTTCTAAATGTAGTTCATAAAATATTTGTCAACATTATGGCTATCCATTACTCTAATTAGTTTTTAAAAAGAATTAAAAATTACATTTCGCCTTTGACAGAGTAGTGATTATGATATATTTTGCTAGAAAAGATACTTTCGTTTCATAACGAGAGAAATTAACAGATTGTCATCGATGCAAAAATAATAAAAAAAAAATTATAATTTGAATCAATAAAACAATAAACGTAAACGGTGAAAATAACAAATTGTTTTTCTTTACAAAGCAAAGGGATTTCTTACATAGCTAGAGTGTCATATCTAAATTTCTCAACTTTATTTCTAAAACTACTGAATAATTCACTCTATATGTTTAATTTTGAAAATTCCTAGTCGTCAATTATTTAATACCTTTTTTGAAAAATGCAAGGACATTGTAATAGAAACATTGATATTGGCACATGAGATTTAGTTGTCGGTTTGATTTTCTAGTCGCCTATTTAATTGCACCTATTTTATTTAAATAGAAAATATAGGTATGTTAAACGGTAACATTATCTAATGAGTTTATAGACTGTTATGGGTACTTTGATCGTGAAATGCAAGTATTACAAAGTGTGATAATTGCAGTTAAAAACATTTTTAACCTTTTTTTTCACAACAATCGAGTACTTTCTCAATACAATATCCTTTTCTTTCAATCTGTCAGTACCTGTACGAATCAATTTCACAAACTGACGATTAAGACTTTCCAAGCGCTCGACGCATCTACGTCTATTCAAAACCTCGTTAAAACCCTAAGCATCCTGAAAGCCTTGCTAAAAAGAGTGTAGTTTTAGTCCATCGAGCTCAGTTAAAAATTTACAACTAGAAAACGAAGTTTCTCTCTGGTGCCGGTGACCTACGAACTATTCAACGGTGGGAAGGTGAAGTGATTGGTGAGCGGCGGCGACCTGGGCGAGGCGGGCTTCGAGAGCTCGGACTCGGGGATGGGCGAGAGCTGGGCCGACTGGGCCAGGTGCGGGCCCACTTTGAACCTGGGCCTCTTGTGGCTGAGCGAGGTTCTCCTGACCCTGAGGTGCGGCTGGTTGCGCTTCACCACGGCGAGGCTCACCGGATCGGCTAGGATCAGCTCGGACTTGCCGAGGCGGTGTCTGGAGGGCAGCGTCAGGGGCGGCAGCTTCGTCGGCGGCTGCATCTGCTGCAGGTGCAGACTCTGCTGCTGCTGATTGATGCCGGGCAGCGGCGACAAGCTCGCGGACTCGTCTCTGGGCTCGACGGTCACGCGATTCACGTTGTCGTCCTTGCCGGCTGCGTCGTCTTTGGAGTCGAGGGGATTGACCTTGTTCTTGCGGGCGTTGCAGGCCTCGGCGTTGATGGCGCGCTGTCGCGCGTTCTTGCGAAGTCTGGTGCGCAGGAAGCTCTGAATGCGACGCATCGTCGTGCAGGACCGGTGGTGTATGGCCTTTTCGTGGCCGTCGGCGAGCTCGGCGTTGCCTTGTCTGAGCTTGCGCTGCTTGGCCTTCTCGATGCTCGCCGCCGAGGACGGGCCCATGATGGAGAAGCAGCAGGATACCGGCGAGGGCGTCGACGGTTTCAGCTCCAGGGGCGGACGTTCGACGTGGGTGATGGACTGCTGCTGCTGCTGCTGGGTGTTCTCGCCGTTGAGGACGGTGGTCTGCGACGTGAGCTCGATCGAGGTTTCGTTGAACTGCGAGTCGTAGGAGAAGTAGAGGTGAAAGTTGCGCCGCTCCTTCTCCATGTTCGTGCGCTGAATCGTCGTGGTGGCCATGGTGTTGCCGTTGCTCTGCTGGGTGATCTGCGCCGTCGTCGTCGTCGAGGTGTGCGTCGAGCAGAAGTAGATGTTGCGCGAGTCGTTTCTGCTGCCCTCGTTCGCGTTGACGGTCTCGCAGAAGTGGTAGCGCAGCGGCACGTCGTTCAACGGGGGCGGCGGCGCCGGCGGCTGCGACTGCTGCTTGTTACAAAAGGACGGACGGTTGAGGCAGGCGGCTATGCCGCGGACGTCTCCCAGCTCCTCCGGTCTGCTGGCGCCGGCGGCAGCGGCTCCGGCCGCGTGATTCGCCGCGATGGCGTTCTGCTTGTTCTGCTTGCTGCGCACGTACTCGTAGGTGGTGACGCCCAAGCAGGCTATGTAGCCGTGGAAGAAGCACAGGTGTATGAGGAGGACGGCCGCGATGGCCGAGAGGATGCCGACGATGGAGATGACGATGAGGGAGCCGGTGCCGGGCAGCGGCAGGTTGATCGGCAGCGTGACGTTGTCCATCGTGGCGTTGAGGTTCAGCCAGTTACTCCAGAGCCTCGACTCGAGGCGAACGAGCGAGAGCTCCGCGACGGACACGCCGAGGACGATGAGGGTCACGGAGATGGCCGAGACGAGGCAGACGATGAAGGCGGCGTAGTTGCGGCGGCCGATGCAGTTGTTGAGCCACTTGCAGTGGTGGTCAAACCTGGCGACGCACTTGTTACAGACGGAGCAGTGCTTAGTCCGCCTGCTGCTGGCATCGATGTTGCAGAGGTGGCAGCGGCCGTTCTCGATGACGTGCAGATGCTTGCTGCGGTCGAACTCGGGCACGAGCTTCTTCGCGGGCTGCTTGCGTACGGCGGCCTCGGCCGGGTCGAGGAGCAGGGCGGCGAAGTAGGCGCAGACCTGGACCAGGAGGTTCGCGGATATGAGCGAGAGGAGCGGCGGCTTGAGCTGCGGCCCCAGCGGCGGGATGACGAAGGCGAAGGTGCCCCCGGCGATGAGGAGGAACACCAGGACGCCGAGCACCTGCTGCGGGTGGAGGGGGAGCTGGAGCCCGTTGATGCGCCGGAAGCGGCGCTGCTCCGGGGGAGTTAGCCCCGTCTCCTGGAGCGAGCAGTAGCGCGACAGGCGGCTGGTGAGGCTGCGGCTGCTCGCGTCTCGCATCCCGGAGAGTCGCTGACATAGCGACGGGGACCGCCAAGCCCGGAGATCCGCTCGGCACTGGCTGGAGCGGGAGGACGAGGACGCTGCTGCTCGAGGGATTCTGAAAGGACAGCCGAGGTCTCAGCGTTTTATCTTTCGCTTTCGAGCGCTCGCTCGGCTCTTAACCCTGCTCGAATCCGCTCGAGTGCCAATTATTCGCTTTTCTGTTTTATCAGTATTCGGCGGCTCGTTCCTACAGAGTACAAGGGGTTCAGGCGTACTAAGTTGACTACCGTTTTTAATTGGGGCTAGTGCGCGATTTGAAGTAGGGAAAAACGGAAAATCGAACAAGTGTGTTGCGTATGTAAAGTTTAATAATTGACTTGTATTGCACGTTATTGAATGCTCAACTTAAGACCTGTTCATTCGCTTAATTCGTCTAATTTAAAGAGTGTTTCAAATATTTTTTAAATAATTATTTCACGATAAGATTATTTCGCCTTTTTCGACTAATTCTGTCATTCTATTTTTCGAAATCAACCTGGAAAACAAATTGCTCTGAGGTTACGTGACTTGAAAATGTAAATCAGCAAAGATAGTGGTTCATGAATTTAATTAAATAAGCAGACTTTTTTGCACAATTTTAGTGTCAACGAAAATTAATTTTTATTAGTAGTCGAAAAAAAATTGGCTTACTCTAACACCCTTTTTTTAAGTAACGCGTTAAACGCAGTTAAGCAATGCACATTTATCATCTCGTATTGATTTTCTTTGTGTTAATCTAAGAACTACAGCCGTTGCATGAATTGTCTAATTAAATGTAAAGCGAATCTATTTTAGGGATTAGCCCGAATGTCTTGAAAGAAGACCGCAAAAGTATTTATTTTTTCAATCATTACACGCATACATACCCAATCGCGTAAAAATATTGCATAAAAATAACATTGCTAAAATGTTTGCATTCAATGACCCACATTCTTACATAAGCTTAAGTGGACTGAACTTATAACATTTATAAGAGTTCTGTAATAAGAAACTAATTAATTAAAAGGGAAGATTACACTTAAAGTTATAAATAAAGCGAGCTTTATAGGAAATTAATCGAAAAAGATACTTATCTGTACGAGACACGTATTTTCATAACGAAATTGAATGTATATAGCCAGGTCAGTTACAGTAAAGCTCGCTCGTCAGCTTTTTTATTAATGAAAATAGCGTGAAAGAGGTAAATTCCTCATTAATTAATCAGAAAACAAAGCTCTACTTACAGCCGTCAATCTCGCGTTCCCCATGTAGGTGGAATCGATGAAACAACAGCGCATATTTCCCCGCTCATACCTCATCAAAGATTCAAGCCTGCACCCTTTTCACCCATAGGAACGAGAGCATTAAGCACCGCCGCCTACTTCCCTGGCACTCGAGCCTCTCTCTCTCTCGAGATCGGCCGGGTTCCGATCCCCTCGAGGCGCTCGTTTCTTCTTCAGAAGAGCACTGCTCTCGAAAAACGTCAACCCTCTCTCTCTCTCTCTCTCTCTCGGGGTATACTCACCGGACAAGCTCGGCTGCCGGAGTAGAAGCATCAGTCCTTGCGCGCGGAGTCAGCTGCTCTCGGGGGCTACGTGGAACCGAGCGGACGCATCATCGCAGTAATCCACGCCCCTGGCGATGCCGCCGTCGTCGTTACGCGAATCGATAATGGCATAGCAACCTCGCCCCGGGGCGATTTACACATATATAAATAAAAATCGGCCCGCCCCCGGGGACAACGGGGGGCTCTCTCCGCAGTCCTGTCGCCTCTCCCTCTCTCTCTCTCGGATTTCGGACTGCAGCTCGACTGGCGGAAGGTGTGCGCACGCGGAGAGAGAACCGAGCCGCTCGGGCTCTGCTCGCAGAGTGTGTCGCGCCAGCAAGGATCAGGGGCAGCTTTTGAGAGGTGCGCGCGCGCCCCCCCGCGCCGCAGACCTCGCGAAAATCGCGCGCGGGCGCCGTGGGGGCGGCTGTGCGCATCGCGGCGGCACGCCGTAGAGGGAAACGCCGGATCGATAGATGCGTGGCGCACGAGGGAGTTCAGCAGCCGCGAGCCGCTT
Source organism: Ormyrus thymus (assembly GCA_035582935.1). Classification (NCBI taxonomy): domain Eukaryota; kingdom Metazoa; phylum Arthropoda; class Insecta; order Hymenoptera; family Ormyridae; genus Ormyrus; species Ormyrus thymus. The sequence continues at coordinate 10,119,412 of JAWWEM010000010.1, forward strand.
TTTCCTTTTATTTGTACATTTTCCGCGGGGGATTTTGGATGGCTTTTCGGCTCTCGCCAAAACGGGATCGTGGCCGCTTGGTTGTCCGGGGGGGGGGGGGGGGGTGGCGCGCCGTTCGAGCGCGGGATTGCAGATTGAAGGGATGCGGGAGACGAAATTCATTTGGGGGAAAGTTAGGCCTGCGTTAACTCGCGGCTTCCTCGGTTATTTATCTTTTGTAATCACTCTACATAGTAAATATTGTTTACCGCATCGTAAATATGATTTCGTACTGAAAGGAACTGTTTTATTTAAACTTAAAAATGTTTAAAGATAGCAAATAATTTAAGAATGATAAAACGCAATGAGAAATATAAAATTTAATTAAAACACAATTTTGGAACCATTTAAGTAAAAATATTTAAGCAACTTCACTTTAAAGTCAAAATTTTAAATAAAAAAATAGTTTAAATCAATAATTTTGCTATAAATATATCAAGTACTATTATTTCCTTTTCAATCAAAAGAAGTATTCAGTTTCATTTTTTTAAAAATATTTTTAAACTAAAGTCTGCCTATTTTTATGCATCTTGTTCTCTTTTTATACTTCAATAGCTTTGTTCTATTTAATGCAAAGAGGTCTTTTTAAGTTTGCACTGTATTCATCTCTAGTTTTATTGTCTTTGATAGAAAGACTGCTTTTAAAGATTATTGAAAAAATCTTTGCTTAGAATCATGGTTATTGACCTATTTAATCCATAACAATAAAATTTATTTATTTAACCAGATTACGTGCAATTACATTTAAGAATATAATAATTTATATTTGAAGGATTAATATTCTATAAAGGTGAAATAAATCACCAAATAATTGACTCTGGTGATCTCCTATCACCAATAACAATAAAACTCTTCACTTAAAAAGTAAAACTAAATAACTACAAAGAAACTACTTAGCTGGTGCTGTAGTGTGTATAAATAATAGCAATTTTTTATAAAATAAAATTTCTTATTTTTTAAATAAAACAAAATAACAAAACTGCAATACAAGTTTGTATAATTTTCTTTTTAGATTGTTAAATACCTTTATGACTAAATATTTGCTATTCTTATTACAAATAGATTTATTTATTTTTGCTACTTAAAAAATTTACATTTTAAATTATTAAAATGTATATCATTAATTATTCTAATTCAAAACAATCACTTATTTCCATTGGTAATTTATCCAATTTTTTCATTATTAGTTTTTGTATTATTCTTTTTTATCATCATATTTTGTATTGACTCTAATATTTTCATAATCATGTACAATTCGTAAACTTTTTTATAATTGAGCATATTGCCCATTATATTTTCAATAAACGTATCAAATCATGTTACATTATTAAAATGTAATCATATTGTTGGAAACTTACTAGTTGTTTATAAATAAAAGGATACTTCTCACTAAATTAAAGTGATTTTAAAATTTTCAGTAATTATTTGGTTAAATCTTTTTTATTTATAGTTGTTTTCTAAATATTGATAATCTAACCTGTACATAACTTAAATTATAAAGTGAAAGTGACCTAGAAGGAAAGAAAAGAAGAAAAGGTATAAAAAAATAAAATGGCATTCCACTCACGTATAAATTAGTAGCTGCAATTGTAGAATCTAGATGAAAAATGGTTTTTTCTATGCAATAAACACAAGTTTCCAAAATACTAGCATACACTGTATGCTTTTTCAGCATAAATAACTTAGCTTTGAAAGATGATAAACTCGTACCATTTGTAATTGAAGCGCGTGCGATTGCAACGCCAATTTATTTCACTTGTCAAAGTGAATTCTACAAAAACCTAATAATTCTTTTTATTATTTAACCAGTATTATAAGCAGTTTTGAAACAAGCTAATTGATGAAAAAGAAAGTTAAAACCTATTAGCAAGCAAGCAATTTTCTTGCAGTGAAAATTATGTTTGAAAACGCGCTCTAGCTAGCTCATCTTCCTAACTGATGCGCCAGAGTGAGCTTTAGTTCATGCTTTAAATCGCGCATTCAAAGTCTATATTGCATCGGCATTACGTCGTGTTCCGTGGCTTTAAATTTAAGCCACTGTGCCACGTAATTTTGCATTTAACTAAATCCGCGGTACAAGCGGTTCTTTGATACCGTGACAGCTCAGGCTTGAAATATTAATGTTCATCTCGACAATACCGGAAGAGACCTGAAGTTTTAGTCTCTAGAAGGGAAAAATCATGGGAGGCTCTCAGAGTGTCGAGATACCCGGTGGCGGCACGGAAGGTTACCACGTACTCAGGGTGAGGCAACCTGTCAACCAGTTGTGTTTATTATTTCTAAATTTCTTATTTTATTTAAAACTTCCAATGATTTTCTTAGGTACAAGATGGCTCTCCGGGACAGAAGGCCGGTCTCGAAGCTTTTTTTGACTTCATTGTTTCTATTGGAAACACCAGACTTGTAAGAATGCAATTAGTTATGTTTTATTATTTGTTTTTCAGATTTTGGGATTGTTTAATATCTCTGTTTTAGGATCAAGATAATGACACATTGAAAGAGCTTCTAAAAGCTGGAGTTGACAAGGAACTTTCAATTACTGTGTATAGTAGTAAAACTCAGTCTGTCAGACAAACAACCATAATGCCGAGTATGACCTGGGGTGGTCAAGGGTTGCTCGGAGTCAGTATAAGGTTTTGTTCTTTCGAGGGTGCTTATGAAAACGTTTGGCATGTTCTGGTATGTTGTAACACTCTATTTTAGTTGACTTTCCTGAAAACTATTTATGGCTATGGCAAGGCATTTATCAACTCTTTAAATTAGGTCAACTAGGTCTATGCTAGCAGTAAAACACTAGATAAGTTAGAAATCACACTAGTGTTTACCAAAGAATTAATAAGGAAATATATTTTAATTTTTTTCTTCAAAACATAATTGAAAGTTTTTAGACAGATTCTTAAAAGTTTATTTCAATTTTATAATCATAGACAATTACAGAAAAATCACTTATTTTTGATAGATTTAGTTTAAAAAAAATTATAATTAATACATTTTTAATTTTAGGAAGTTCATCCTTCCTCTCCTGCTGAATTAGCTGGACTCAGACCATTTACAGATTATATTATTGGTGCAGATTCAGTTCTTCATGAAAGTGAAGATTTGTTTACTTTAATTGAAGCACATGAAGCTCGACCTCTTAAACTGTATGTCTATAACATAGATGATGATTCGTGTAGAGAAGTAACAATTACTCCTAACAATTCATGGGGTGGTGAAGGAAGGTAAGACATTTTTAAACTATATTTGTAGAATAAGTCATTTGTTTTATTAATAATGTAAAAAATTATTTTATAGCCTTGGTTGTGGAATAGGATATGGTTACCTTCATAGAATACCAATAAGAAGTATTGTCGATAATAAGGCTCACAATATCCCTGCTGTAAGATCTAATTTCAGTGCATATCATTTAAAACTTTTGAAATTCATTATTTTATCATTTCTAATCTTTTTATATTTTACAATTTTAGACGACAGTATCAACTACAACATCAAATGTTTTACCATCTGCAATAAATTCACAAATTTCAAATGTGATCTCACCAGCAACTTCAATTGGTCAAAGTCAAATCGCTCAACCTCCTTCAGGAAGCATACAAACTCCTGGTGCTGTCCCAACATTTAATATGTCTCAAAGCTTTAGTCCAACATCAGTAACAGCCTCGAGTCCAACGACAATTAATGCTCAATTACCAGGAGGAAATATGCAAGCTATCAATGCAAGCCAACAATTTAATTTGCCTCAAAATTATACTCCAAGTTCTATAAACAGCACATTTAATGTGACTACTCCGAATTCGTTGAATCAGACTACATATTCCCCAGGATTACCAACAGCAACAAGTATTCCTATGTATTCTCCACAAAATCCTCCATTAAGTATTCCTCAGTACTCCTCTCCCCAGCAGAATATTAATTATCCTCCAAGTAAGTAACAATTAAAATATTAGTAAAGTAACAGGTTCAAAATATTATTAAATGTTAAATGAAGCTTAATAAAATTTTTTATTTTACATCTGCAGATCCAGCTGTATACCCGACTATACCTAACATTCCGGGTATGCCAATGAGTCCACCACCATCGCTTTCTATGAATGTCCAAAGCACAGCTCAAAATGAATTTCATCCAAATTATAGCTCTCCACCGAGTTCTGCCTCAGTGAATGTTTCAAGTATCAGTAAGTCTCAACCGCAAGTTGTGACGACACCAATTTCATTGCCCGGAATGCCTCCTATTACCGTTAGCGCATCCGTTCCACAAAACCCACCATTTTACCAACCAGTTATGCAACAAAGTCAAATTCCTGGTGCAAATATAGTATCACCAACAACACAATAGCAAATATCGTAAGCTGGACCTTGGAAAAATAAGTGACGTCAATCGTCTAAGAATGTGATGTGCGTGAGAGAACGTTGTTTTTTGACTGCTTTGAAATTTGTATTTGTAGGAATCGAGAAAGATATCGTTGGGTCAAAGATATATTGTAATAATTGAAATGTAAAACGCAGTAAATTCATCGCAGAAAATCGGTACTCGAGAGAAACTACTGCGTTTTAATTGTAAATACACAATTGAGTAACTTTGTCAACCTAAAAATCTTAGAAAAAAATTCAAAGTTACAAATAACCATCTTCAAATGATAAAGATTTGATATATTTATTTGTATCATATACCTTGCGGATCTTTTATTAAAATAACATCATAAATTGCTATAAAAAAATTCCACTTTCATTTTGCAATGATATTTAAATCCCTTGCTATTTAATGTACTGAATTATATAGCTTCCAAATATTTCTTTTTATATTATATTAAATATTTACGTTTTATTGTCATGATGGATTATGTGTTAATTTTTTGTTTTGTTTAATACATGCATTTTCAACCAATAAAAGATTTTATAACAGTATTTTTAAAAAAGTATATTAAAACAATAATTCGCTTTTTTTGTATTTAGCATTGCGAATTTAATTATGTATTTCTGAATACGTTTTAAATTAAAATATCAAGAAACAATTCTGAATGAATAAAATAGAACAGTTGGCAATATACCTTTATGCACTACAATTCAATTGCTTCAAGCATAATGGTAGAAGGAGAGAAAAATAGGTAATTTAATATTTCTTATAAGGCTTAATTAAGATTTTATTTGTACAAAAAAGATTGCAGAAATTCACTGCACTATTGTATTTTCTTTAATAAAGCTGTACAAATTACAATTTCATCTGTTTTCTACTTCAATTTTATTACAACTTTTGTGGTATATTTCTTTTACTGTGAATTTAAATTTTGCTACATTTGTAACATACTTATTTTAATCCTGTTGAAATAACAATAATAATAATAATAATAATAATAATAATAATAATAATAATAATAGGTATTTCATCTTATTTCTATTTTACACTGTTTAATTTTGATAATAAAAGTAATACAATATGATTTAAAATGTAATGATGAATTCCAATGAAAAAAATTAAAGGAACATTACTTATTTGTGTACGTTTGGAAAGGGATCTACAAATATAATGAAAAAATTTTTAAATATAGTAATTAAAGATCCAATTACTGTATTTCACTCACATATTATTACATTACACGAGTTCAATACACTTGACCGCAATGTTTCCACTGATCTTATAAGATATTTAGCTTTAACAAATCTTTTCACTCGATTAACAAAAATTACAACCTTAGATAACAATCTCGGTGTCTCCCAATTCTTCATCCGTTGGCAGAATAATCTTTGCTGGATCGATAAAATTTTTATCTATGGCTGGCAAACCCTTCTTCTCTCTTTCTCTGAGTACTAAATATGCCTCCCTTTGAGCCCAATCGTGCATTTTGAAGTCAGGTATGTATAAAAGAAGATAGCCTCCACATGTGAAAAGAAGAGTTACTACTACGAACATTGTACCATGCATCATGTGCCTATCTAATTCTTCGCTCACGTCACTGAAACCTAAAGGCACCCAATACTTTTTTGGTTTGGTTTCATTTTTGCACTGTTCTACGGAAACGTCGGAAGTGGTGCTCTTTTTTTGGTTTGAGGTGCCGACTGAACGACAAAAATTTTGGAAGTTAGGCACCCGCTGCATTCTCACCAGCGGAGCCAAATTCATCCGACTCACCAACTTCTGAACGTTGCGAAGACCCGCAAGTCCTGCCATTCTGGAAATGTGTGATTTGCCTTCGATAGAACAGAAAGACCGAAGAACTCGTGTTATGAAACTTCTCAGCTGATTCGGCCGAGAGTAAGAAAATTCTTAGGTTGGATTGCACACCACTCTAGACGATCTCAATTTCTATTGGCTAGCGGTCTGATTTTGACTAGTGGGAGTCGAGAGTTCGAGAATCAAGACTCGAGAGAGGATGATACAAAATTCATGCAAATGCGTTAGAACTTAGGGAGATTCCACATTCAACCTTTTCCCTTATGCCTTATGCCTTATGCTTCGTCCCCAAAAAAACGTGGTGTTCG
>JAWWEM010000010.1:10126027-10159624 GCA_035582935.1 Ormyrus thymus
TCGGTTTCTAGTTTTGACATGAGAAGCGTAAAAAGTTAGAATGCGCCACTAAGCGGAATTAATTTTGTTTTTCACAACTGGCGCTTGGTGGCGCATTCTAACCTTTTACGCTTCTCATGCCAAAACTAGCAGCCGATGACTATTAGAAAAGCTCATATTTTTTACATTTTTATATAAATTATATAGAATCAAAATTCTACAAAACTTGTTTAAAATTTTGATAAAAATTATATACATTATTTCTACTCGGGTAAAATGGTATGTAGCTGCCGCGGGACACTTCCTTCAAATCTTTTAGGATTTTTTGGCGAATCTTACATGATTCTTTAATTTACGTATGTTTTGTTAATAGCATATCATAAACTAGATAATAAATTTGATTTCCATATTTTTAATTAAATTCAACTTTGTTTCGTTCTTTATCTCAGAACAGAAAGGACGTTTTGTTGCGATGCTTAACTTTGCAGAATGTAAGGCATTTTTTCTTTCAGAAAGTATTAATTAAGTTACATTTAAAATTTTTCCAACTTAAAACATATAATTATGCTAATACTAACGCATTGGAATATTTTTTCGTGCACTGCCGAATGCGAAAATCTGCCTTCTATTGAATAACGTTAAGGGAAGCAGAAACAGTCATAAAAATTCTTTTATTCTCATCAGCTGAGCTCATAAATGAATTGTTGATCGTCTCCTCTCTCTCTGCATCCCAATTCAGCAAGCTCTTCGCCTCTCGGAAAAATCGGCGCGCGTCCCACTACCGGTGTCGCCTCGACTTCCATCCCCCGTCCGGCGTAGAGGCGGGGAAAGAAGAATGGCCGATCGGCATACTTGATATGCAGCGGATTCGAATTTCGATAAAAGCCGCCGCGCGCACGCTGACGTCAATCGCGTATAAATTTAGCGCTAGATTTATATATCGAGCCGAGCCGAGCGACAAAAGAGAAGATAAAAGCCGCGAAGGCGGCAAACATGGCGTGATACATGCGTCAAGACTTTCTAAGATACTCGGAGAGCTGCGGCTTCTGGGAGGCTGATCCTCTCGCTAAGGGCTTTCGTCATGTTTTTCTTTTTCTCGCCGGGAGATGTTTTCTCGTTTACTTCTTTCGGACGATGTACGTTGCCGCTGGATTACCGGGGAGATAAGATGACTTAATTCGTTTTCGTCGTTTTATGCAGCTATAAGGTGTTAATGACTTTGGTCAGTATTTCCCGCTGGATGGCCGCTTTTCAAAGGTGGAATCTCCAAGGAAATTAAAGTGTTTAAGTGTTCTTGCGAATTATTATACTGAATATCACTTACCTTACTAAATTTCCAAATGGCAAAGAGGTTCAACATGTCCAAGCACACAAGTCTGAAGCGAAGAGGCTTCGAATACGTCGCTAATGTGGCAATCAGCGCAGTCGGACCTGGAATACTGACGACTTGGACACTATTAAAATTTATAAGCTTTGGTGAATCGTTTATACCTATGCACTGTCGAATGGCTGAGCACGCATGCGCGGTCAAATATTTTTTAAGGATGTTTCTTTTTACAATTCTTTCCAAGCCAAAGGTATTTCTTGTAACAAAAGGATAGTCTTAATAATAGTTATATTATTCTGATTTGTCCGAATATATTAACGGGTTTTTGTTGCACCCTCCTCAGTTAATATGAAGACATCAGTTTGGCTTAAAGATACACTACAATTAGATTGTAGAGTTGTAGACAAATGTGTAGAATAAACGGCATTGCTTTTATTATGATAGTATCAAAATATATCAAATATATTATTTTAAAAAATAATTTAAATTAATTACGTTTACCAATATTATCTTGTGGTAAAAGCCATCAGCACCTTGTAAAGAGTATTGAAATTTTTAAAAATTTGATCGCTTTGAAGAACTGTATAGAAAATTGAAGGGTCATACCATTACGCAAGAGTGCAAAAAGCGGACGTAATAAGAGGCAACGATTGCATTTTACGCCGTTGATCAGAAGGATAATTGCTGTGACACAAGACAATTTCTTGTTTTACTACGGATTAGTAACATGATATTTATCATTATTTACAACCTTGTGTTGCAAGCATCTCGACGTAGAATAGGGTACGCTCAGTTACGTGAATGAATAATAAATAGTAATGGTCCTATCAAATTAACTATTATGCACTTAATAACTTTTCTCATTTTGCTGGAAAACATTTTGATTTAATCATTGTTTCTATTAAAGATTGTATTAAAAAAATGTCATGAAATAAATTTACATCCTTATAATTCTATTTAAGAGTTTTAGCATTCCCATTTTTTTTAATGCTTAGAATTAATGTGAAATAAAACTATTTTCAAAACGTTATAGTGTCTTCAAATACATCATTCATTAAATAGCTGTATATAAGTGTTTCAAGATGAATATCAAAGTGAGATCGAATTAATCGTTTTTTTTTAAACACCCTTCATACTCGACCGTAAATAAATCTTGTGTTTTCAAACACTGCAATAATGATAAGTTTGAAAAATGCATTCGAAAATAGCAATATTATCGAATAGAGTCATCTCTTGCTCGTCACTGCCAACGTCATTTGGGATGTGGACAATAACACGCACAAAAGACACTTTTATAAACTTGTTTACGGTACAACAAAGATATCTCTTCATCCTAGACATTTAATCGAAGAAAATATTTTTACAAGACACCTGACTCAATCGCCTAGATTTCACAAGTAAAGTGAATGCACCTTTAATACACATTAATTCTCAAAGAATCTCTAATTACCTTCGTCAGCTTGAAAATGAAAGCCAACCGTAGCTCCCTTCTTTAGAAAGCCGATGCAAGAAGAATGAAGCCAGTCGTCTGCCTTTCGTAATAAAAAAGAAAAACAAGGACGCGTGCTTCCTCGAATCTGAGCACGCGAACGAGAGCAAAGAATACCGCGGCGGAAAGTTTAGAGCCGAAAATCTGCCGCTGTTTTCGGCTATCGGCTCCGCACACCTGGAGAAGTTGCGTTGCGGCAATGTTTGAGCACGCTTCCAAGGTGTGCTCATTCAATCAGCGACATGCGCAGGACGGAATATCACCGGGACGCTGATCTCCTTTTCGTAGGCAAGATGAGACGATCGTTTTCTTGGGCCGTGTTTGCCTCGGCGCTTTGCACTTGCACAGCGCCGCGATTGCCGGTGAGAATTCGAGCTTCATTGGCAAATTTTGGGGCAGAGGCTTCTGCTGGAGTCGAGGTGCTTCATGGAGCAATTAGTGTCGTTTATTTTTCTGTCAAGACTGCGTTTTCAAGATTAATAGATTCGGTTTCTTCCTTTGAATCTGCAAGTCTTTCGAACACACCTGTTGATATTCGATACTGCCACATCAGAGAATTTGGAAAATATAACCTTTCGAGCGAACAGTATAAACAGACGTCTCTGCATATTTAAGAAGGCTAACAGTTTATTAGGTTACGCGTTTCTTATTTTATGTAGAATTTAAGCAACTACGTGACGTTTTACGAGTACTTTTACACTTTCAGCAATACTTTCGTTATTCTTAAATCTTGTCCTGAATAAAAACTAAAGTACCAGCTTTGCATTGACGTAATTTACTTGAATGAATTATTTTCACGCCCAACTGTATACATTACAAAATCAATTAGCAATAATTTTAAAGACATTCATTTGAAAATTTGCAAACTTCGCTACTTATGTGCCGCTCAACTTGATTAGGCGCTCGTGAACGTGACGTACGTTGATTCATTCGTTCGACTACTTGTTGTCAAGATCGTTTAAACGCCTCAAAACGCCGAGACAAATTAGTGACAAGTAGAAGAATGCGAACGCGCGGAAGGCGTTTTCAGATCGGCTTGAAAGGACTTGTTGCACATTGGAGTGTAATTTACTGCACTCTATTATATCGCTCTATAAATAGAAGAGCGACCGTTTTCTTATTGTAAGGAAAGATCCTAATTATTCCGTATACAGTTCACCTACTAAGCTATTTATAAAACATCAATTTTTATTAATTGCCATTGGTTTTATTGAGTAAAGTTTATTAAGACATAAACTTTATTTGGCTTTTATAAACAATTCATTTAATTAATCGCACATAAAGCAATGCACCTTTTTTCCAAGTGATCCATAAAATGTTAAATAAAAGCAAAGCAAATAATTTTCTTTTAGTTGCTGCCCTAAAAGAAAATTATTGACTCCTACAAAAGGTTTTTGTTCGTAGGCTCGTTTTAGCTCAAACTCAAGTCGGCTGCTTACGTACTTTTCTTAATTCAGAGTACTGCCTAGTTCGCAAACGTAACGTTGGAAGTGTGACAGTCATATAATTCGCACGATACTGTTGAAGATAAAAGCCGATTGTGAGCCTCCCCACTTTTCCTTTTCAATGCAAATATCACAAAGCGCACATACGCAAAGCAATACGTAGTTTATTTGCAAGAAAAGCGCAAAACCAGTGTGACTGGATAAAAATTTTACGATTTCAACGGAAACGAGAATTTTCGAGCATTAATTATTCTTATGATAGGATTTCAAACTCGTTTACACTTGGTGATGACTTAAATTTTTTTCACAAACTTTTGAGTTTTTAGTGCTGCGCTCAGGCTTCAATAATGTAATCAAATTTTAATATTAATTAAATTTTTTACTTATAATTGTACACATATTAAAGAAAATAATACGTGTGTGCACCTACACGCTGCCTTGAAAATTCATTCTCTCTGACAAGATGCAGAAAAACTGCGAGGAAAACGTGAGTGGAGCACATAATAACGAGTAGATTAAAATCTCGATTAAAGTCTTGAATTAAAGTCTAAGTAGTTCGTTCATAAATTGTTTCAATTAGACGCAGCCATAAACACTGCAATAAAGCATTGCATTTAAATAAAATCTGAATAAGCCCAGGATTTTTTGCCGAAAAACTTTTTAATCTCCTCTTGCTTTGCCTTTGATAAAAGTCAAATTCAAACCCCATTCAATCTAAGCCATCAAGCCTCGATCGAATTCAAATGCAGCTACTAATCGGGCCGATTGAACCGCCGCCTCAATTCGCAGGAACATAATCCAATAGCGTTCGATTAAGGCCTATCGAGAGAAGCTACCTCCGATCACGCGACGAACGAGCAGCTCGGAACTCAATTTCCGAAGAATCGGAACGCGCGCCTAAGAAGCGAGTGATGCAATTACGACTGACTTTACGAGGGACTCTCCGCGCGAGAGCCAGCTGTCCCTTCCAGCGCCTTCGTTTCTCCGGAGGTAGCTTTTTTGAGAGGCTGCGCAGACTTGCAATTGGAAGGGAGCGCAGGAATGATGGATGTGCAGTATTTTTCATTTTTGGGAAAATGAGGAATTATTGAATCGGACGATTTCGAGTGCACCAAGTTTGGGTATCTAATTATTACATTGTTACGGACTTTTCATAAATGAAAATGATGGACGTCATATATCACCGCAGTAATATAGAAATTAAGAGGTCAAATATTTTAAATTTACTTTTATTTCCAAGCTTTTTATTTATTGAGTCGAAAAAAGATTTTGCGAATGATGTTTACGCAAATGCTTTAAGTTAAAATAGATTTAGCAAGAATTTATCCAAAGAATATAAAAAAAAATTGGAATGTAATGAATAATCAATTGCTCAAAGCAGAAGAGTACCTGCTCGAGAAATTACTGGTCATTGAAGAAAAAGATGTAAAAAACCGTTAAGAAGAGTTCATACATCAATTTGACAGTTTATATACTGCGCAATTTAAAAGCAATCCACAATAGAAATACATTAATAATCTTGCGGAGATACTGATGTTGTATGTTTAAAATTACACGCTTAAGATTTAAAAAAAAAAGAACTTGCAGTACAAGTTGAGTTGACCGAAGCTGAAGTTATGCCAAAATTTATGATTTATCAAGAACTTCCAGAGGCATACATAACTTAACTTGAAAATATTATCTTTTAATTCTGTTTTGTTTGACTTAAAACATAATATGGAATTCTGGCACAGATTCTGATTTATTTTACTCCGACGCATTGTTTTTTCATCCTATTTGTTTAACTCGATCGAGTGAGCGCAACTGATAGAACGATAGATAGATTTACGTAATTTATTTATGTAATTCCTTCGCACAAAGTTTTCTTTAAACAAACTCCAAATTGAATAAAATCCGAAGAAGTTTGACACGATAAATTAAAGTCGACGCGAAAGCACGTGCACGATTCAGCTGGAGCCCTCGATCGCTTTTTTGAAAAGAAAAAATAATAATAATAAAAAACGGTACACTCAGCCGTCAGGTTCTCCTCGTTCCGGGGAAAGGTGCAGGCTTCCAATTCGATCCGGCTTCTGTTTTTGCTCGGGTAAAAAGCCGGCGCACACGTCCCGCGCGCGCGGAATCGTTAATCAGCCTGCACCGATTGACGTCTTTAGCTCGCGCGAGATTACTCAAACGAGTCGATAAACAGAGCCCAGGGGAGATTGCCCGCGCTATTTTTAGGCTAACTCTTGCGCTGAAAAGAAAAGCTGTTCTCCACGCAATTTACAGCCGTAACGCGCAGCGGGAGGACGATAAGCGGTAAGGCGAGGGTTGATTCGCGAGAGTCGCGTGCCCGTCGCTTTTTTCGTGCGGCGATGATGCGGGCTTGTACTGCGCGTTCGTGTTTACACGCGACGCAGAAGCGAGCCAAGTTTAAGTTATTTTAAAACGCCTGATTACGATTTATGCGGAAGCTCCGGTTTGGTAGGCGCGACATTGAAGAAATGCGTGTTATTTGGAGTAGCGAAGAAATAAGTATGTCGCGTAGATTTACCTCGTTTTCTTAATTGTCCTTATTTATATGATAAGTAAATTTTCGTGTATTTTTATCTCTAATTACCGAAGGCGTTATCTTACCGAAGGCACACGTGGCTTAAATGAATCCTCTAATCGACGCAGTTTATATTTTCTAATAACGAATGTCACTTTTCCATATTGAAGAAGGATATTAGCCCAATAAACTACTTTGCCCTAATCCTATTATTGCAGTAGATTATTTCGCTCTGAATTATAACAAGAGATTGATGCCTGAAATATTCTATCTGAAGCAGAAATTACTAAATAAAGCCAGTAATCTGACTACCGTTGACATTCATTTGCAAGGAGTCATTGGAATAAATAATATCAAGTAACTTTAAGCAGTTCGACGTGATTTCAATGTTGTTATAATTTATTAAATTTTAATTAGGGTAATTATGAAAAAGCTTCGCTTAAAATACAGGCCAAGGCGAACTTCGAGTAAAAATAAGAGAAAAAATTACTCTGAAAATTTTGCGTCGATTCGGGTTCAGTTTTGTCCCTAATTATTTTTTATCGAGCGAGTTTCAGCATCCTTGAAATATTTACGAAAATAAAAGGACGCATCATGATTCAATAATGCATCATCTTCAATTATAAAACGAATTCTTAAAGGATTTACGTATAATTTACTAAAATTATTATCTGCATCGCCATTTTTTATTATTTATTAAGTGGTTCGTTTGTGAAATGTCCGTAGGCTTGTTATTTCTATATACCGATTTCAACTAACGTCAAATAGACGATGCAACCTTTTCTAAAATCTTACGTACGCACTGAATATTTTAAACCTCTCGGCAAAAAATCGATCTGATATGAAAAGTCTTATTGCAAAACCTTGACAAATCCGTTTCGGCAAAAAAATGGCGCACCGAGTATTTTTTTACCCTTAATCGTTAAAGAGGGATTACTTTTTTCATTAAAAAACTGCTCTAATCTTCGCTTAAACTATTAAACTGTGAGCAAAAAAGGAATAGCTATAACTCTTACAAATTGAGCAGCACGTGGTAAATGGGGAAAATCTTGTATGGCGACTTTAATAATTTATTCTTCTGACGTATATAAGCACATACATAGTAGTCGTTAAAAAAAAGCATTTGCATAAAAATCGTACTGGCTTTTCAGTAAACCGTCTTCGAGCTTCGAGCGTTATACTGATTTCAATTATTTTCTGCTTCGTCTCACTATATTTAGGCATTAATTATTCTCTTAAACTTTACATAAAAAATGACAATTAATTTACATCCAGTTATGACTAATTCTGTAAATATATGCTGATGTTATTATTGAAGAAATTTTTAGAAAAGAATAAAAAACAGATAGTAAACTTTATCGTTTATTTTTTTTTGCTTATAGAATAAAATCATAATATAGTTCAATAATATTTCATGTGTTGTAATATTCAACTATTTATTTTTTTACCTTTGCATTTGAATATCATATAAAAAATTTTCAAGCAATATGATACTTAGCTCATATTTAGTTTACGTTTTTCGGAGCATGTGACGGTTATCAATAAAATTAACGTTAATGTATCTCCGTAAATATAAATTTATATTGTAATACCCAAGTAAATTTCTACGGTTTTAGTTTGAATTTGGGCTTGCTTACATTTCGCAACAGAACGTATGCAAGAACACTGTTTCATCTTGAGTTTATTGAACTTTTCACTTTTTACCCGGAGATCTTTAACGAACACTTTAAACAACTAGGTTGATTTATGCCTTCCTGTACTTTCGCGGTAAATAAATGATATTTTGGAAAAAAAAAATATTTTCTAAATAAACTCCTATCGATGCGTCACGAGAATCATGAACATTTAAAGAGTTTTGTATTATTATGTATGGTAAGGTTAATTACCGATACGACGTTAATATTCTGGATGATTTATTTTCAATCGAGAGGAGGAAAAAGTTATTCTTAATGATCGATAATTTGTAAGAGATAAAAGTAAAAATTCGAATTCTAACGAGATATTCGATATTGCCACACACGAAAAGTACGTCATACGTACGCTTTCAAAAACGTAAAACTTTCACTCGAGCAAAATTCTAGACTGCACTTCTGTATCACACTACACTCGGCATATTAAACAAAAAATCTCCGCGTAAAACTGAGCCGCTTGCTTTGAACGAAAATGAGCAGCCAACTTAGCCGACATATTCTCCTAAATTGGGTTAAATAAAATCCCCATTACAAGAGCCCTACTAACCCAAAAAGCCAGGAAAAATATCGTTCGCCCTGGAAAAAAGTAAGAGCCTCTCGGCGAAAGAGATCGCAGCCTGGGAAACCCGGGACGCTCGGAATCGGAGTCAAAGAAAGTCCGCGTTTGACGTAGCGCGCGTCCCGAATGGAGAGAAAGAAGCTACGCCGGAGCGGAAGCCGAGGAGATGGAAATCGGTGCCTTTATAAAACTTGCTGCCTGACGCACGGGTTATTGGGTTGCTGCCGCTGCACTTTGACGTCGACTTTGACGACTCACTCGACGATTTTATCGGTTTATGGGAAACTGCTAAAACATTCGAGTTGCCTTACAAATGTCTCATTTTTGCCTTCGATCAATCTTACAATTGACTTTAATCTGAATCGAAAGAAAATCCAAGTTAGCCAGAACCGGCAGCATTCTTTCCTCGGCCGTAAGACCAACGGCGATTCCCCCAACCCCAGCCATAATAAGATGGAAACTGGAGAAGGCGACGCAAAGCGGAGAGAGCGCGGCGATGTAAAGGAGACTTTAAAGAGGGCCAGGAAGGCACGCCTCCTAGCCTCGTTAGTTCGGATCGGAGAACGCGCGCCGCCACCGCCGCCGCCGCCGCGCGGTATGCGTGGATATGCCACTCCGGAGGTCAGCATTGACGCAAATCCATCCGACGTCACGTGGTACACAACACGCACACAGACGCGCCAGCTCGACACAATACCCCGAGACTCCCGAGAGAGCCAGACCGCGGCGAATCTTGCACGTACTTATACCGCACTTGCACGAGATCTTCCTTTTTCGACGGTCGGGAGATTTATCATATCGTCTCTCGGGGCTTGAGGATTTTTCAGGGGAGGCTGATTTTTGCCCTGCCGGTGCAGCTTTTTCGGCGAGAGAGCTTGCCGGGCTTATTTTATTCACCGCTTTATATTGCATCTGACTCCTTCTGTGTCTGGTTTTTTTTTCATTTACTCTCTCCCAGCTCGTAGATGATGGTTTGCCACGATTTTATAATCGCTTAACGAGATGACAACGTTCATTAGCTGAATTAAAACAGAACAGAATAGCGCATCGAGAGTTCCCTTTGCATTTTCCTCGGGCGTTATTTTAAAAAACAGAAATAGGTGTTTCAAAACAGTAGTAAACACAATAATCAACCTGTCTTGCAATACACGTAAAATATTAACTATAATGAATATTATAAATTTATCTACGACACTCTAGCATAACAAGAATTTAACGAGGTATTTACTTGCGCAAAATTTCTCGTAAATAAGAATAAGAAAGATGCCTGCATGCAGTACCGTTTAAATACCGCATTACGTAGCTGACTTAAACAAAGTTTTTGCGTTTTTCTTTTAAACGCTTGCATTACATAAAAATATGTATTACAGCAGTGCCGTTCTTTTCCTCAATCAGTTCAAATTTTTCGTTTTATTCATTGTATGTATTCCATTTCACTGCGAAGGAATTATTGATCTCTTCTCTTTTTTCTCTTTTTCTCCTTGTTTTTATCTGGTCATATAACGCCTCGACGTCTCGTGACACTATCATTCTCTTGCAAAATCTCATTCTTTTACCCAGTTTTTCAATTTAAGGAATTGTACGAAAACGGCGAGTTGGAGGAAAATGCGTCAAACTTACGAAACAATGCCGATGTCGAAAGTATGAAATATCCATATAACTCCAGACGTGTATGCATGGAACGATCCGAGAAATAAATAGCGATTGCCATTAAATTATCAAGCAGTGCCAATTCGACCTGAGAAAATTACAGTTTTTTGAAAATGTGCATGTACCGACTGCTTGCTTGGCACATGATTTAAATTGATAATTTAAATTGATAATTTAAATCATTGACAAGTCGATGGTTTAGAAAGTTGAACTCTTAATATTTGCACAGCAATATATCATTAGTATATTTGTTCAATACATTTTAAAAGTATGTATATGAAGGTTATATACAGACATTTTTTTCCAGCTAATAGAGTGGATCAATTAAAATAATTCTGCTAATTTTATTAACAATATTTTCAATTGATGTCATTAACGTATCGATCTTTATATGAAGCAGGAATATTTAAAATTTAGATTTTAAATAGTCACAAATGTTTCAAAGTGAATGGCGTTTCGTATTAAAATTTGACTTTATGAATTTATGGAATTATGTTAATGAAAAATTGGTGAAATAGGATTTTACCAATTTTTAAAGCTTTACAGACCTCTACAACTCCAAATGCCTTCGAAAGATCGATAATTATATCTTCTTATCATTGGTCGCCACCCTGTCATTTTTTATATATTTTTTAGGAAAACATACGAAAAAGACGGCTTATTTTCCATTAAAAAACCGCAACAATTCAATAGATACACGACAATCATCCGCAATGTTTGATTTGCATTAAAGTTTCTCAATCAGTACAGCTGGCTAACCGAAGTCCATTCGAGCTCTCGAATTTGCTTACACACGCGCTCACCAGCCTCGCTTAGCCGAGCTTATTTATAGAAACCGCTGAGCCCACCCGCACTTATACCATACAGACGATATAATAGCCAATTAAGCGCGACAAGAGCGAGTGCTTGCGCGCACAGCGCCGAATGCTAAAGGACTCGTACAGACCCCGTTATTCCATAGTATTTTTAGATGAAGAAACGAGCGCCTCTTGGATCGGCGCCGCCGTGACTATGATAACTGCCGAGCGAAAGTTGCAGCGAGGCTCAGGTGGTTTCGTTACGGCTTGTCGAAGGGCGTTTGGTCTGCTTGAGCGAGATAAGTTTCTTTGGTTTTGTTTGCCGGCTCGCTCTGATGATTGATAATAGGATTTTTATTTTTCGCTCTGGTAATGCAAAAATAATTAATTGAGGCGTATCGAAGCAGCTATTTAAAAGAAGCGCGCTGGATGAGGTAATGCAATTATTATGTCGGCATTAAAATTTATAGCAGTTGGATTAACGTTCAACTTAACGGAATAAATACATTATTATCGTTATTATGTCAAATATAATGGATTTCGTAATCTTCTTATGACTTGTTACAGGTAGAGATTTCATTTCGTAATATAAAAAAAATTTGTTCTGATAATAAAACATTAAATGTAAAATCATTTTAAAAAAACTTTAACGTTTTATTAGAACGGTTTATTTTCTGAAATAGTTTTTTCTCTTACAAACTATTTTTATATACTAGATAACTTTCAAAATCTAGAAAATTAGAACGAAATTTAAAATAAAAACATTTATTTATATATCACTATAAAATATTTATTATACAAAACATCGACGCACATTTACAAATATTATTCATAAAAAATATTTTAGCTTACATTCAAGAATACTTCTTGTGCACACAAAGATTCAATAATTTAATAAATAGGCACTTCAAAATATTAATGTACAAACGTTTGATCTACATTTTATATAATTTGTATAAAATATATGTACAAATGCAATTCTTTTACAAACGGTTCTCTCCAAACCAGAGCATCGTTTAATTCAAAGTTTTATCTCTCACTGAGGATACATAATCTGTAAAAGGTATTCCAACATCTTCACCAAGTCAAGGTCTTGACCAGCGTCACACAACGACACCTGCAGGGATAGTCTACTAATAGCTGCTTGAATGCAGTGCGGGAAACCGGCGCTGCGCGCTATCAATTTGCCCTTTTGGTTGTTACTAATTAAAGACCACAGAGTCGACCCTGCTACTTCGATGTCTATGCTCGAACCCTCCCTCAGAGATGTTAATAATAGATCCAGAAACTCAGCTGCAACAATTTCGAATGAATTTTATTTTAGTTAGATAATAATTTTTATCCGATCAAAATGACAAAAAATTTTCGTAACCTTAAAAAAAAGAAAAGTTATTTTAAAATTTTTTCCAATAAAGATGGCTATTTTTTAGTCCTATCCTCCTAAAAATGGAAACAAATAATATTTTTGCTCGATACTTACTAGAACCTAAAAGTCTTGGTCGATTGGTAGGGTTGAAAGCCAGGTTCCGTAAAATTGAAATAGCTAGAAGTCTTGTAGAACCGGTCGACAGTTGTGCTAAATTTATGAGTACTTCCAAGCTATCAACAGCCTAAAATAAACAGCAATGATTAAATGATGTATTCGTGCTTTTATTTCTTTCTTTTAAGTAAATTAAATAAATATTATTAAAGCTAGCCCGCAATAATAAGGAAAATTTTTTTTTAGTAAAATGTTTTCACGTTATTTTTTACAGTTTTAGCAGTTTTAGTTAAAACAAAATGAGCTTAAATATTTATATCGTTTGTTTTATACAGACATAATTTATTATTGCAAGTTAAAAAAATTAATTTGTTTTCGTCCATAAATATCGACACAGCTACGAAGGACACTACATTGTGATAACAAATTGAAAACCCTTCTCGCAGTCTACTATACGTCGACGAGATAACAGATTTAAAGCTTTATGTTCATAAATTAAAAAGAAATATTGAAAAATGTCATACCTTAGAAACAGCCAATTGGCCTTCGTCGTAAAACGAGTAGTCTATCAAAAATTCTAGGCAGTTAATCTCTACTATCTGCCAAAGTTTCGTTCTCTTCGTCGTTGAAGGATGAATCTTCGTGAAAAATTGCAGGAGATTGCTCTGCGAGAAAATAGAACACGAAATCAAACGAGGTGCAACATTGACGTGGGAATCGTAGTGAAAATGTCACACTTGCACGTAAGCAATTCAAAACAGTTACTCAAATAAATTTAATTTGTTGATTCAAGTGATGTGATTGATTGATTCTTAGATCACTAATAACTCTGAATGCTGGAAATCAATTAATGCTATATGTTTATTTAAAAAATGATTTAACTTGGGTTCAACGCACTTTAATTCAAAATATGATACTAAATAAATTTAAATTTCATACATTTTATTTAAAAAAATTTTTTTAGTGCATCAAATTTCTTCACTTTGGACAAAATAATTTATTATTAGGCAAAATATTAAAAAAATTTTAATATTTTTGAAACAAGATTGTATACTAATTATATACAATTTCTCTATTTACCTTTGACAGGACGACGCGGCATTCATGATTGTGAATGGCATTTCTTAAAATGTGAAATGCAAAATTCAATTTTTGACAATCGCAATTGCGATTAATCCCGTCGATTTCCTTGATAACTAATTGAACGATGACGTGTATCAGGGATATGGAGTTCGGAGTTTTTCTGAGTCCTACACCCGGCGTCACCGTCGTCAACGACAATGACTGAGCCGCTGTGAGGCAAAAAATGCTATACATTTATTTCGCTCAATTAATGCGCTCAGGGTTAGGGAATGGTCGTTTTTAATTAAGTGGAAAGAAAAAAATTTAAATTAATGTAGGAAAAAATATTAAAAAAAGATTTTTTTTGTTACGCAAAGAATAAATAATTGGACTTTAAGAATTTTAATTAGAATTGTTTTGCATAATTCTTAAAAATTTTAGATGTTTAAATTGAATCTTTTTTATTTACCTTCTAAACAATTTGAAGTGAACGTTGAAAGCAATTTTAAAGAAGTTATTAAAACTTTTTTATTCATTGAGGTATGGGCCCATAGTTTGTGGATGATGTCAGCCAAGCCAGCTTTGGCTAAAATTTCTTTGACCTCACTACTATCGTACATAAAGTTCATCAACAGTATGTAGATTGAGTTAATTTCATGTAACAAAGGATGCATCTGAAAAAAGACAACAGGCAAAAAGCTTTAAAATGCTAATAGTCGATTGCACGGAATGATTAGTCAAAGAAAAGTGCGGGAAAACCCGCAGTTTCGAATGCTAATTTCTACAATCAAATAATGATAATGTTGAAAAAGGAGTTGTAAAAGTCAATAAAAATTTACGTTGACGTAAGCAAACCGTAGAATTTAAAAAATATCATACCTTTTGACAGCGTTCGATTTGACTTTTAAAGGTTTGTATGGGAATGGCGGTAAGCTTGATATATATCTCTTTTAAAACTATCAAACTTGTATTCGGGAAGTTTTCTAGAATGGCTTCTTTCTTTGCCTCCTGAGATATGCAAAGTAAATTCGTTAGAGCGAACATTGTTGCATCTTTATCGATCGACTGTTTACTCTTTTTTGGTGGTTTAGTATAATTAAATGCGATAAATAGATTTATGAGTGCTTTGCAAATATCTGCCCCCACATACATTTCATCACTAGTGGCAACATTTTTATTTTGATCTTTTGGGTTCTCAATAGAACCAACTCCGTGTTTGCTTTTCTTTATATGGACTTCGGAATCCCAATATCCAGTAGATTCGATTGTTTTCTTTTTATCCAAAACTTCTTTTACAGGAGTAGGTTTGTTTTCTTCGCATTCTTTTTGCATTTCTTGAGACAAAAGAAAGGCTAAAAAACTGAGCGCGCTCATTCCAAGCTCAGATTTTGAATTCTTAATAATATAGCAGACTGTTTTTATAAAAGCTTCTGTGTCGCAAGTTTCTAAAGCGGTTTGAATTGAATCAAAATGTTGATTCTCAGTTAGAGATAAAGTCACCAAGAACTTTAAAATTTCAGAGCCCAGTCGGTTACGCAAAAACACTAAAGAATGACTGTCAGAAACTGTAAAAAAGATAGTAATCAAATATTTAGAATCAGTAGAAATTGCGCGAGAACAAGTTAAAAGTGAGAGTAAACACTTACAATATAAGTCTTTATTCAGCAAACCAAATAAATATCGGATAAAATCTGGAGAAAAAATTACTATCGATGCAAAATCGGAACTGTGAATAATGCAGTTGGAAAGTACAGTACACATACTTGTATACATTTCTATTACATTGCAATAATGTTCCAAATTTGTTTCGCCATTAATCGATTGTGGGATTTCGCCAAAACAACTAAAGTTGAAACGATAATCAATAATGTATTTACACAATCTTCATATTCTACATTTAAACAACAACAAAATTACCTCATTATATGTTTATAAACTGAATGTTCGAAAATTTCGCGAATAGCTTCGTGCTCCCCAATAGCTATTAAATTATTAAGCATCCCACACAAAGCTGTAACTAAAGTAGGTGTAGCTATGAACTGCATTTGATCCTCATCGTCCGTAATATCAGAATCTAAAACAAGTTTTTATAATAATCTTATTGTCTAAAAAATTAGCTTTAATTTATTGCAGCATGGTATTTAATGTACTTACATCTTTGCAAATCCTCAGGACAGTTGTATAAATAATAAATAGTTTTTGGTACCATAGAAACTGTTGAAGTTGTACGACTACTAGCTATTGAATGCGTTTGCGTACCTTCAGATCCTGAATTTTCAGACAAATCAGGATCTAAATTAGCCATCATATAGCAATTGGAACACATGAGAGCGATTTCGTGGTAAACATTATTTTCTTTAGCGTAAGATAACATTGCACTAGGTTTTAAACCTTCGACCTAATAATAGAAATAAAAAATATGTTTAATACGAATGTTAATATAATTTACTAATTTTCTTCGAAAAAATGAACTATTTAATTTATTAAAACAAACATATGTCAAAATTGTATCTGAATTTTAATTCGTAGAAAGAAAGTTACGAAACGTAAAAAATAATAAGGAAAATCAGTAATGACGATTATATTTTTTACCGAATCGCAGGTAATACTTACTATTGGGATAAACCAATAGTTTTTTCTTGGTAAGGGAACTTACGTATTGAAAGACTATTGAGTTGGAATTCTTAATTAGATGGCTCATAGCTAAACACGCTTCCTCTTTGACAATGCACGACTCCTCTTGGGTGGTTATGAAATAGAGTAGCGAGTGGCATAATTCGCCCGGAGATGAGTCGATTGCATTCAAGAGCTGAAGCGCCGTGTGAGGTCCGTTAATCAAGCTGGCAAGTAATTGTAATGCTGAGGCGCGCACCAATGGATCGCGACTTTTCCATAGTGCTGGCAACCAACTCAAAGATTGGCATTCATCATACCAAAATTTCACCCAAATCTGTAACGTTTTTAAAGCTTTAGACGTAACTCATACTTTTATGTATTTTAAAAATATTTTCTTACGCTTAA
This sequence comes from Ormyrus thymus, assembly GCA_035582935.1. Taxonomy (NCBI): domain Eukaryota; kingdom Metazoa; phylum Arthropoda; class Insecta; order Hymenoptera; family Ormyridae; genus Ormyrus; species Ormyrus thymus. Next base: position 10,143,058 of record JAWWEM010000010.1, read on the forward strand.
ATGAATTATACGTACATTTTTGCTCAAATGAATTTGCATATAATGTAGTACATGGTTTAAGCAAATTATACAATCTCTGGTAATAGTTATACCCATGAAACTGACAGTTCCTTCTCGATGAAATGATAAAATTAGTTCAATTAGAGTATTTCCAATAGACACAAGAGTTTCGGTGTTATTTTTCCAGTGACATTTTGAAATTATACACGTTAACGTTGATAACATCCAGTCCAAAAATGCTAAAAGGAAAGTACACTTACATAAATAAATAAATAAATTTTAAATAATATCTTATAAAATTTTAATGTACCTAAATTATAATATTCTCCGTAAAATAGATTCGAAACTGCAAATTCAACAAAACCTATCCAAGAACTTTTCGACTCATCATTTTCTTCCGCGTCCTGAGTTGAGCAGGCACGTATTAATCTAAGAGCCGATTGGTGAACATCTTCACTTCCGTCTTCTGAACGATGTAACCAATTCGTTAATGATTTCATCATGTTTTTTACAGCCCCGCAGAGCCATACATTTTCATCTAAAATTCAGTTAAAAATAAATCATCAGGAAAAATTTATTTAATGAAAGTCATGTAGATAATTACTGCTGTTTGTTGATTTGATATATAAATGAAGAAAATTCAGAACATTAATGAATAACTCATGATCCTCTTTACTCGTTGGGTGTGCTTGCAAAAAACGTTCAAACGTGTTTGCCCACGGAAGTTCTAATATGCCATCCAAATGCTCGCAGTTTAGTAGTTTACATAAGTTCAAGTACCTAAAATGCCAAAAAAATGTAATATTGTACTTTATTCTTGTAAAAAAATTCACTTTTTCCTTACATTGTTAAGTAATCTATTGCGCAAGATACCCCATTGTGTGTAATTGAATTTTGAATATTAAATAATTGATATTGTATACAAAAATAAAGTGAAGTATTTGTCAAACAAGCTAGTTCAGTTTCTCTTATCATTAAATTCTGAGACAACATTGGATCATTGATATCTTGCCATTTTTTCCATAACAATTTTTCGCCTCCATTCCATTCCCAAGCCCAAAATTGTCTAATAAATGTAGCAGCAATGGGATTATTTCTATGCAAAACTTTAAAATAATTTTGAAATTATCATTGAATCAATAAAAATCAATTATAAATATAAACTATTTAATAAACTAATCTTACTTGACACATCTGTTCGTCTGTGGACACTTGTTTTCCAATGTGCTTTACACGTAAATGGAAGTCTCATATTAATTGAAATTAAATACGGTAGAGAAATACTAAAAGGGTTATTTAAACTTCTTTCTGTAAGTCTCATAATATATTCATTGTACAATAAAAAAGCAAGAAATTGGGCAGCATCCAGTTTAACATTTTCGTTGTTAGGATAAAGAAATAAACCTGAAAATTAAAAAAAAAAATATTAAAATTTTTCATTTTAAATTTATTTAAATTGATTTAAATAGTGCTTACTTCTCAACGTGTTAAAGTAAACATCTATTCGATTTGATAATTCGATTCTGACCGAACATTCTGATGATGCAAGATGTTTTAGTATCGTTATAATCGATATTACAGAGTCTGGGTAATTTGCAAAATCTTTTTCCACCTTCAAAATTATTTAAAACTTACTATAATTTATACTCATAAATTAATTTTAGATTATGCTAAGTTCTTTAAATTTAAATTATTTACCAAAGCTTTTGAAAATATATCCAACATTAAAGATAATCCATTTTCGGAAATAAAAAGCTTGTGCAATGAAGGATCAGTTAACATTACACTAATTTGGACAAGTGCTGATTTTCTCATTTTGGGTTCAATATTTGAAGATCGCAACATTTCAAGAACTGACGTGAGAGCGCTTTTCTGTAACATTTAAACAATTTTTTAGAAATTATTCTTTTATTAAATATTATTATTAACATAAATATCGTTGAATAACCTGATAGCTTCCTTCAACTTTTTTAGCGGCTGATTGTTTATCAAACACGCAAATTGAACCAAGAGAAAGGCCGTGTAAAGTCGTCAAACGAGGTAGTTTCTGAATTGAATTTTTTTCTTGAGCCAGTAACCAAAGTACTCGACATAAAGCCTCATCTCTTACATCAGGAATCGGAGAAAATAGGAGTCTAATATTACCTTTTACAACCTGTGCAGCAAGTTTTTAGATAAAATAAATATCGTTATATTTCTAAAGTATTAAAATCAAAATATTATTACCTCTACAAATGGAAGTTTTATATCTGAATATACATCAGGATCTAACATTTTAGAAATGGTTTTTCCCAAACGTGTTGATGGGTGAGCAAGGCATTGCAATAAAGGTAAAACTGGAATTAATACTTCTAAAAATTTAAACCATCCTGACTCTGTCATCTGCAGTTTTCCATTTAACAAAAATACAAGTATATCTTCTGCCATGCCTCTTATCTAAAAAATAAATTATATATTTTACTCTTCATTTCTATTAGGTCAAGAAAAATAATGTACCTTCTCATTTTCACTTTCAGTTCCGTGACAAATAATTTCAGTTAATATACTTGATTCCATCACAAATATAATATTTTTCCAATTATATCTACCACTGTACTCAGCTGCTAATACTGCTGATACTAAAGAATAACATTCATTATACATGGCTTCTTGTATCTCTTCATCACTATGTGCTAATAGAGAAAGTGTAATTTTTGTAACAATATCTGCATCTTCTTTACTTAACTTATACCTTCAAAGAACCAAATAATTTTTATAATAATATTTTGAGATTAATATTTTTTAATAAATTAAATTAAAAAAACTTGACTGACCCTGCTTTATTTTGAGCTAAATTAACAAATTTTCTAATTATTTGAAAATTTTTATGATATAGCAAACTCAATTTTGCAGAATGAATCAATTTTAATTCATTTGAGTAAGTTTGTTCTTTTGGAGATTTCATCATAGATATAGCAGCTTTCATTGATTTTGCTATTAAACGAGTTTCATCTAACAATTTCACAGAATCACATTCTTGAGTTCCATGAAATCTCTAAAATTTTAAATGTTAAATTAAATACATGTATATATTAAATCATAGCAAGCAATACAGTTACATTTTTGTTACTTACCCTCGCATATTCTTGCAGTGTAACGTGTAAATTCGCGTACATTAAGAAAATAGGGGCATCCATAATTGCAGTGCATATGGACAATTTCATCTTTTTTGGTATTATTTGATCAGCTAATTCTAATGGAATAAGATTGCTCATTAATTTAATTGATACCCATAAAAAAAATAAATAAATTGTTCTGTAGTAGTCGACATTGCTAAACTGTCCAAAATAATCTAAAATTTCACTGAGTAATTCAAATAAAATCTTCATATTTTCATGAATTTTCAAAGCAACATTATCATTACAAAACCATACAGTGGGCATGACACTTGCAATAAGCAGTTGAACAAGTTCGTGCGCTAAATCTGCAATGTGTCTAACTATTTTCAATGGACGAGTTGAATCATTTGGAATGCTTAATAATTTTAAAACACTCATTAAAGTTTCTGTACAAAAATTAGGTATCAACATTTGTTGTAACTGTAATACAGAATCATCTTCATTATCTATTAGACTAGGACTTCTGTGACTCGTTCTCTGAAAAAGAATTTAAAAGTAAATTACATTGAAAAAAAGTAACTTTTTATAAATAATAGTCTTACAGTTGGTTGATATTGATCATAATTTTGGTCAAGAGGTTCTCCTTCTGGACTATCTCTTTCTCGAGCTAAGGCACTTTCACTCTCTATATTTCTTATTAATATCTAAATAAAAATTTGATTGTTTTACCGGGTTCTAATATTTTGTTATAAAAAGAAAGTACGAAAATTGATTACCTTATGAGCTTTATGTGCAATATTTGGATCACAGTAGTAATATATTCGGAACCTAAGAGAATGTGTAAGTTTATAAAGAGTTCTTAGGATCGTTTCAATTAAATTTTGGGCTTCCAATTCAGATTCATTTTTATGAGATTCTAGAAGTGCTAATAAAATCTAAAAAAATTATTACTGTTAAACAATATCGTTTATAATTTTTTCACAGAAATATTAATTCTACATATTACATGAACAGTCGTAGGTCTTTGGAGGAAAACTTCAGCTGGAAAATCTTGTAATGTAATATTTGTGATAAACTGACAGCTTTTTATTTTAACACTAATATCTGCACTACTGTTTAACGAATCTTCTATAGAGGAAAGAACACTTTTATCTGATGAAGCTAAAACTTGCCAAGGCATTACTAACCATTTTACACTACTTTCTGATTTCTTTGATATCACAGCACCATCCCCACAATTCACTGTTAAATCAAATGGTACAGAGCTAAAAATTTATATATTTTAAGTAGTTTTATTTTAATTTGATTTCATAATTATATTAATAAATCAATTGTTTGTGTACCTATCTAATGGAGACACTCCAGTAAAGCTACTTGTCTCGGAAGATTCATTTTGAAATTGAGGATTATTATGTAAATCTGATACATCATAAGTGATTGCTGGAATGTCCTATAATTGATATTATAACCATTATCCTTCATAGAACATTAGTTAGAAATATCAAACATCAAAATAATACTAACTTGATAATCTTTTATAAATCGATCTGGATTTGCAGCAATTTCTTCTAACTGATTTAATTTATCATGCCATTTATAGTCTAATTTGGCTCTCAGATCACGTAGCTCACCTTGAAATCGAACTTTCCCAAAAGAATTTAAGTAACTCCCTCCATCAGTCTAAAAAAATTATTTGTTTAATTACATGTCTTAAATAGAAATAAAGAATTCAAATATATAATATAAATAGACCTTCAATAATTTTATCATCAAATCCAGAACCTTTCCCTCTTGAATGATAGGTTCGTCGGAGAACCATTTAAAAAGTTTGACAAATAATTCTTTTTTGACAGCATTGCAATCACATGCAAAACCAAGTTCAAACTTAGAAATTATGTTTTCTAAGGCTCTCAGACGAATTTCATCTATAGCATGGTCTAAAAAAGTAAATCGTAAAATACTTTAGTTAAAAAAATATTGTTATATGTTATCAATTCAATCACTTATAAACATAAACATAAACAAGTGGTATGATACCTAACCAGTTAAAGGTCAAAATCGATAAAAAATATGTATCTTTACTTTGAAAACTCACCTAGTTTTCTTACGTGTGCATTTGAAATAGTGCACAAAGTAGTCATTTTTATAATAAACAAACATTAATCGGCATTAAGGTTAAAGCCGGGACATTTTTTACATACGTATAATGCCGAAAGTGTAATTCGAAAAAAACCGAAAAAGTGTAGAGTGTTTTCATGAATGCGTACGTTCAGAAAATATATAAAGAGTAATTTGATTGGCTATGTGTTCTCGCCATTTTAAGAGAGCGCGAGAATTTAAATATCAAATTCTTTACTAATTCTTAAGTTTGAAAAAAGAACAATTTTCATTTTTGAATAAACAGAAGAAAATGAACTTTGATAAGTAATTAATGTATTGTTTCAAATAATTTACAATATAATTTCTTTATTATTATACACTTACAAGACCGTTTGAATGAAATGTAGTTTATACGTGGACGTCGCAATCGCAAGTAGGATGAGTTTCACAGAGCATCAGAGCCCTCTTCAGGGTTAGTGCGCATGTGCGCATTCCGCTGTTGCGGTCAATCGACATTTTACGGATCAGTGCAGAAGCAGGTGCGATTTGGAAACGAAATAACGAATGTACAAGCTGACCAAAAATTTTATTTCCTGTATCGTAAAAAATTTCTAACTATCAAATAAATAATGCGCATCTTTTCAAATTGATAAGAATTTTCATTAAAATTTATTGCCGTTTTGATTGCTTAATTTAGAACATAACTTATATTAATTTATTTATTTCGAGCAGTAATTTTAATTCATAACTTTTATGGAATAAATCAATAATAATCAATCAATTAAAATGCATAATTTATTAGATATCAATATACTAGCTGTATAGTATTACGTTAAATATATATAATTTCTTGCTTTAGCATGAGAATAATTTATTTGAACCGGATTTAACAACAAGTGCATGAATTATTTTATGCTATTAACAATTTGATATTACTGCTATAAGAAAAGTATACAATAAATCAAGTTAAATCTGAAAGTATTATTAAGATGATAAAAGATAGAATTTGTATCCGCTTAACTTAAGTGAATAATTATTAAATTTACCCAGAAAAAGTTATAAAAGAATAATACAACGAAACAAGACAGAATGAATGAAGGATTCGAGGAGCGTGGAAGGGAATAAATGAAAGATCAATTGTCAAAAGGCATTTTTATTTATTTACTTTTTCGTAAAGCCCTCGTCGCCACGGAGCCCGAAGTCACCATATCCGCTCCGGGACTCCTGTCGACGATCGCTTGTCTTTTATACACAATATCTGCTTTTTTCCTAAACATACACATCGTCATTTGAAGGGGGGAATCGAACGATTGAACCACAATTGAAACGGGCGCCACACCTGAGCGCGGCGCGCTTTTTATACTTAATCGCTGCGGGAAGCTTGAATAGTTCTCGCGGAATATTACACGAATATTACAAGAAGGAATCGTCGCCGCGTGCCCTCCCAGCCGTGTACAAGGATATCCTGAAAGTGGTTAGCGAGCGAGCGCGCGCTCGCCCCGGCTTGCTTTGCTAATATATTAACATCGATAGTACACATGTATTGTTATTTAACTGCATATAAACGTACAAAATGGCTCTGACAACGAGTCGCTGATGTGCGCGCCAAAGCGCAACTCTATATAGAACGCGCTTTTGTGCCGCTGTTTTACAGCTTTCCGAAGGCTACTCGAAAATCATTTTGAGGCGGGCTGAATATTTTTCTGGAAAACATTTGACGTGCATCTTCGCGGCGCAGAAAATAATCAGCCAGCAATCGGGAAGCGAAAAGGAAAGCGGGTGAGAAATTAGCTTCGAAGTAGCCTTGGATTCCAATCGCTCGCCAAAAAAGACGCCTTTTGCGCGTGGCGAGAAGCGCTTTTACGCGGTTTACAAAAGAAAAGAGCGATCGGTTAAAGTCTCGATAATGTAGTCGTTGTAGGGTTCTGTGTTACTTGTATTGCTTCAGTTTTTACCGTGTTTCGGTGGGTTCTACGTTGTGCTCTCAAAGTACATTTCCCAAGGAAAACTGCAGACCCGCTTGGTCTTGTGTAAAACATTAAAAAATCTCCTGCACTTTTTAAAGGAAATCTTTAGCTCGAAAATTCTTGTAACACCCGTCTTTCGCGATCGGGAAATGCAGCTGAAGTCAAGTCCGTGATTTGCATGTGAAAAGCGGGACTGGTTTTGCATGCTAAATTACTTTAGCGGGGAAAATCCTTTTTTTCGCCATTTTTCCAATTTTCCGCACTAAATAGAAGCTGGTACGCTCTTAACGCTGCAAAAGTAAAAACGGGCCGTAAAAATTGAGCGATTCAATTAATAATAAGGAGCGTGTAACCTGCTTTTTCTTTTGCTCGTCTTTTATTCGTAACCTCAAACAACCCTGTAATATTGCTTTACGACACTTTTACGAGTGTGTGGAAGGTTGCGGCGTGCAGCCACCTTGCTTTTCCTTCGTCTTTTGGGCTTCGAATTATCGCCGATAATACTTTCTAATTCGTCAGGTCGACGAACATTATTATTTGAGCTTTAGTATTAGTACATTGGCGCGGCTTTCGGAAGGGATCGCAAGCTTTTTCAAACTGTTCCGATCCCCCTCATGGAGCTTATCGTCTATTACAAGTACAAGAGAAAATACATCGCCGCGTTAAAACAATTGCGCTACGAGACGTTATACCTTAAATTAACCTAATCAACTTTTTCATCAACTTTTTCATCAACTTTTTCATCGCCGACGTACACTTTGAAATCTTTAGCTTTACACCGTGTCTTACATTTTAGCTTACGGTGCGGCTGTAAAATTTCAAGGGCCGAATGGCTTTTTAAATATTTCATTCTCGACTTGCTCCGCGCCAGTCTTTACAGGGAAGAGAGAGCTCCTGGCGCGACTTTTAACTGCCGAAAGCAAACAGAAGGCTTTTAGCCTTCCCTTTGCACTCTTCCCGCTCATTAAAAAAAAAGAGAGAAAGAAAGAACGGAACCGTTTATCGATTCCAGCAGCTCGAAAACGCCATTCGTTGTGTGCACACGAACTGGCTCGTATTGAGTGAAACTGATTAGCGCGTGCCAGTTTCTGATGGGTTTGCGCTTCTCATCACTGAACTGACTGGCGCGGCTCGTGATTTTCAGCCGAGCTTTCGCGCACGTTTTCATATTATCTGTGTGCAGCAGTTTGTTTTCTCCAGCGGTAATTGAACAATGCGGCTTTGCTTTAGGATAGATTTTTCGGCGAGGTTCCTTGATGAATTATGACGGGAAGATTCTTTGTAGTCTACGATTTTTATTTCTAATTAACGTAATTAATTCCTTTTTGACATTTATTAGTGTTCAGTTAGGTGTGACAAGTCAAGTGATGCCCCTTTCCCGAAATAATTCTCCAAGTAATTAATAAGGGCTCAAATAATTAGCTTGCCATTACAATGTTCTTTCAGTTCGAAAAATTATGTTGGGAATTATTATTTTCAAGAGTCACTTTAAACAGGTTGGACATTTTTATAGGAAGCTTAAAATTACTCTTTTCTCGATTAGCCAAGATATTTTTACTTCAGTGAAAGTACCTCAGAATGATAGAGCATGCTTTAATTCTTCAAAGTAGCTCAATAATTGAAAAAGACTTGAAAAGACATTCGGTGCCCTAATGTCGTAAAAAAAAAACAAAAAATATGTATTGAAGTTGTTCGTATAAATGAATTATAACTTTACATATTTAATTCTTGTCTCAGCAATTCATGAATTTTTCGTTATTGGACTTAGTACCAGACGCTTCATAAATAAATATTGTTCATGTTGAAGAAACTTTTTATACTCGGGTAGATACGAAAGAAAAAAGACACCCTGGTAAAAGTTACAGCTTACTTCTTACATAAATTTTTTGAACGTGTCAAAAAATTCTCGTAATAGCACGTTATTTCTCCCAGGGGTACAATGGAACTTTACTCATTGTCAGTGCAGATTTTTAATAAAACGGATGCTCGCTTAAAGCCCCGCCACTTAAATTCCCCGTCCTAAAGTTCCATACTTACCTAAAGTCCAAAGTCCCAAAAAAAGAGAAAAGTTACTACTTGAACTAATTGGCCGGGTGGGTGCAGCTGAAAATGAATACACGCGCGGCGGGCTTTTTTCGGCGCCATTTTTCACGCGGTCCGGCTCTCGCTGCACACACACCGGGAAATGACGCTTTATCGAAAATCATTAGAGGAGCGATCTGATGCTTATCCGCGGCCGAAGCACTTCGTCTCCGTCGCGTCGACGTGTCGAATGAATCGTCAGTGTCACCGGAAATGCAAACTTCCTTCGACGTGCGCGGGCAAATTTATTTCCAGCGAGCTTTGTGCGCTGCCTTTTATTATGCTTACTGTGTTTCAGCCCCTTCTCTCATTCATGGATTGGAGCTTTCAAGTAATCTTGGGATTTATTAATTTATCCGAGAGTGGGAGTGCGAAAGAAGCTTATTAGATAATAATAGACCGTTTAATCAAATTTCGAAAACAAATCCGCTCTACTTATAAAAGAATCGATATTCAAATTTAATTACCATAATGACGGCAGAGCACTCCGGCAACTGAATTCCAGAAAATCCAATATAAATATTATACCCCATCATGCCAATTGAATCGTCATTTTCCGAATGAAACTAAACTCGGACTACCTGGCTTCGCAAAAAGCCAAAAAGAAATCCGCGTTCGTTCTCACGCAAGCCAATAAAGCCTGTCGAGCCAGCCGGGGATGGATTAAAAAGGAGGAAAAAAAGAGAAAAAAGCCCGTTTCTCGGGAGGCATCCGGACTGCGAACGAAAAAATTTCGAGTATCAGTGGGGTAATCCCGCTGAAAATTTACAGCTGGGAGAGAGCAGCAACACGCTCACGAGCGAATCGCGGGGATTGCGGGCTTTCAAAGCTGAGGGTCTCCCGAGGGATGTTTGATCAATAGGAAGCGAGGCGCGATCGATACACACCTTCAGGCAAGTACGTGTACCTTCAGCGGCAATTTCACGGAGGCAAAATTCCTGGAGGAAGAGGAGGAGGAGGCTGCTCGCGCACCTCGGGAGCAAATTTGCAGAGGCGAATTTTCTCTCCGCTGATGCTTTGTCGCGGAACAAGTATATATGCAGTTAAATGCTTTACACACACAGAGAAGAACGGACAGAAGAATCGAACGGGAAAAAACAAGTCTAACGGACAAGACGATAGTTAGAGTTTAAAACGGTCGAAAGCGACCCAACACGAATTTCATTAGTCGGCTAAAAACGTTTTCTCTTCTTTTACACGTGGACGAAAATATTGAATCCCTCGAGCTCTGACTATTTATACAAACGCACCATTAGCTCCTGCGGTAAGGTGAGAAAATAACGAGTATACAATATATAGGATCGGGAGCTGTTCGCACGAGGAAGAAGATGGAAGAGAAACCACTAATAATACAACTATACGCTCGCGAAACTCAGGGTCAGCGTTTGACCGGCACGCCGCGTCATATTTATGTAAAAAAAAGTAAAAGCACGTCCGCGCGCGAGTAATAAAAAAGTCTCCCTCAAAGCTTTCTCCTGCGCTCTTCTCTCTTGACTCTTATAGTATGTAGTTTTATAGACGCACGACGATAAAAAAAAGGAGACGACATTAAACACGCTAATATTATTCCTATAGAGATTCCTTAGTTTTGTTTCTTCTCTCTCGCTGCGTTGAGAGGCCCGTGTTTGTTCGATAACATTGAATTTCGTCGCGGCTGCTGGTTTTTGCCTCTTGCCTGTCTTTTTTCCTGCCGCGTGTTTGCGTGTGTGCGCGCGTGCGTTTTTCGCAACGTTCCGCGTCACTTCTCCCCGATCGTGTGTGAATGTAAACGTCGCGCTTGCAAGTCCTCTCCGTGTACACGAGACGCGTATTTACGTTATTTCATCAAATTTCGATCTAACGTACGCGAGTGCCTATGTACTGTACATCGATTCAAGTACGCTCTTGTATAACGTGTATATAATTTATATATTTATATAACCTTTTCTTTATTGTATATCGATACGTACTTGTGATAAATGTACGTAATAAATGATTATTAAATACTCTCATTATGCTCTAGGCTTGCTCTGGTTAAAGCTAGTGATGTCAACGAGATCCTTTTCAACTGAGATATTACTTACGCGTGAATCAGGAACCGGCGGCGAAAAACTTGGAGATCCGTGTAATTTTTTTCGCCTTTATCATTAGCTGGATAATTGAAATTATCGATCTGTTTTTCGAAGCTGCGAGTTATTAATTAAAGGAGCCTGCAAATATATTCCGCGGGAGCGTAATCAAAGTTAATTATATTTGGAAACGCACTCCATAACTCGCGTAAACTATCTCGAAATGAAAATTAAATTTTCCCCGACTAGTCTACTTTTTCTGCTTTTAGGAGCTTTCATATAATTAAGGTAAATTTTCAACTTTACATTTGAACAAAAGTAGCGTTAAGAACATTTTCCTTTTACTCGCCAGGAAGATAAAAATCAAGTTTTATAATTCCGGGATATTCGTGGAGAAATTCTACGCAGCTATTAACAATAAAAATTCTTAGCTTCTTTAGAATTATTCGCTCTTTCTTGCAAAGTATCCCTTGTGCTTTAATGCTACTATTTACGCGCAACGAAATAACGACTCTAACGACTTAGACTAAAGATGAGTGTAAGAGATAAGTGAATGACTGAATTTGAAAAAGCGCAAGTACCCAGCAGGTCAGACCGCGTCCAACCGACATTTTTATCGCGATGAACAATCGCTGATTCATAGTAAAATTTCGACGTCAAGTACCGAAATCTAACATCGCACTATCACAACTTTTGAATCTTCGAAAATGAACACGCACATCGTATGTATATAATTCCCGCCGCTTCCCATACAACTCGAGCCGAGTGAATCGCGCTTTTTTCCGCGGTAATTGCCGAGAGGACACGTCCATAGACTCACGTCGAGCGCTAATCGATCTGAAGATTCGGATCGAAACACTTCGGCGCCGAGTATCGATAAATTTGTCCTCGTTACTTTTTTCCCTCCTCTATTTTATGTAATTATACCGACGTTAAAAAGCGCCTTTTTATTCATGCGTCAAGACGGCCGAATTCACTCGTTTTTTTCGATCTTTTTTTCATATAATGTTCCTAATTGAGCGGTCCTTTCGTTCTTAATTTTAACGATACGTCTATGCTTTTTTATTTCTTACACGACTAGACAGATTGATATGTTCCGTTTCATTGATCACCGATGCTTCTCTTAATCTAATTAATTACAGCATTTTCGCACCTACACGTCGAACATTTATTTTGATGATAGTCTTTTAAATTAATGAGTACAGGATCTACATTTACTAAGCGAGTTCAATTAAAGTTTTATGAATTTTTCGTAAGTTGGTGATATTTTCTATTCATTTAATTCAATTTTATTAGATAAATATTTGCTTTCTTGATAAAAACGTTTTTATAAATGCCTTTATGGGGAAACGAATTGTTATACTTACAATAATGCAATAAAATGCGATTGAATTCATGATTAATATGCAGTATATAATGATTGTTAGTATCTACGGATAACAAGCAATAAAATTTTACCTAAACAACGATATTAGAATCTAGTTAGTAAAAAAATTTCTCACTAAAAATTTCATATACGCCTAAAATTAAATATCCAAAAGTTCATGAACATTATAAATATATGTAACGATTCACTAAAAAGCTTACGTGATAATAAAATATACAAGTATTACATTTTAGAATTAAAATTTACTTTATGTAAATGTTTACATGAACAAATGCTCGTTACAGTCTGTATATATTTAATCTTGAAATTAGCATTTAAATTCCGCTTCTTCGTCATAAGAAAATTTCGCAACCGTCGTAGCTCGCAGGTTGATCGAGGGGGAGGGTAAGGAGGACCTAAAACTTGGCAAACGTACTTAACATAAGTAATAAGAAACTCTATAAACCCAAAAAAGATACTTAAAACAGGCAGTTTTCGTAAAGTTTATAAATGCTTGCTCAGACAATTGAATTTTTCATTGAGTTTAATTAGAGTGCGCTGGAAAAATTTATGGGGATGAATAAACTTGTTAGCGAGTAAAGTCTTTTTCCTTTCCTTCTCGGGAAGTGTAGCCAGGCGTCGAGGAATTTCAAAATTCCCTCCAAGATGCGAGAAACTAGTTGACCTCAAGAAAAAAGACCGTACAAAGAGTTGGAGGGCCAAGAAACTAATTGAAAAACCGGACTGCTTTGTTAAGGAGCACGTGTTTGATTATAACAAATGATTGGCGCCTCCGGCGACGAATCGATTGCGCACCTGGAAACAGTACAGTCGCGTCCTGAAATATTCGAGCTCCCTATAAATAAGACGACGGTTCGAATTATTTCATCCCGCCGAAAAGGTCCATCTGCTGAAATATTTAAGGCTCTCTTGCATCGGGTTATTGGGGCAAGGGAGCCTTAAAAAAAAATCGAAGCACGCGCTTGACACAGAAAAGCTGCACCTGCAAAGTTCGAAGGCTCTCTAAAAAGAAACTTTCAAGTGCAAGTGCAGAGAAGAAAGGATCGCGCGCGCGGGCAATACTGTCACTCGGCACTCGACTCGCCGCCGGAATCTGTGCCGCGGCGCGCATGGATAAGCCGATTATCCGGGCTGGCCAGCTGCGCGCGCACAACAAATTACTCGCACCTCTTTGTTGATCTTTCCGGGGCGAGACTTGGGGGTACATACGCGGTAGGTAATGGAATTTTCGATAAGCTCGGGAAGAGTGAACCTTGACGAATCAACTGCACTCCTTCAAACCTCGCGGAAATCGTTTCTTACGTCTGTTTAAAAGAGACTTCAAAGCGGAACGGCTTGTTTACTTTGAAATTGCTTTTATAGCATTGGCCGCTGCGGGATCGGAGTGTCTATGTACGTATGTATATTGGCTGTTTGCCTCGTGAGATTTTATTTTAAATAACGCTGCTTTGCATTTTTAGAGTCTCTTTTAGTAACTTAATACGGCTGATTTTATCCGAGTAATGCCACGTTATTAGGCTAAATTTGAAAAGCGGAAATTTTCTTTAAAGGTCTTACGACGAGGCTAAAGTTGATGCGATCTATACTGTACGCGAAGCAAAATTATCTCATCGCTATAAGTTTGATCGTCCATTTTGATTTGATTTCTCCAAAATTCTCCTCTATTTACACTATTTTGGAATTTAATTACAGAATGGAATTACAGAAGATTACGCAAACGGCTGCAAACTTGCGACGAAGAAGCAGAAACAGCTACTAATCAATTCGAATAGACTTAATTACGCGCAAATCGACAGGACGATGATTTCTTACGTGCTAATGATATGCTGTTGATTCAACTCCGTCCCCTCCCCGCATTAATCTCCAATAAAACAGTCGAGCTTCCCTCGCTCGTCTGTTTGTTGCATTAAACTAATTATTATACATAGAGAAAAAAACGCGAGTTTTCCCAGACACTCTCACATATTCGCTCGACGATGTGCTCCCCTCCTCGTTCGAGATCGAAGAGAGAGGCGAAGTTACTCGAAGGCTCCGCTCGTCGGACTCGTTTCCCTTCCTCCCCGTTCGTTCGCGTGCAACTTCCTCTGGCGTTTCTAAGTCTTGTGGCGTTACATCTTTTACTTCTTTTTTTATTAGCCAGTGCGATTTCGCCGTCTTTTATTCGTGAGATCAATCGGTATAGTATCGAGTCTCGTTGCGTTTAGTCGGAAACTTCAAATCCCGTCGCTTTGAGTGTACTCGAAGGCTACTGTTAAACGAATGGATTTGTTGGTAAACTGTTGAGAACTGTTTTTTTAACTAGATAAAAGCGCACACGTTTGTAGAAAATTTTACAAGTGTAAAATGCAGTTGAGCATTGCGGCGTTCCAACTGACAAGGGATTATTTTTTTCTGGAGTTTTATTCTTCTCGAAAAAGCTACGTGGTGTAGTGGGAAATTTATCTTTCGAGTAGAGAATGATTGAAGCGACATATATGTATAATTGGATTTTTAGACACGTCTGACCACACGCGACCTATTCTACTTAAGACTGGAATGAACACTCACTATTCTCCTGGCAAGTTTTCATCGCGACATAAGCCCGGTAACTCATTAAAGCCAGTTTCTCAGAATGAAATGCCCTGGATCGGCCGTATAAATCGCGAAATCAATAATAAAAACGCAAATATGTACGCAGCGTGGCGTGTCGACTCTCGGACGTTACTCGCGCTTGTTGTTTGTCGGAATCGTAACTTAGGGGCCGTGGCGGGCGAACTTGTGGGAGCTTCGGAGGGGGCGACAAATTGCCGGCGTGCGTCGCGTTCGCGCCCCGAAAATTGCTTAAAACGACTTTGGCCGCCCTACGGCGGAGGCTCTAAACTTCCTCGATCGCGTTTTAGGCGCCTCGCAAGCCTCGTAAATCCGCCGGATTGACGTTATTAATGTACGGCGACTGATTAAATCTCGACGATCCCTGTCTTATACTGCTCGGAACTGTCGCAGCGTTAATTAAGCCGACGCTCTCCGATCAATTGTCGGACTGATTGCGGTCGGGCTTTCTTTCGGTAAAAATTTCATAACCCGGCCTGAGCTGTGAAATCTGAAAGTTTCGGATGACGGGATTTCAGTTTTACCTTTGGTAGACGCGGATTTCATACCTTGTCATTGGAAATAAAAGTTGCTTTTTCCAAGTATTGTGGCTTTAAATTTTTCATTGCTAAAATCGTAAATATCTTAATATCGCATAAAGGTAATAAAATCTTATGTCACGATAAAAAGTCTTTCGGAAGAAAAATAAAAATTGCGATTCAACTCTGTTACTCTAGCCCTTTAATCACGAAAGTTATTTTTCATTAATATTTGGAGTAGCTTTTTTTGCTTCACACTAAGGTACACTAAGGTACTCCTGGAGAGGAAAATGTTTTTAATGAATTTCTAGAACTGTTGGCACACTCGAAAGTTTTTAATGTAATTTGCATCGGTAAAATGGAATTATGCTGTAATAGTATATAGATTTCGAACTTGGAAGAAAATGAATTCACGATGAATTTTAGAACATTAAATTTATTTTAAGATGAAATAATTAGATTCAGTAATTTGACGCGACGTATCTTATAATGTATAAAAGTATAAACTTGAATGTGCAATGAATTTTAACGATTCAATTACCAAGTTATACACACAGTTTTATTTACAACCTTAATTACTTATTATTATAATACTCGTTTACACGTATAATCGTCACCTGCTTCAAGTGTCGATCACCTAATAAGTGTACATTTTACAAATAACGCATCAAAAGAACCCCAAAACATGTAGTCGAACATGAAATTCAAAAACTAGCACATCGACGCGATAGAAAAGAAAGTATTGTGTCCTCGTTCAAAAGCCAGAAGAAATTGCACG
>JAWWEM010000010.1:10169309-10184280 GCA_035582935.1 Ormyrus thymus
ATTTTTCAGCGGGAGACACTTGTGATTTCTGATTTCTTTTTGCTCGAGTGGGAAAAATAATGTGGTTAGCAAGCTCGGGAAGAAACGAGGAGCTT
This sequence comes from Ormyrus thymus, assembly GCA_035582935.1. NCBI lineage: Eukaryota > Metazoa > Arthropoda > Insecta > Hymenoptera > Ormyridae > Ormyrus > Ormyrus thymus. Next base: position 10,169,405 of record JAWWEM010000010.1, read on the forward strand.
TCGAGTGGCTAAAGGCTTTTTCTCTCGTCTCGTCTTTCGGAAAGTGCGTCCTGCTTTTCTCGCCCGTTGTAAACTCGAGGGCAAACTTTGCTTCGCAGCGCTTCAATCGCTCCCGTATAAATTTCCCGCGGACAATCGCAGTTTTAGATTCGATAAAGCTAACCGACGCTCAAAACAGCCGCTCCAAATTGCTCTCGGTACGGAACAATGCTCTAAACCAGATAGAAAGTCAAAGAAATATTCTTGCATTTCAAAGGATTGTTCCGCTCCCCCTTTGATACTGCCAACTAATTATCGAACAAAACATCCATTGTACAATCATCGCTCGCCGCTTTGAAAAATTCTGACTTGACGAATAAAAACACTACTTTCGCAAGGAACAACAGCGGCCGCTGCAATCAGTTGGCAAAATATAATTAGCGCGTTGCGATTGTTCGAAAAAGAGAGACTGGCCGAGAGACTGGTCTTTTCATTAATTTAGCCCGTCGCCGAACAAAGAGAGAGAGACCGGCCTTCTCGAAGATCGATATTCGAGTTTATCGGCTCCTGCAAAGGCGGCGCCGTCTTGTTTAAGTTTGCTCGACGCCGTCTTTGTTTGTAACGTGGGCTGGAAATGATTTTTCGCGAGCGTGAACTTTGCGCTTTCGGCTGGGACTTGGAATTCCAAAGCGATTGGCTTTGTTTTCCGCTGACCTGATTTGCGTCCGACGTTCTTATCATCTACGTGAATAGTTAAACTTGAGCCACGATATTAATTAGCCGCTTACGAGGAAATCGGTGAAAATCTACTCAATATTCCATGATGTACCGACGTTTCGATCACAAGATCAGATCAGCGGATTAATTAACCGGCTCTGTAAACATAATTCAATTTCAAAGCGAGCAGATACGCCGGAAAAATGAAACGTCTCTTTCCAGCCGCGCATAACTACGGAGGGAATTTGTTAGAAAACACGCGATACGTTGCATCCACCGCTGCTGCCGCTACGTGATCCGAGGCGAGAAAGAAAGGCGAGAAAGAAAGGCAAGAAAAGAGCAGAGCGACACTCCGCAGATCGGCGGCGCACAAAAGAAATCCAATACGAGTCGGGGTGAGAGAGAGAAAAAGATAAAGAAGCAGCAGCGGCAGAAGAAAGGGAGAAGTGGAGACTCATTCCTCGGGCCAGCCGAGATCCTCGCCGACGAGCTGGTAAAAGCGCTGATTGTGCTCGTTGAAGAACTTACGGAGCTTCGTGACTATCATCGGGTTCACTCTCGGATGTCGACGACCTTTGCTCTCGCGGAGGCACTTCTCCGCGGTGTCGTTGCGCATGCAGTAGAAGCCCTTCGTCCGGTTGAAGTAGAAGTTGTGCCGGCCGATGCGCGACTCCAGTCTGAGGAAGCTCTCGATGCGCTTCAGCTGCGGCACCGGGTCGTCTATCAGCTGGTCGCCGTTGACGACGAGGATCTGCCGCCTGGAGAAGACCTCCAGCCAGCGGTACATGTGCATGTGGTAGAGCGAGATGGCGATCGGCCGGTACGACTCGTTTACGCTTCCGTCTGGCCGGAGGACCAGTTCCTCGAAGGAGCGCTGCTGCGTCGCCGACGGGTTGACGGAATTGCTGGTGAGGTTGACGCTCGAGGCTGTGGCAGCGTGGCTGCGTAGCTGGGCGTAGTCGGAAATGGCTCGCGTCACCGGCTCGCGGACTATCAGCAGCAGGCGGACGCTCGAGTTCATCGAGAAGATGCGCTCGGGTACCTGCGGTTCGACAATTTAGTTAGAGAGCCGCTGGACTGGGCTGGAGGCTGGGAATGGCTTCGTCGTTCGTGACTGCTGCTCGCAGGGTGACTGCGAAGGAATGGAGAAACATTGTGCTAATGAGGGATCGCTCAATTCGATTAGAATATACGTAGTTGCTTGGATAATTAGTCATTTCATTTTTAAAATCCAATGCAGCACAAGAATTGGGAAACAAGTTTCTCGACTTTTCTTTCGAAAGTATTAAGTATTCAAAATTTTAGCTCTTACGCGATAAATTATTCAACACAGCTTTTCTAATTAACAATTTTCTACACTTAACAAAAGTTGCAGTAAATTTTGTTACTTTACACCGGAAGCAGTCACCCTGTAAATTGACTTCACCAAGGTTATAAGGGTGTACATTAGAATTTCAAGAAAACTCATTTTTTAATAGAAGCCATTTTAAAGTTACTTGAAATACAAATTCGTTGTATTTTAAGCTTGGAGACTAAAATTCGGGTTGAAAAATTCATTTCTAGACTCGTTTTATCGAGGCTGCAGGCTTCTATTTAATATGAAATTTTCTAAAAATATATCAAAACCTGAATAATAAAACATTTCCAGCACTTTATTGAGCTTGACAATGTAATTATAAATATTCTGCGATGCTATCGACATCAGAAGATCAAGTACAAGTACTAATGGGAACATTAGAAACAGACTAGGCGTTTTGCCAAGGTAGTTAAAGTGGCATATTCTGAAAGCTTCAAGTGATCAACAATTCTACGTCTCCATTAACGGCACTTGATGAAAGTTGCTTATGAATTTTTGAAAACACAGTCTTTTCAGGTTTTAATATTCACGTACACCCTGGAGGTTGTTACGCTTTTTCAAATCGTACATTCAATATGCTGATTTCAATAAAAACAACTTTTCTTCTTTCAAGCAGAAAATGTTCGATCGACTCGCATTTAAGCTTGAAATTTTCATGAAATAATAATAAAAATATAAATATTTCATTTGATTGTCCATAAAGTACTTTCGCGGATGCAAACAAATTTGTATTCTACCTGTCTCTCGTTTAATTTCTAATAAAGGAGAATTCAAACAGATTCGAGAAATTCAATTTCATTCTCGGAAAGTTAAAATTGTCAGATTCATTACTATGAATGATATAAATTTCATTAATATTTATAAATTCAGTTTTATTTTTATACCTAATTGAAAGGGACACTTTTGTCAATGTATCATCCCCTTGATATAACCAATGGCAAAAACGAGGAAGGCCCACTTTTACCGTAAAAATTCAGCCAACACTTTCGAGTCTCGAAAATAATCGATACTTGATAAAAAGCCTCCTCTAGCTTTGCCCGCCAAGCGTAACAACCCAGTTTATCATTTTAGGCTATTGTGTGTGCATATACATACGTACGTGAGTGCATCGAGTGCTTGGAAGTGCGGGAGCGTTGAAACATACATATATTCGTGATTATTAGTGCTGTGCAATAGTGGTGGTACAATAACAACGCCGCTCTCGTTATTGAGAACAATAATTCTCATAATTAAGTAGCCGCGGACGAACTGCTCTAATTTTCGACTCGTGTCATTAAAGAACAATTGAACGCTTCGAGCCCCGCGGCTTTTTCAGAATCTTTGCGCCCAGGCTTTTTCGAAATTGAAACTAGGCGAAGAATAGAGCAGCTCTGTTATTAAAATAATGCACTTTCACTGGCAGAGATAAACGTGCGCTGTCCATTTTATTTTTGATAGTTTCGAAAATGACGGTTGACCCAGTTTTTCAGGAGCTAAATTAATGTGCATCGAAATCGAAGCCTTCATGAAAATAGAATTTCATGCTCATCTGATGCTAATTCAGCTTCTCTCTACTATAAAATAAAAATTTTTTCCAAAAATTCTTCATTTAATCATACTAATTTGGCCTGTTCATTTTTACGAACTAATATTTTTCCAAAATTAAATTCGCATCCAACATCCAACATATTTCTGGATTACATTTCGATGACTGGAAAAGAATTATTCGAATTATAAAAATCATTTAATCTAGTACTTGCATCAATAACATTTATTCACATGATAAATAAATAAATGTTCCCGACGCTCGTATTTCGCTAAAAAAATTCATAAAAATCAGATGAAATTAAACATAAAGTATATAATTGCAAAGGAAAGCACAATAACTCGATTAAATATTCGGCGATCCGTTGTTCTTCTCTGCTCCATTTTCGAAATATTCGTCGGCGAGTGCAGCCATATTTTCCGGTTCAAAGCAAAGATATCGGGCGCAGCTGCTCGCGTTGCTGTGTGCATCCCTCGCTCGACTTGGCGCAAAAACGTGCATTTCGCATTGTTATCGCGCCCCCCGTAGAAGTATATGCGTGCGGTGTGCTTTTACGACATGCAGCCTGCCTGTGCGCCTCTCTCCGCAATTTCGGAATGTAAACATTTTTTTTCCCTTTGCGCGATACGCCGCGATCGTTCCAAATCCGCGGCGAGTGAACATGTTTTTCGTCGTCAGAATTTTCACTTTGTTCATTTGAGCCCTTCAATAGAATCAGCAGCAACGAATTCGACGCAATCAGAGGCGAAAAAAATGAGCCTCGTGAATTGATGAAGCATCGGTGGGGCGATAGATGATTAATTTTTTACGCGTCGTAAAAGCATCAATTTCGCGAGAGAGCCTGCAAATCATCGTCGCGTCAATGATTTACCGTCCTCCACGGAAATTCCTTTTTGCAGCAGCGGCAGCACAAAGAGCCATCACCCGGCGAGTGCGTCGATTATAAAAGTGAACAAAAGAGGCGGCGAGCCTCCTCTCCATTACCCTGTGCGAGAAAAATCGATTAAGGTCGCCAGGGAGCGCGTCCGTGATTTTCAATGCCGTTTTCATAATTGGAAAATTTAATTAGTTTTATATACGGGGGAATCCGCTCGTGTTTCACTGCCGCTGCACTTACCATGAATGAGTCTTTGGAAACTCTGCGAGGACGCGCCGGAACGTTGTTTGCGAAACCGTCCGGTTAGAGTGACACCGAATAGTGATGATAATTGCGAAGCGAGTAATTTTGAGCATGACTAATTTCCGAAGAGCTTTACTCTTGGCGTTTATCATTAGCTCGGCGCAAAACTCGGAAGAATCACGGCCGCGGAACGGAGCGGAAAAGGTGCAAAAGAAGGAAAGAAAGCGAGAAAGAAAGCGAGAAAGAAAGCGCCGAGAAAAAACAGACTCACCTCCGGCGTGACGAAGTAGCTGGGGCTTTTCTCGATGGTGACCTGTCCCTTGAAAGAGTAGGGCATCTTCCTGCGGTACCACTCGAGGCCCTTCTCGTAGTTGGAGTCGCGGTCGAAGAAGTGCACCTCCCCGGCGGCCTTCTGGATCTGCGGGTGCAGGAAGAGCATCTCCAGGAGGGCTCGGGTCCCGCACTTCCTCACGCCGATGATGATCGCCTGCGGCAGCTGCCGACTCGTCTTAGGGAAGTGCACCTTGCTCGTGCCGGCGAACAGCAGATTCGGCGTCGCTCCGCTCTCCGCCAGGCCAGCAGCTCCGTTGTCCAGCAGCTCGACCGGTGGTCCGCCGTTCGCCGAGGAGGCCGCCGCGCGCAGGGAGTAGACCGCGCTGTCGTAGAGAATGTGGAAGGTGAGGAAGAGGGAGAGCAGCGCGACCGTCAGGAAGGCCGCGGCGATCTTTGGCCGCGAGACGCCCACCACCAGGATGCAGTCCGACGGGGCATCGCCCTCCGTCGGCCTCATCGCTCGGGGGGCCATGCATCTGAAAATGTCAAGTTGATAGTTCGGTTAACAGTTGTCAAATGCAGCCTGGGACAAGTGGCAAATTTTCCTTTCTGCTTTTTCGAGTGCAAACCTTTGCGGACTGGAATGGAAATATTTTTCGACTTGGCAGCAACACAAAGGCTTGTCTCCCGAAGGTTATTGGGTTATTGAAGAACATTTTCAGAACATGGCAAGAAACTTTTTTTCGCCGGAAATAAGGGATCGTGAATTCCGACAAGTTGAATGAAATATAATCGTAAAATTCCTCAAAGAGTCATCCAGCACGTATACTTCCTGGGTGGATCGTAAGAAACTTTCGTATGGAAATTTTATTTGTGCTTTTGAAACTTGTTATATATATAACGGAGGGATTTATGCATTTAAAATGCACGAAAGTAGTTTTAAAAGAGTAATGCATTCATCTTTCTAATCTTTTCTCTCCAACGTACGCAGGGAAGACGTAGATCTTCTTGCTCGAAGATAATTAAATACATGATCAATTAAGTTAAAGCCGGATTAAAGGCCGCGAAATTGTACGTGTTTCCAAGCAATAAATAAAGTCTTTGTCAGCGTTATCTGATGATAACCTTCTTTCGCTCCAATTTTCCGTTTTTGCACGGTACTAATATTATTACTGTTATTTCTGCCAGATAATTATCTTTTGATAACCATTCAAGTTTTACTGTATAATTAGAATTTTAATGAGAAAATCAGATTCAACAAAAGACTTATTTTAATAACAAACCTCGTTAAAGCCTTCTTTGTACAAAAATTCCTAAGTAAAATTGAGTTTTAACATGCATTTTTAAGGAACGCCACACGCTCCAGAAATTCATGTGAAAAGTGGTTGCGTTTGCAGCCCTTCTTTCGGATTATGCAGTGTGTAAAGCATTAAAAAACGTACTTCTTAATTACACAGTTTCCGTCCCTACGGCCCGTTTTTATACTGTACTCCATAGTAAATATCAAAAGATATTTTCGCCGCTCTTTTGTTGACACACAAAACATTCGTCTTCGTGTTTGCACAGCGTCATATTTTTGCACTTACTAAAAAAACTTGGTGAAATATCGTACTTTATTGAAAAAAACTGCAAAAAGAAATAAGAAAGCGCAATTCTGTTTGGTGAGAAAACGTTCCGTCCGAAATGACGAAGAGTATAAAACGTCAAAGTGATGGCTTTGTAATTAAAAAAAGCCGTGAGCCAATTCGAGTTTTGCAAGCGTAATGGTAAAGTCGTCTAGTACTTTCATGTATGCTCTGCTTTCGAGTTCAATTAAACGACACGATAATTTAATGAGTAAAAGCAGCAGCTTTGAAACGAGATAACCCTTTTCGTTTATCGCGATTAGAAAAAAAAGCTTTACTTTACATTTACATTCACGTCAGTTTTCCCTCGGATTTTTAAAATCATTAAAAGTCTGCTTTTTCACAAGAACACTGCCGCTCCTTTTGATCTGGGGAAAAAGAATTAAAAAATCCTATCAACTCGCGAAAAGTCCGTCTGTACGAATAAATGTGTCAAAGGGTGTCTTTCAATATCTCGTCGATTCGAGCTCTCGCACACATCAGTCTGAGCAAAGCGCGCGGTGCAAGTGCAAAAATAAATCCCGCGACATCTGTTGACTTTGTTGTGTACACGACTGACTTGAAAACGGCCCGGAATAATAAACGTTCGCCGTCGTCGCGCATTTCTTCCTGCTTTTTTCGCGCGCACGCCATATGGACATTACTTTTTCGCCTATCTTTTTTTCCGGAGGTTCAGACAGCTTTGCTTTGCCCTTCTCCCCTCCGACGTGTCAGTGACGAGAAAGTAATCGCGATTGCATATGCGGGGAAGGCCGCGATGTTTCTACTTCGTCCCGGATTAGCATTCGCCGGATTCGGAGATATGCGGGAGTTTTCCGCGAGATTTATTCTCGCAGCCGCGAACTTTCTGGATTTTTATCTGCGCTTGATGCTCATTTGCGCTCGAGATGATTCTTGTAAATGAGGGAATTCAAGATTAATTGAGTCAGTCGGTCGGAGCTCCTGAGGATTTTATTATTTTAGGCATAAATTTTTCAGAGAGGCGCTTAATTTTCGGGATCAAGTTGGCAATGTTTTTTACAGCGATGCAGGAAAGATTTATGAATATTTAAGCTTTGTAGTACTAATAATGAGATTTTATTGTTTACGTCAATCGCATTGGCGGTAGCTTAATTTTGGTCGCAGTGTAGTGGAAACGAACAAAGAATATTTCGAAGGATGTTTGCCGAAGCGTACCGTTAAAAGCAATATAAATTATTGTACAATCGTTTTATTAAATTTCTTGTCGAGATAACTGAAAAGTGGCAGAGCGTAGTTTGCACGAGGAAAATAAATTATAAAACGCAATCTTATAATATATTTTCGTGCTTCTGCATAAAAGAGAGCCTGTTAACAACTTCCCAAACCAATTAGCCTATTAATATTTTATGCATAAAAATGAGAACATTAAAATACCAATTACGTCGAAGCTATTTTTATCGAGAATAGTTTATAACTAGAAATCTTACGCAGTTTTTGACTAATGAATAGCCAGAACTGCGATTTCTGGTTTAGTTTTGGCTATTTGCCAACTGAGCATTGCGTATTTTCATCACGCTTTTGAAGCAGAATATGGCTGCTTTCTATTTAGTGACCAATTTTAAATAAATTAATAAATAAAAAAAGAAATTAATTAATAAATTAATAAATAAACTAATTCATAAATTAACAAATATGTTTTTTTATTTAAAAACATGGTTAGAAAATTGAAAAAATGAATTTTTAATAGTGTTACCGACAGTAGGTAAGCTTTAGGTTTCAGCACTACCGCACTGCTCACTAACAAATGCTTAGCCAGAAATTAGAAAATATAAATGTAATGATTAGCTTAAAAAATACCAGGGAAAATGACAAAATACAAAAAAAAAGAAATCTTTCTCGCATTAAAAATATATTTTTATGTTCACTCGATAATTAATTCAAACAGCCTCGTAATAATTTCCGCCAATTTTCGAGCACGAAATTTCCTATTTGCCCAGAAATGAAATTGTCACATTTGACCTCCTGAATTTTCCTGTACATTATCTACTATTTATTATTTAAGCCTGCAGTTTTTGGCTGCCCTCCACTATTATGACGGAGCATCTCGTGCACGCATAATGAAATAAAATTAGCTCTCCGCAATGAGCATAAATTAATAATAAATATTAATGCTGCGATTCGTAAGCGCGACCGAGTACAATAAATTATTATCTCGCTATTTTATTGCGCTCGTGGGCAGGGCTGCGTGTCAAGCGAAAAACCATCCTCGATTTTATAAAATTAACCTCCAAAGGTGGTACGTTAGGATGAATTATGTTCGGAAACGTTGAATGTTCCTGCTGTCCGCTTAGATTGGATAAATTTTTCGAGCTTCGTTTATTATTGCCAATATCAGTTGTGAAAGGCAGGATTAAGGTAGTTTCGGTGAGTTTTTATAAATAAATGAAAATATCTGAAACTTGACAAAAATATTCTTTGAGCACTAGACTTTTCATTTATGTTGAGAAAATGCAGATCAACGACTAAATTTTAGAAATCGAGATTTAAAAAATGTTTATTTTAACACGTAACCTTATGCCAAATAAACGTATTCCAAATTAAAGATTTTTTAATGGAGATTCTAATTCTGTTTTCATAAATATAAGTAAACGATCAAATTAAAGAGATGGTAATAGACAAGCAATAAGAATGGCCATTTTTCATGTTTTAATAAAACTAGGATTTTTTAAGACTATGTAAAGTAGTTCGGACGTAATTACTAAAATTGAAAGGAGAATGCTCACGGCAATTCATGGTCAAATTTTACAAGGAATGTATATAACCGATTTCAGCATAAAGAATTTTTAAAATCTTGAGTATCTAAATAAAAATAGCATTTTATGTTAAGTGGGAAATACGAAAAAAAATTTTTTTTCAATTTTTACTACTGAATGTCGGGTGAAATCTTGATTTTTTCACTTATTTTATTAATGAAATTGGCTTTAGTTTTTTACATATTCCCCTGCATTTCCCCAGACTAAATTTTATTCTACTGTTGATATTTTGACCATCTCTAAAAGGTAGCGTTACTTTTATACGTTCTTTTGCATTCTCTTTCTTTTTTCAAATCCATGGGCATCCTCCTTTAAAAAATGTCAGAACCAAAGAAGATGCCCACTGGGGCCCCGATTCGATAAGGCACTATGCGCCGAAGCCACGTTATCAAGCATTTTACAATGAAAAATTAGAATTTCAGCCAAGTTAGATCGCCGAATAGGGCTATGAATCTTTGAAAAGAAGCCGCAAAACCGATTCAAAGCAATTAAGTAATTATTAAGCGACGCTAACCGCCTAATAAAAATCAGATTAAAAATAATTCGATTCCCGATTGGATTTTTAATTACACTCGATCCAATTATTGGCCCCTCCTCCGAGCGTCCTTTCGTGCTCTGTCTCTCTCTCTCTCTTTCTTTCGTCTCTCGCTAAATTTACTTTCGATCGTCAATAAAGAGGGAGAGGCGCGCAAAAAAGCTCTGCTCCGTCTCCTTGAAAGAGAAAAAAAAATAGGAAAAGATCTCGGAGGGCAAAACGAATTCCAAAATATGCACGCTTCTTTCCTCGTTACAGCGGAAGCGAATTTCCAGTGGAAGGAAGCAGGAGAAAGAGAGAGAAAGACTGTTAATCCGACGTCTTCTCTCGTTATATTCGGCCGGCGCCGCGGGCGAATCACGCGAGCGAGTCTAGCGTGAGGGCCGACATTTCGCCGGGCGGCTTTGTACTACACGTTGCCAACGCCGAGTGCAACAACCTACGTTCCTCCGAATATGTAGCCACTTGCAACTTTCACCTCCGGCAGCTTTCGAAGCCAAGTGTGCACGCGCGAGCTTCCGCTCGACGCGAGGAAAGACGGTCTGGGGGAAAACAAGTGTTGCCTGTTAGGACGAGTAGCACCGCTTGGACGAATATTATTGGATTCGCTTTTTGAGGGCTGGAGTCTGTTTCTGCTGCGAATTGCCGAGGAATCTTTTATTTTTAGCTTTCAAGTAGAAATGCTACTTCCGGAAGAAAAAAAATAACATGTTAATCGCACTGTGGAAGGAAAGTGCTTTTTACTTTTCAACCTCTCTTTTGAAAAAGCTATTGTTGCACGTAATATACTTTCCGGGAAAAGGAAAGAGGATTTCAACGGCTTTAGGCAAATCTGGACTATTGGATTAAATTTTTTTCTCGCACATTCAATTTAAGAAAGTTTAAATAAGAGATGGCGCAAGAGAATACTTCTGACGAAGCCTAAGAAGTTTTTAAAATTTGCGCTTAAAGGTGGCTAAAAGCCCGAGTGGTTAAAAATTATTAGAATGTCTGACTAAATTCGACACTATCCACTTAAACTGCATTTTCCCTAATTTATATAAGTAATGCTATTATTTCGCAGTTTTTCTGCGACGCGTATAAATTAAATTCTTTTTTGCAGCACGCATAAATGCACATAAAAGCTCGAGGCGCATTATCTTTTAAAAAAGTAACTTCATAAATTCCTTCGGGTTTTCTCCTTTTTTCGAATCTCCTCTCCGGAAAGTCAATGTTTTCAAGCATGAATATAAAAGTTTATCGATATTCGAAAGTCCGGTTAAAAATGTATTGAAAGCTCTCCGTGTCTTGCATTTGCATGAGCTCCCGAAACTGGGAAATCCAGTTTCAGGCAAATTCGCCGGTCTCTCTCCCTCGGAGAAATGGCAAACGAGGGACTAAGGAAGAGGCAGAGAGGCAGAAGAAGAAGAAGCAAAAAGAGACGTACGTCGCGCAGTGCCGGAAAGAGACTAGGATATACAGGCCCGGCTCCGACTTTCGTTGCTCCTGCTGGGTGCCATAACTCAGGGCGGCGCTTGCGACGAGCGGCCAAGGAGCCGCGACGGCCTCCGGGGGATTCTCACGCGAGAAATGGGTGGCCGCAGAAATAACGAATGGCCGTCTTTATCGACTTGTCGGATTTTCGTGCATCACGATCGGCCGCAGCGAAAGAGCGAGCGAGCTCCCAATTGATGAACTTAGACGTAGAGGGATATAAATGACCTGCGCGCGGGGCTCCGAGCCGCGACGAGTCGGCATTTGTCTTGCTTATTGCTGGATTGCTTTCCTCCGGAGCAGCTACTCCTGCTGCTGCTGCCCCGTGAGGTAATCTTTTAGGAGCGGCTTTTCAAACTTTTAGACTGTGCTTTTTGCTTGACGTTTTAGGAGCTACGGTTAGGAGGTAGGAGCTGGGTAAAAATTATTCTTCTTCTTTTGTTTAAATGTTTTGCGTGAAACTAATTACTCGAAATACTTACTGGAAATCGATCAGTCTATTTATTGGTAAAGAATTTTAAAGGAGTAGATAATTTTTTACTCTCTTTTCTGATAGCTGTTATGAAATTTTAATGGATTACCTTTAGCTATCAGCGCTTTCAGTGTACCTAAAAATCCTACAAAAATACGAGGTTTCGAAATGAATTATTTAGCGGTCGATTGAATTAATCGATCGTAATTGAATTAAAACGTTAAGAGTAATGGTTAACTGCAATTTGGGGCATAAATGTTGATTTAAAAATACTCTAACAAAATTGAATGCTCATTTCAACGATAGCACACGGTTTTCACTTCTAAGATTAATGGAATATTAACGACTATCCAATTGAATTTCCTATTTTTGTTACATGAAATGATGCACCTACTTGTGCGTGACTTTTTTCATTGAAAACGCAACTGGCAAACTGCTACCATTTAAAATTCATACTTAGACTTTTTCATCTGTTCATTGCAGCTGCAGTAAGTTAAGAATTAAATGACGAGTCCATTGCATATTTAAACGCGGTGCAAATCTCAAAACGGCCATTATTTAACGGTTTCACAGTCGAAATTATTTCTCCGCAAGTTCGTTATAAAGACTTGTCGGTCTCCGGAGCAGCGCGCCGTTCTTCGCCAACCACGCGTCGAAATTATTCTCCGTCGAAGCGGCAAATTGCAGATGCGATAAAGCGCGATAAACGCTAAAAACCCGTCCGGCAGCCCTCGAGCCTTCTCGAGCCTCTTATTCTCCATCCTCCCCCCGTATCGGGACAAATATTTGGAACAGCTCCCAGCGAAATGCCAAGTATTTATTTGGCCCGCTGAATTGGAGAAACCTTTCAAAAGATTTCGGCAGATTTCATTTCAATTTTGCATCGCGGAGAAGAAATCCAGGACGAAAGTGAGCAATTAGTGGTTTCGCACCTGTAGCGACGACGCTCAAAGCTTGCTGCATCATTTCACACATAAAACCTAAGTTTGCTCTTGAAGCGAATTTTTTTTCATCTAACTTTTACTAGCAGCTTAACAGAACTCAATGCATTATCTGCGAAATCTATTTATTTTTTTTCATAAAAAATCGCTGCTTTAAATTAAATAAACTTCGAAATGAGTTCCATAATTATTATTGATTTAAAATTAAAGACAAAATGTTGAACGAAGAATCGAATGTTGATGCTGTATTGGATGCTACGCCGGTAATGCAAAAATGAAGGAAAATGTTGGAAATCCCCGTGGAGTAGAGCTGAATGCATCATTTCCATTCGTCGGAAAGCTCGAATTACAGCGCAAAAGAAAAAAGAAACAGAAGCGCAGTCCATCCAGCCCGCATTTAATTAAAATATCGGGACGCAGGATCGTAATAAAAGCGCGGCGCCTAATAACACGTCTCGGAGCCTCCCCGACGCATATCATAATACCCGACACTCTCGTCGAAGGCCTCGCGATCGTTACGCCGCCGTTAATTGGCCCCTTCCGCGAGAGCGAAAGAAGGTCTGGAAAACCGCAGAGTTTCGGGGCCCTTCGTGACTGGGCGTCGTGTTTTCTACGCTAAAATTGAAGAGCTTATCCGCCGTAAATCGCCTCAATTACTCGCTCGCGAGCCGCCGCCGCCGCCGCCGCGGAAAGCAGCGATTTTCTCGTCATGCTCCCGCGCGGCGCGCCGACGAAACTTTAATTAGTTAATGGCACACCGTGTCGTCGTCGGGCCTCTCCTCCTTTGAGCGGCCACTCGAGGGGCGCCTAGAGCCTCTGCGTATCATCGAAGACGCAATCCGAGAGGCGCCGCAGCGAATCAAAGAGGCTGCAATTAAGGACTGCGCAATTGCCAAGCATTGATCAAGTTCGGATCAAATATTGCTTTGATCGCTGCCTTCGGCGAAGCGGGAACGTGGCGAAAGACCGCAATCTGGAATTTGAGGGAATCTGAGGCGCGGCGTTTCTGCTTTCGTTGCACTTGGTAATGAGGAATGTTAATTGGGTATGTCAATTCAAACGCGATACACTTTTTTACCGTATCTGTGTAAATCTAGCTTGTTGCAATCTGATCCTCTGTACTATTCATTGATTCATTGATTGATAAAATATATATTATCCTACCTCTATAAATCGAAGTAAATTTAAATGCATTTGAAGATATCCGTGTTGCAATTTACTTACAATTAGATAAAAAGCAAAATTCATAAAATATTGCTTATGCAAATGGTCTTAGAAAAAAGTTATTCGCGCTTTAAATGCAAATTTGCTTATTTACATTTTGAAAAATTATAAGTTCTTTCAAGATTACATAAATAGACTATAAAATACTGATGCTCTCTTATTTTTAAAAGAATGTACAAAAGCGTGAAACTTGTTCTAAAAAAGAGAAATTTTTTGGGTTATAAATTTTAAATCATTTGCATAAGCGTCTAAATATTCGGCCGCTACTCTACCAGAAAAAATGTAATTAAAAAATCAAAATTATTTATTTAAAAAGAGTAAGAAGTACCTTTACACGGCAATAAAAAAATATTGGTTATTTATTTCAAGCTTTGATCCGACTTAACAATTTTATTTTATGAAAAGTAATAATAATTTCAGTCATTGCGCCGAAAATAAATGCACTTTTTAACTGTGGTTTATTGTTGTGCGAATCATAAAATTTTATGAACTTATTGGAATACATAAAATTTATATGAGTGCGGTAGAATTTTTTTAAAGCATTGATTGAGTGATTGCGATACGAATAAATCGAGATTATTTCTAATGGCACAGCAAATTGCCGAACGTGTCGCATCGCTTACTTACACATCAATCAATATTTCATTCGCAATTTTATTACCTCTAATCATAGGCTTATCTAATAAATTCCTCTGTTCACGGTAACAAACACTGAGTTTGAAATTAGTACAGCGCGCTGCGGCTCAACTCATAATACGTACGCATGCAATGTAATCATTCGAAATCGAATACCATAACAAGGAAAAATGTCTGCACAAACCCGAATGCCAATGCCGTTTACGAGCACAAGCAATCATATTA
>JAWWEM010000010.1:10198366-10220730 GCA_035582935.1 Ormyrus thymus
TTACGTGCTCTTTCTATCGTATAATTCGAGCTATTACGCACGCGCTCGACGAGTTTGAATTTGAATTGGTGAGCGACCGGTCAACTTTGCGGCGAACTATTGTTGGAAAGAAAAACTTTCTGGGGTGCGATCCGGTTAAATGGGTCGTTTGGATAATTCGAGGAGATTGAAAGCTTTTGTTGGAAACTGCGCTACTATATGAATCTGTGGCACTGTTGTGATTTTTCGATGTCTTCTTTGAGGGTCGCTCTTTTCATTTGGTAATGTTTCCAAATGGTGATTATTTAGTCAAGGGAATTCGCATTTAAAATATTATACTGTTGCTGTAGCAATAATAGATCAGTCAGCAGTATTTGCAGCTTCTAAAGATAAACGACGGGAAACGAGACGTTGATTTGAATTACGTAAATCTAAAGTGATGATTATAATGTACTAGTAAACAGGGAACAAAAGTTTTATTCTTTTTTTATGCTTATTGGAGTACGAAATGCTTAGTTTAATTATATCATCTAATGTTACAAGATGCAATTACAACAGTTTCAACACCGTAGTTAACAATTAAGTTCTGTAGAACCTCTTGAAAGTTCAACAGTAGTAATATAGACGTTATTGGTCAGACCATAAGGTATTTCTCGTTAGCTCGTAGCAGAGATGAATGCTTACATTAACATTTCAATAGAACACAAATAACGCAGAAAAATAACGCAGGACAGTTTAAATAAATTAAAATAAAAACATTTCAACTTATTTACAGCTCAATAATTTATTCAATCAATAAAAAAACTATTAGAATAAATCATTCAATT
The DNA here is from genome assembly GCA_035582935.1 of Ormyrus thymus. Taxonomy (NCBI): domain Eukaryota; kingdom Metazoa; phylum Arthropoda; class Insecta; order Hymenoptera; family Ormyridae; genus Ormyrus; species Ormyrus thymus. Next base: position 10,199,173 of record JAWWEM010000010.1, read on the forward strand.
AATGAAATTAGAAAATGGTTTTAAAATCTACCAAGATTATTGAAAAGCATCACTTTCGAAACCTCTAGTCCTGCGATTTCAAGTGGAGCTTAAATCTTGAAAAAAGCACAGAACGACCCCCTTAGAATCCAAAGATAAAATAGCAATAGCACTTTCGAGTTTTCAGCAATATTGAAGAAAAAGCCGTAAAAGGCGATGATATCAAGGCAACTTTGAGGAAAATACGGGAAGCGTATAAAGATGGGCGTTACACTGGTCGTATTCTGTATACGGGAACTCGTAAGGAATACAATAAGCGCACCGGGGATGAATGAATATTTGCTTATCTTCCACCGTGGCGTTGAGTTTATGTTACGATTACGGCTGCATTCGCTCGAGAGATCGATACCGTCGGAGCTAAGTTAAATTGTGCGCGTAAACTCAAGTACTTTTCAAGAGACCAACTTTTCACTGTTCTTCCTCGCGTTTTTTTATTCCGAGCCTCTTTCATACCCTTTGACGGTTATGACTGGCATTGCTTTCATATTCATATTTCTAGTGGGTTATACCTGACCTTATAACTCTAATTTTTAAACATTTCATATATTTTTTTACAGAGTTTATTGGCGCACTTTGCTTTATGTTTGCAGCAGTATTTTGTGTAGGTGTAAAAAAATCGGCTACTTTCTCTACAATAGTTTAAATGATCCATTCAAATAACTAACGAAACGACATTTTTGAAAAACGTTAAAAGTATGAAATGAGGTTGATTTTTTTTATTAAACTTATATTTTAATGGTAGCAGCATTTTCGAGGTGAAAAGTGCATGATTTGCAGAATACGCAATATAAAAAAGAACTTTTGGAATTGCAATTGCGATTCACCCGACGCGCTTCGAAAAGTAGACGAAACTTCCTCCCTCTAATCTCCCAGCATCCAAATGCGATCGCCCAAAACTAATCCGCTCGAGCAAAAATAAGTAAATCAGCCGGGCCATGAAAAAAAATCCGGCGCGACAAGGCCAAAATCCCAATAGGTTCGTGTTGTGGAAGCCCGGCGCATCTCATCAGCTTTGGAAATCTCCACGTTACGAAATTTTTTAGAGGCATCTCGGAGTAAAGAACAGCGAGAACGTGGCCGGGATTGCCTTATCTCCTGTCCTCCCCCTTTGCTGCGAGAGCGGGTATATCGGAGGCGGCCCCCAGGCGGGCTCTGTCTTGCAGTCGCGCAGGAGATAGTGGCTTTTATGTACGCGGAGAAAAAGATTGCCGGAAATTTGCGCGAACAATATTCCTTGATAAAGGATTCGTGGAGCGAGGGAATGATTTTTAATTGACTTTTTTAGAACTGCGCGCTTTGCTTTCGGCTGGAATTTATCGGGGCGAGTGGACTAATATTGTTGAACGCGGATATTCGTATTAGCAGTGCGTTTTGGCACAAAGTGCTCATTTTCAATTATTTCGCGCAAATGCCTTTCGTTCGTTTGTGCAACGGTGACAAAGAGAACGTTCTTTTACTTATTTTCCGGGAATTCCGCAATTTAACGAAAATCCTCGTGTTTTTAAATCTGAGAAAGTACAATAGAAACCTGATTGACATAATTGAGTAAAGCGAGGTAAAACATCTGAATCAAGCTTTACGGGACAGCCTGTTTTAAGTTACAAGAATTTTTCTACTTTGAGAGAGTATAGAAATTTTTGCGTAATTTCTTTAACGAGCGCTTTTGTGAACATGTTCATATTTTCGCAGGTTTACTTCCAAAAAAAAGCATTTTTTACTCTCAAAAAAGTTGTGTACTGTTATACTTGTAAGCAATTTGTGCTCAGTGCACTTGTACTCCCTCGTCGTTTAAATTCACTTAATTAGAGTATAAATTTAAAGCAGCGATGGCTAAGTTGGTAGAGTGCCGGTCCTTTAACCAGAAGGTCTCTGGCAAAACTGACATTGGGACACCACTGTATTTATTTACAAGTGTCTAATAACGTGAAAGCTCAGGTGGTTCGGAAGTCCCCTGTATAAGCCGTTTGTACCGTCGCGATTTGGCAAGTCGTAAGGTAGCGTAAAAGCTAGTCGAGGTTACAAAAAAAGAGAGTATAAATTGCGTTTTTTACACAGATTTTTTTAGGTAACGCCTGGTCGTTAGGCGAGCATGCGAAATTCAAGGCGAAAAAGTCGTTTTACAGTCGAAGCCCGAATTCTTGTCCGAAGACAGAGGTGCCAGTAAACACATCGATATTTCACGTCGACGGAAGAAAATCACTCTGTCATCTGGCCACGAAGAAACACAGTGGTGCGGGATTAAAAAGACTTTCTTCCTTGTCGATGTATCTCCTACGGTTGACACTCGAATCGAAATCCAGCTTTGGCCCGGCCCCCGTAATAAGATTCGCGCACATTTTTGTCCCCCCTCCTCCGGGGAGCGCCGAATGCCGAGCACGTGCGGAGAAGGGAGAAACGTCGCCCGGAGCTGCGATAGAAAACGCAGCGAGCTTTTCGGTTATACATATATACAGAAAGCGGCCGCCGAATCGATGCTTTGTACCCTTGGTACGAAACAAGCCGTATCAATTATTCGAAATTGCTGGCGCACGCAGTCGGCATGCGGTCTCGAGGCCAAGTTTCGCCAAGTAATTATGAGCGACTGTGTCTGCGAAATTAACTCGCTCGAAAGTTTGCCCTATACCGTTCACGTGATATTCTTATTCGCGGAGCGCCGCAATTTTGCCCTGCCTTCGGGCGGCGCGTATGTAGGCTCGTACGTAGGCTCGTTAAAGTTGCAAAACCGCGCAGAGCCTACGAGTTTTTTACAGTGCGCAGAGCGCAAAACGCACCTCGCGCTCGTGCCCCCCGTTAAGTCGACTAATGAGCTTTAGTTTATGGGATAATTGCTATATTGGGGAGGGTTCTTGGAATTTTAAGTAAAAATCGATCGCTCGGCAGACATTCATTACGAAGTAAGTACAAGAGAGATTTGGGGCAAAAAGTTTTCCCGGCAGAATAAAAGCTTATAATTGGGAAGAAAAATTAGAAAACGAGCAAGATAAACGCGGGAGGGAGTCTGCACACGTAATTTCGATTTTTATTATTTGCTCTACGTGTCTCGATATAACGTAATTAATTGGAGCTTGCCAAGTAAGTAGTATTTTATCGCTGGAAAATCTTAAAATGTCTGCAACTTGTAAAAATTGTTAATAAAAACAAAGACACTAACGAAATATCAAAGTCGTGCATGGCACTTAACGAATGAGAAAGATGCTCCACTAGTTTGGAAAACCAAGGCATGCTTGGAGTAAAATTCTTCTTGCTACTTATTACCGGAGAGCATAACGCAGCTCTGACTTTGCCTAATACCTTGAAACGTTTGGAATTTCTAGCCGCCCCCGTGACTTTACAGCAATAAATAAATATTCCCGGAAAAATCTCGCGATTCTGCGAGCTCGCTCATCGCCGGCCATAAATGAAACTCGTTAAACAATCTCCATATTTATACGCACGCAGAGCTATCCCCTCCAGGCTCCCATTACCATTCCGATCGCCGGGCTGACCCACTGACGGAGCAGCGGCTCGCCGAGGCAGAACACGTCGCACTCCTTCGTAATTTCCACCTTCTCTCCCTCCCGAGACATCTCCCCCGAAAAGTTGCCACGTATTGTCCATTGAATATTCATCCTTCCGCGGTTAATTGAGAGTTTGGAATTTCGTTAGCTAGCCGGCGGCTTACACACGCGATTACCCTCGGAAAAAGGGGCTATTGGAATATTATGCTTTATGAATTACCTGCTTTACGGCTGCCTTTTTTCCTCCCGCTGGTAATACACGCTCGCGAACCCGTGCGGTGTTTATTATATGCGGCGGACGTTGCGATAATGAGCGGGGGGTGGCTCTCCCCGAGTATATGGAGCCGTTTCGAGCGTGCTTTATTGCTTTTTAGGAGCGGAGCGTGTCTATGGTTTTACCTATTTTTTCAAGAATTATAGTAATGGCTGCTTTACGAGATCGTTACCCGTTTTAAATAAAACTACGTTGCTAGGAGAAATTGAAAGTTTAATGGGAGTGAATCGAGCTCTTGGACTATTCGTTTTTTGGAAAATTTCTGCGCTGCTTAAAATAGAAAATTTATTCATTTTCGCGCTGAGGTATTAAGTCTTTATCACGTTGGGCTTTGAAACTTTTTAGATCCCATTAATTTGATACGTCAAATACAAATACGTCAAAGATAAAAATAAATACAAATAAAACTAGATAGATAGATACTTTTTCTACGTAACTGGTAAAATTTAATTCCAAAGCAGGGGTACTTAAAAACTTATAGAGATGGATGTCAAATTTCCTAATTATACCAACTTAACACTCCCCGTTATCTCTAACAAAATAATTTCTACCTCAAAAATGCAATATTGGTTTCTCAAATCTAAGTGCTTTGCTGATTTAGACACGCATAACAGCTTGATCAAACGTAATTGTACCTATCTAAATTATTATCTTAAAAAGTCATTTTAAGACTTTAACGCTGTAAGCGAATGCTAATTTTCCTTGTAATTAACCTGATTATCAGTAGTTTAACGATTCTTTTCAGAAAATAGAGTATTGATGTTTTCTTATTTATAGTTACTAAACTGCAGCCACTCGTGCAGTTTATGTACTTTTTATTTCTGCTTAACAACTTTTCAGTTATTTCGAGAAGGATAATCAGACACTTTTCAACTCAAACAAAACTAGCTACTTTTTCCGGAATTGCAATCTGCTAACTCCCATTACACTTCAAGTCAACGGAAATACATAGGCTTAAGCTAAAAGTGGTATTCCTTCATCGTCAAGCCAAATTCCAAAGAAACAATCGATTCCCAATCAAAGCCATTACCACGAGAGAGAAGCAGCGGAAAGAACAGCATCTCCCCGGCAAAGAAAGGGCAAAGCAGTGCAGCCATCGAGTCTCTCGCAAACACTCGACGCTCCAGAGAAAGCGGAAGCGCAAATCGGCGTGGACCTACGTAAAGCCGCTCGGCGAACGCGGAGGCTAAACGAGCCTACAGGAGACCTCCAAATATTGCGTTTTCGCGCTCGCGGGCCCATTACCCTGCGCGTATTTGAGCACGACAATAACCATTCTCTCGTCAACGCGGAAATAACATCAGCCGCGCGCGGCGCATTATTAGTCGGATTTGAAACAAGTGCACTCGAATCCGATAGCGAGAGCCGCGACGAGGGGAACGGGCGATTCGATGGTAAGTGGATTTTCGTTACAAAGCGAACGCTTTCGGTTGGAGATCCTCGGCCCTTTGAAAGACTATTACTTTGAACCGCGAGCTTTCCCTTCACACCTGCGAACGATTTCGAACGATTTCGAGTACTACTCGATCTACGGCTTTGTGAACTTGACGAACTTGACAAAATACGTATTTATGAACTTATAATATACCAAAGCTCCGACATTTGCGCGTGCCTTAGTTTTTTAGTAAATCGAAAAAAACGCTGGGCGCAAAAAGAGAAAGTTGTAATTAAACCATATCGAACGATTGCCCGTTAACGGCTCGTAATATGGATATCAGCCTTATGTGCCTAGGTATTTCCAATCAATAAAATCATTGATATATTTTTCAATTTCTAGTACAACGGGCATCGCGTTTCATATTAAACTCAGTTACAATATTCGTTATGTCCACCTTATGTCGGCAACGAAGGTATCTTCATATATATATATATTTTTTTTTTATTCGTACTGCATTCTTATTAATGAAGATACCTTCGTTGCCGACCCCACGTGGCGAGCTGTACTAGAAATTCAAAAATGTATTAATGATTTTATTTTCTGCAGACGCCTAGGCACGCAAGGCTGATATCTATATTACGAGCCATTAACGGGCAATTGTTTGACATGGTTTAATTACAATAAATATTATTTTTCAGCGCTTTTTTCAATTTACTAAAAAACTATGGCACGCGCAAATGTCGGACCGACGTAATTTAAACCAGCTTGGAATTATCTATAGTTTGGTATATGATAAGTTCATAAATGCGTATTTTGCTTGTCAACTTGACAGAGCCGTGATGTATTTAGTAGATGTAATTAGTAGGACGAAAAGTTTGGCCTTAAACTTGCAGTTATTGATTGCCAATTGTTTAAAGCACTTGCATACGCAAATGAGGGTAAGTGGCACAAATCGCGTTTAGTCATAAGACCCCGTTCAGCCGCAATTCCTTTAGCCTCCGAAGCACCCGTGGCACAAAGCACCTTTAATTTTATCGACGACTCCTTTGCAGCTCTAAACTCCGGCACGGTCCGGCTGTTCCGTGCTCGCGCGAATATAAACCGCAGGCAGCGGCTTCAAGTATATATATAAGCACTTTAACCGCGGGAAAAAGTATGTGCGCATTGTATGCACGTTTAAGCCGTCATTGGGCGACGGGCTGCGGGAGATACTTGAGGCCGCGGCGCGAAGTTTGTAATTATTGACGGGAAATTAAAGCGTATCCCCATTGAAATTCACTTAGCCTAAGCTCCCGAGATAACCGCTCATATTACTCCTCAGACATTACGGCACGTACACACGGCTGTGGGTTGGTTCGTGTGTAGCTCGGCGTACGTAACGCCGAGGGGTTTAAAATTCAAATTTATTTCATTAATCGACGCGAGGTAAAGCCGCGTGACAATGTAAAATTTACATCGCGGCTTTTTAAGATGTGCATAAAATTACGGAGGAGTTGCCTGGACCGTATAGTCTGTGTCTTGTACTCGCGTGACTTTTGCTCAAAAATTCACTTTTTTCTGCACAATGTAAAAGTCGTTGTCGGATATTTATCAGCCTCTTGGAAATGGTAATCCGGCCGTTCTGGAAGTGCTTATTTTTGACAAAAAATTGCTTAAAGCAGCTTGGTGGGTATTAAAAATTCGACTATCGGTAGCTTCAATCTGAATGTACACTTTGCTCCAGTAATTTTCACAAATTTATTGCCTGCTTTCTTCTGAGAATAAAATTTTCATTTCATTTTGCAGTAAAATATACTTGTTGACATTTTCGTTGACCAAGTATTGTAATTAATTTTTTCCTACTTTCTCTTTGCCAAACCTTGCTATGTTAATAAATAATAAAAGTACAGAAGTGTACGCTAACTGCATGTCTATAATTAAATTTAAGCGCAATCCATCCAATCAATTACTAATCCAATTACTTGACGAAAAGTATATTCGAATCGGGTAGTGTATTTTTAAATAAAAATAATAAAAAATCGGCTTATCGAACTATAAAAAATCCTTCGGAAAATATCTGGCAGACTTTGTACATATAAATTAATGACATTTAGACAGACGTGCTTTTTGCGCAGACTAATTAACAAACCACGTGGCTGTCCGGTGACAGAAAACAGTCGGGCAAAAAGAAATACTCAACGAATACATCATCCCAAACGAAAATGAATCACCGAAAGCTTATCAAATTGACACATCTCGCGACCAGATCTCGACTTATGCAAGCTTACACATTAATCCGCAGAGGGAGAGGAGGCTTGAACTTGTCCAATTATTTACTTTTCTCTCTCGGACTTTCGCCGCTTCTTTTTGAGCGCTCTGCGCGCAAAAGCGAGGCGGCCAAGGAGGCATCAAAGGAGCGAGCGAAGACGTCGGGCAAAAGAAGTTTCTATTAGCTTTGTCGTCGACGCGACATCGTCCGGCACTAATTGATATTACGCCGCGAAAGTTGCCCCGGCGAAAGAAGGAGGAAGAACAGAAGAGTCGCGTAATTATTCGCGAAAAACCGCGAAGCCTCTCGCCAATTCATCCTTGCGCTCGAGCTTCAACTTGCAATTAGTCGAGCCCTACGTTCACGCACTAGTTTGAGATGTACAGCTGCGGGAGGCTTTTATCTAAAGGTTCCCCTTGCGAAACCTTGTTATCGCGTTCGATCGAATCTATTACAAGTATCGCCTGAAAAATTATTTAAACGTGCAGAAAGAGAAGGGTGCGTTGTTTAAACATTTAAAGCGCGGTATTATAAATTCATACATTACTTATAACATTATACTAACAAGCTGAAAATTCAATTCTAAAGTTCACGCGGAACATAAAATAAACGCTTTTTCTAGAGTTTACTTACTCGAAGAGTAAAGGCGAGGTATACATTACTGGACTGTTTTGGCGTTACATTTCCATTTATTAATTTAGAAGCTTCATTTCAACAGGGAAAAGATTTTCATCTCGTTCTAGGAAAAGTATCCTATTTCTCTTGACCCTTTTAAAAATAACAAACAACATTCAAAGTTCTGATTACTGTTCATATTAAAGTAGAGCATGGCGTACTGCGTAGTACTAAATCGATGTAAAGTAATGTTTCTAATCGGCTAAATTGAAATATAAAAGTTTTATCTCCTCGTTGCCGTTCTTTCTCCGTATTTATTGATGAAATTTAAATACACTTCAAATAGGTTTACATACATTAAATAATTGAATTTAAACGAGTAAAGCTAAAGAAACACGGAAAAAGAATTTAATTACTTAGAAAAATGTTAAATTTTATTTATTTTTGTTTCTTACATAATACTTTTCGTAAAATCAACTTAACTTCTTGATGGATCATCATTCGACTTTAAAAATATTAAATCTAACAATATAACTTGGGTCCCTTCGAACACCCACTTGTCTTTCCTTTGTTATCTGGAAGTATCGCAGCCAACGTCGTATTACAAAGAAGTTATTACTTCCGCTGTAAAGTTAGACCGTCGCTTTCAATGCACTTAAAGAGAAAATGACAACTGCGAGGAGCCTCGCGACGGTCCAGCCAGAGCAGCAATTATATTGATTACAGGCCGCTACCTACTCGCGAAACTCTGCGTCATTGTCTTAACGAAGTGAGCGCTGAGCTGCTATGTACTTGCTTAATTCGTATATACTCATTGCGCATGCGGTACAATTTCGAAAAATTGAGTAACACTTGCCTTTCATTACTGTTATTGTATGCAGTAATGTTTCTAGTTTTTAATAAACGCTAATAAATATTAGCTTTTTAAACCGAAACTATAACGTGAAATCTACAAGTGCTTCGAACCGACATTTCTAGAATAAAATCTCCCGAAAAACTTATTTAAATGCATTTTTAATCTAATTTAACCGCAAATTCTGAAAGTTTCAGTAAGTGCTTCTGAGAAAAATAAAGTTGAACGTTTTACTTTCACTGTACGGATAAAGTAATTACATTTTAATTAAATTGTAATTACCTTATGAATTTAATATTTCTCTTCATTTATTAACGTAAGAAATTAAATTTTATATGAAGAATTTAAAATGAAATACTTAATTATTTTTGCAATTCGTTTAAACTCTTGGTCTTCAAAGTACATAAATAATTGAATTTTACTCAATTTATCGCAAAGGATAAATTTAATTTAGTTAAAAACTTCCCGATCACGGAAGGTCTTATGTATACCACTGCTTGACCAGCATCAAACTCGATCGATGGAATATCAATACAAAAATACATCATTTTATTTTTGTCCTTGTCCATATATTAGAATTGTAATCGAAGTTGTGATATGGATCTTGTTTAATTGACCACTTGTAGAATAACAGGTTTTATTAGGGTCCATCAATTTTTATTCTCTCGCTTGCACAAATCACGCTGTGAAATTGTATCGAGTAGAACCATTTATTTCTGAAAATAAAATGTTTTATCGCTATAACTATTATAAGAACAACTGCAAATCATGCTTTATTTCTGCTAGCCTTATAAATGACTTACGCGAGTTGAAAAATTGAGAAAATTTATTATACTTTGGTTAAATATTTTACGTAAAAACTTGGGACGATTTCAAAATATTCATGTGAATCCGAAAGTTTCTATTAGCAAACGAATTAAAAGAAAAAACAGTGAGAGAACATAGCTTGCAATATTTGTCAAACAGGCGATTAAGCAAACAATTTGGAATAAAATACAAAGCATTTTTATTTTACGATTTAAATATTTCGCGAAAATCGAATTTACCGAGTCGGAAGAAATTTTGAACATTTGACGCATCACCCATTTCTCATTCGCTTTTGAAAAGAAAAAGGTGCGTCAGCCGTCTTTCCCCTCAGCTTAATTACGGTAATCGCTAAGCCCGAAAAAAATGTCATCCCACGCAGTTTCACGCAGACTTGGCTCTGCTAATAGTTTCGAATTTTCTGCCGCCCGGACAAGACGACAGTCTAGTGCATTTTGGAGCAAAGTTCACAGGCACTACTCGCGCGCGCCTGGCCGTCGGTAATTAAAGCGCCGGACGTGCTTGCGCAATTAAACTTAGGTCAATTAAAGTTTTTCTCTCCCTCTCTCCGTCCCTTCTTGGCGTGTGAAAATTTTTAATTAAAAAAATTCATTCTATATTCAAATCGCGCCCGAAAGAAAACGAAAATACGGTTCTTGGAGGCGAGATTAATAGGCCGCGAGAGCTCGGGAATCCTTTTTTCACGTGTTTAGAGGCTTTTATCCGGGGAAGTTGGACGTATTGCAGAAGGAAACTATCGGAAAAACTCTCTCTCGGACTTTACGATAACGCGGCGTTACATTGCATTATCGGGAGCATTTTTCTTCTCTCTCTTTCTCGGTCGGAGGAAATTTTCTTCCCCCGAGCTGCCAGTGAAAATAAAAATATTCCGGAATTATGGAGTGTCTTTTTTAAGTTCAAAAAACTGTTTTCAGCTTTTTAATTACAGTCCATTACGAGATGACCATTGAAAGCTTTTTCCAGCGGCGGAAGGTTATGATGTTTTCCCAGAGAAGGCCGCTATATTTTATGTGTAAACTTTCTTGCACTTGGTACACAAGTCCACTAGATATTAATGCTTATTTCATGTAAATGGCAAAGTCAGTCTGCGCAACGTTAATATTCACTGTAGTGCATTAATTATGCCGGCAACACAGTCATGCATAATTAAAGCAAAGCTGAAACGGCAGTTCTGGCACATAAACAAAGTCAAATCAAGTATTCAAATACCCAAGCATTACCGCTATTAAAATCCCCATCGATCTTCGAGCGGAAAAGAAGCTTCGGAATATCCCGAAAAAATGGGGCTGCTGTTGACGCGCGGATACTCGGCACGCGACCTTTATTAGTTCGTACAAATGAAAGGTGACCGAGGGGTGCACACAGGTCTGTATCACGTTCGCGAGCATGTGACGTCTGTAGAATCCCGCCCATCCAGTGGGCCGGAGCATAAAAGCCAGTCGTAAAATCCGAGCTCGTCAGAAACTGGCCGGCCGGCCGGCGACGTGGCAAAAGCCCGACACCTCCTAGTCAAACAATCCGAATTCAAGCAAATAAAGAGAGGAAAAAAGCACGCCATTAGAGGGGCAGGCAGAGGCCGGGCTTCCAAGGAAGGAGTTGCTACTGCTCGTCCTTGGACTGAAAGTTCATCTTCGTTAGCTCGTAAACTAATCCTCTTTGTTAGCGCTCCGTTAAAGACCAGAGAACGAATGAACTCGTATTAAAATGAAGAAAAAACAATCGAGAACACAAAAACAAGGGAGAATTTCGTGCAAGTCTGAACCGCTTTTACACTGGTAATTAGAAGGAGAATATCTTTTACCTGCTTCGTGTCAGGTTTACTGTTGGTGGAAGAGAGAGTAGAAAAAGTATATAATAAATGTATCCGTTTCTCCATTCTTGAATCGAAATCGCGTACTGTTTTAATAAAGCTATCGTGGAGAAGAAAATGTCGTAGATAATATTCATATTATATGAATCCTCTACTTACTAATTCAGAGCAGTTTATTATCAAAGGCTAATCGGATCTGGAATTATTCTTTCCCACGCAGAAGAGCGCTTTTGTGATGTTAAAGTAGATATGTTGTACCTTTTTTCATTGTGCTTTTGTGTAGTTCACTTTTAGCGTTGCGCTAAACTGCCTAAAAAGCAATTAGCTTCATTCACATTTTTTAAAAAAAATATCCATTTTACTGTCGTCATTGCGTTATTTTTAATAATGATTTAAACGTGGAGTAGTCAAGTTCCGAGAGGAGCTTATATTATCTGGAAATGACTTAGATGTCAAGTCTAAGCTGTTAACTAATTTTAGCTGCAGTTGCCTTTCATTTCTGCTTCGGTACAATTGCTTTACGTAACACTCTTATTTCTTAAATTCTTTCAATTGATTTAGTAGAAATAAAGGAAGTGGATACGATAAGGATAAAAAATATTTGTCATTATTTTCTGCATGATGAAGATTGAGTTCAATATTTATTATAAATTTCAAAATCAATAATATCCTAAAGAAAATGTTATTTATACTGAAACTATTAATAAGCCTTTACTGCTTTTAATCTTTTTTACAAGTAAGAAAATTTATCCTACTTTCTCTATAAAGCATCGGTAAGCAATAAATTATAAAAAGAATTTTCCTGAACGCTAGCAAGAAAATGTTTAATATTCAACAGATAAATTATATTTACAATTTAATCAAAGGAAAAGGTTGCAGAAACAAACTTACGCACAGACTGCATCAATCTTGAAATTGCTGTTTTATCGAAAAATGTTTGTACATTCGTTTGGAAGTTTGAATCAAAGTTTGATTTTGTCAATACCTTGAACGTACACTCGGGTAACGTTTGATAACGGCTTTCCGGATCCACCGTAAATGGGTTGTATAAAATTGCTCTGCATACAGTATATACCAGTACTCCACCACGTATAATTGCATAGCGAAACTTTCTGGGAAATAAAGTTTTCCGCACTTGAATAACAATTTTTGTGGCTTCCGACTTATCATCAGCCGCTTTGGAGAATGCAATCCCCAAAAAGTTTTCGGAACGGAAAATTCGATTTAAAAATGTTGCCTTGGCTGGAAAACTTGTTTTCGGTATTGAATAAAAATGTGCGGTATAGATTTGCATTTTTTATATATATTCAAGTTTGAAGATTCTGATGTGAAGCAAGAACAGCGGGCCTACTATATTTTTAATGCAAAAGCCTGGTGCTTTAGTGCTTTTCTTAGGAAGAACGACGAAGGATGTATAAATTTTTCACAATCCGTTATACCGCCGGTAAAAAAGAAACACCCTGACCCAATGAAAACTGACTTGATCGATCAGGAATTCCACTTAAAAAAATAATTCGTTCCCGCAATATTTCTCTATAAATCTGTCAAACTCAACACCTATATACGAGCGAGAAAAAATCGCATTTGCACGAGTATCGATATAGGCTAATTATTTACTCTGCCTATTTTTTCTTCAAAAACTTGTCTAATGCACACTTTCCTTTGAAAACTTTAATGTAATCAGCTTAAAAATATTCGTCTAAAATCTTACATCACTAAAGGCTAGAAAAGATGCTACAAGTTTATGTATTCTTTTAACTTATAATGTCAATGGCTTTAGCGACATCGAGTTTCATTATATTCATTCAGTTCGAGTGTCAGAGTGACAAACGTTCGACGGAGCCATTATAGTAAATAAAAGTATAAAAGATTTCGAAAATAGAAGGTAGTCAAGTATTATAAAGCTGGACCTAATAAAAAATGTACCAGTTTATCTGATTTTCTCGGTATCGAAGTTGCATTTAAACGGTTTAAACGTTTTAACATTTAGAGAAGTGAAACGTGATGAAATTGTTAGCAAAACAGTTTGATGAAAAGACTTTTAGAAAATGAGCTGGAAATATTAATCATCAGTTAAAGAGACCACGATCGATTGAACTTGAATAGAAAAGTCACGTTCCTAGAGTTATTATTTAAATAATAATAATAATGAATGGGGCACTGGTTTTTAAGACTTTTATTTATTTGAATGACTGAAAGCTCAATCGTCACTCTCTTCCGTCATTCATTAAACCATGTCCGACTTAATAATAGACTGCAAGCACGGATGAAAGAAATCCCTAAAGAAATGCTGCAGGTGTGAAAGCAAATAGGCCCTGGGCTCTGCCTTAATTTAAGCTCTCGAGAGCCAGCATCGGAGTTTTCAATTTAGCAAAAGCCCCAGCCATCTCGGCGCATTTCCTCGAAAAGGCGAGTAAAAACAATTGGCCCGCAGCCGAATGCGCGGTAATTGCAGTAACAGTCCCGTAATTCCTCGGCAACCCAATTTCCATGCGCACGTGAAAGCTCGGCTGGCAGCGTTTCCCTCCAAAAGGCACGCAGGTCGTAGCTTTCAGCGAGGAGGCAGTCGTGCAGGGCGCCAGGCTCGAGCCTTCCTTACCTGGTCTGTCGGAGCCAAGGTCGGGTTAGTAGGCCGCAGCGCTCTCCCCTCGTCGTCGGCTGCTGCGCTCGAGGCTCTGACCTCGCTCCTCCTGGAGGCTGCCACACTGGACGAATCCTCGGCCGATCGCCCGCGACGAGGAGCGACGAGAGGCAGTCGAGAGGCAGTCGAGAGGCAGTCGAGAGGTCGGAGAGAGGCAGGAGAGAGGCAGGAGAGAAGAAGCTTCAGGCGCACACGCGAGCGGGCGCAGCAGCGGCCGAGCGCTGCGAGCTTCCGCGACGTACTGCCGAGTATCATAACCTCTCCTTCGTTCGTCAGCCCCTGCCTGCCTCCCCCACTTTTGCCGAGCGCCTGGGAGTCTGTGTGCGTACTCCGGCGCTACTAGTAGTATACTACGCGTTCGCGCAGGCGCTCCTCCGAGGCCGCTGCTCTCTCTCTCTTTCGGAATTATCGCACGCACACACCTGGATTTATTATCCGCCTGTCGGTCGCCTTTTCTCAAGACGCGCACTCGTCCTTGTCTCCGCGGCTACTGGTATTGAATAAGTAGGTAGTGGCTGCTGCGCTTTTCGCGATCGTTAGGAGTAGTTAGCTTTAACCGGCGAGAACTTTAGCGACTGTAAGCGATTCGCGAATGAAATATTTCACGCGGAGCCTTTTTATTTGAAGGCTGTTACGTGAGAAAGTTCCCTATCGAGTGACGGCTGCGGAAATGTTTATCTTTCGAGCAAAGGCAAAGTTAAATCGGCTCTGCAATATTAAACGCGCGCTACTCGAGGCAGTCCGCGACTACTTAGGCGGCGGCGCAAAAATCCCTAATTCCGGGCTTGAAAAAGAAAGTCGCTTCTCTCTCGCACATTGCACGCATAAAGAGGGAGAGGTAAGTGTATTCTCGGCTAAAATGACGAGCTCTCTCGCGGAGAGGCAGCCAAAGAAAGGAAAGCTTTATGAATTTCCCTCCCTCTTCCTTTCATAGCTCGGGAATTTTATTCAGCCGCCGCGACGACCGGTTCTCTTAATTTCAGGAGCACTCTACCTTATACATCTTTGCCCGCGATTCAAGGAGCACCCTCGAAAGCTCCATCTTCTATCTAATGCATGTTAGGTGGAATTTCCCGCGGCTTACTCCTCGGCTAGTTTGCTGGATTTCCTCTTATCCGTCCTTTGTCCTTTGTGTACAGGGACACTGTTTTTCTTCCTCTCTCATTACCGTGGCCCATTTCTTCTCGCTCCTCCCCCGCGCGTGCCCCCTTTATCGCTCGATTCGCACACACATGCGCGGCGGAGAAAAATGTCGAGGGAAAAGGGGCTGTCTTGGGGGGATCAAAAGGCGGAGGAATTCGGGCTGTCGTTCTCTCGCGGATTGTCGGCTTTGGATACCGAGATTCCGCGCTCCCGAGATATTTTACAATTTCGAAGCTGAGAAATATACGGGGGCTTGGCTTTTTTCTCTCCGAGCGGGATGAAAGGAGGAAGGAGATTAAGCGCGAGATATTCCAAGTAGCGTGCGCTTCGACGCTATTGTGAATATTATAGTTGCACACGATTCTAGGTCAGCTGAAACGCTCGCTCTGCTCTCTGGCTTTTGCTTTTCTTTTGCATTGTGTATTACGTAAAAATGTTCTCTAGGGGGTGTATCCCGCGAGTTATTTTGCGACAATGGCTACTGTTGGCGCGATGGGACTTTGATATATGTAGTAAAACCTTGTCAATTACAGTAGCTGAGGCGCATTTGCATTTAGTCGGTGAATCAAAAATTCAAACCGATATCGAGCGGTAGTAGATTAATCCAAGGAATGTAGAAGCAATATTTAATCAATACTAGTTTGCATCCAAGCATAGCCCACTAAGCATTAATCAATATCTTGCGTTAGACACCGTATTCAAATGAAACTTGATCCGAAAATGCAATCTAAGCTCGCATCTGTGCCCCGATCGTAAATTAAGCTCCCGTAATTGATCCCGCAAAGCACAGAATTACCGAAACGAATGACAATTTTCCAGCGGAGCATATCTTTTAAAAGGAAAGACTCGACCTTTAATTTTCTGGCCCGAGGAAATCGAGCCCGCAGATAAAAACAAGTAGGATATCGTCCCTCTCGCCGATCTATACTCCAGCATCCGACAAAAGAATTCCGAGCGGGAGCAACAGCACGTCTTCGAAAGTAAAAACAGCTGCAGCAGAAACGTGCCGCGACGCATTTACATGCTCGCGCGCGGCAAGGCTTCGATTTTCGCTGCCTCCGCCCGCATTGCTCGTAAACGCACGTGATTTTCACCTACAATTGCCTTCCGAAAAGCAATCCCCATAAACATATATCTTTAATATTTAGGGCGCACGAAACGGGAGCAGCCGCGAGGAACTTTTTTGTTGTTTACAGTTCGCTTGCATCGGATAGTTAATAAAGCACGAGGAAGGGGCGGGATATATCGGCTTGAGAAATTAATTATTCGGCGGCTCGTCGAAACTTTTTGATGAATTTGTTTCGCTGGTGGCGCCAGTCGATGATGAAAAAGAATGATTGCCTTTAATCTTGAAGTGGAAGCTAAGCGTCGAGAGGTAGTTCGAGATGTCTATTAATTATTGCGACTAAATTTGTGCGAACGATAGCTAATTGAATAAGGTTTTCTTAGGTAAAAAACCAGGTGGCAGTTTCAGACGCGTTTTACCGAACGCAACTTTATTTACTTACCAGAGTGCACAGAAGCATAATCCACGTTGCCTCGTGAAATAGTTTATTCGAATTTCTTCCTTCCCGTCTGTTAAAAGGGTCAAATTTCTTTTAAACGGAAAGTCCCCTTGCGCTGTAAAAAATAGAATGACTTTCAGAGATTTTCCCGAGGGTCAAATACACTATATATTATGTCAGGGGCATTCTTTAAGGACAAACTTCGAATTTTCTCCTTCTATTATTCTTTTATAACCGAAGTAGTTTCCTTTTATTACAGTAAATTTTTATTCCTAAAAGAAATCCCTGCATGCTATTACGTAATACGAGACTTCAATAAAGATTAATCCTCCTTTCCGCTTGTAATAATGTTTTCAACACTAAATTTTATCAACTTCCAGAAGATGTTTGGCGCAAAGAGTAGATGCAAAATATCACGAGCGAGTGCTGCTTCGTCTTTGTAACTCCGAGTTTGTGCACTTGTAAATAAATTTTTTTATTACATCATGTCAGAAAAGTTGCCGAATCAGTATTTAACGAAATTCTTGTACGCGTAAAATTTAATCAAAAGGAATAAATGTTTAAAAAGCCTCACGATACAATCTTTAAAGCTTGATAATAAAGGTGAATTTTAATTTTCTCTCTGATAAAGCGGTACTCGAAATTCGTTACCCTAATAAGCGAAAGCACACGGCATTTATTATTGGAAAATAAATTTTTAACCTAACGTTTACCTTTAGTCGAGTAATTTTAGCGCAAGCTTCCTCTCCTTACTTTTAACTCGTCTCTCCATTCAGAAAACAAACTAGCGAAATTGGTTTAAAAGCTTAATAACCGTTTTTTCCGCTCCTCCTCTAAAAGCACTCTCCGTAAATTAAGCCATCTCTCTCGATGCCTTGGAAAGAGCAGAGGGCGACTCAGCTGCTCGCTCGGAGCAAAGCAAAGACAGCAGGAAAGCTCGCAGCTTCGATCGCTACGTAGAGCGGCGCATTCCTCTACTTAAGTTACTCTTTAGCGAACTATGCGTCCCGTATAACATAACGATAATTAGAGCAGTGTGCGAGTCGGTCGCGCGGAATTCCTGCGCCGACTTAAAGCCGAAGTATTGCTCTACTTTACGTGCGTGACGCGCCTGCAGAAGACCGCCGTCGCGGCCCCTTTCAAACAAAATTCCCTCCTCGCCGAGTGGATTAAAGAGGGACGCGGTCAGAGGGACGATGCGAGAAGAGCGAATTGCATGTAATTAGAGAGAGGAGCTCCCCTTTTTTAGTTCCCACCGCTGCGAAAACCGTAATTATGCATGCGCTCGCTCGAGTTTCGGCTCCGCTTCGAGACGTCACACTGAGCGGCTTCGACGCGATGTTTTTCGCCGAGAGAAGGTCATTAGCTGTAATGAACAATTGCATTTCTTTACTTTTTAAATGTTAATCCCGACTGAGCTGCAGAAGGGCGCAAATATTATGGCTTTACTTCGTAGAAAGTTGAAAGTTGGAAAAAAGTTCAACTTTTTGAAATTTCAATTATTTTCATCTGGAAAAAATAATATTCTTCTTCTGCGTAATGCAAAACTCTTCTCCTTCCGTAGAATATAAAAATAAGAATCGCTCCTGCTTTGCAAACTAGCGAAGGGATCATCTATTGAAAACAATTCCTTTAAAAAAGTTAAAGCTTAAGAAAAGTTATTGTAACAAAGTATGGTAACAACAAAAGGATAATGTACAAGATCGATTTACCGATATCCCGGAGAAGAGGGACAGGGACAAAAAGAGAATAAAAAATAAGGGGACGAATAAGAGATAAAAAAGTTACTTGACTAATGAATTCTATATATTATTGTCGTACTTGTGAAAGAAAATTCACGGCGGATATTATATAACGGAAGTGAAGAATAAAAATCTTTGAATCAGGCTTTACGCAAGACGTAAAACAAAAGGGGGATTCAGGTAAAACGGGGACAAAAGCAAAAAGGACAGAAAGCCGTGTGTAATGATTAATATACCGTGACGATTCTTTACAACTAATAGCCGATGCTTTAAAAAAGGTCTCATTAATCCCTATAGGTTAAAAGCTCCACTTTTGACAAAGCCATGCATAAGAGAGAATCCAGCCGTAGAAAAATCGAAAACGAACCGAACGGCAAATTCTCCAAAGCACTGTGCAACGAGTTTTCAATAGCGGGCGAGAAAAAATTGAAAACCGCGCGCTCCACGAAGGCAAAAGCTCGCAGCTATCCCGTCGTCCGTCACTAACGCCGACGATTTTTGGCGCGTCCGTGCATCATTCCCCGCAGCGGCGGCGGCAAAGACAAAGAGAGGGAGAGAGGCGCGCGCGCTGCCGCCGAATCGATAAGTGCTGTGGCGGACCACCCAGTCCTACCTCCCGGCGCTTTTCCGTACTCGTTTTAGGTGCCGCGCACTGTTTTCCGCCGGCCGACCGAACGACGGCATTACCACTTGTCCGACTCGACTCTCTCGCCACTTTGTCCTTTTCGTCGGCCGACAGTAGCCGCGGCGCCCGAGAAAAATCTTCCACCTGCTTTTTTAAGCGCGATGTTTGCTTTTCTCGCGGAGCTAAGAGGTAAACTTACAGGTGGAGCTTCGCGGGAATTGAAATTTCAAGAGGGCAAGTGCTCTATTTTTTTTCTTTCGTCTGTTAAAGCCTTTTTTCACTCAGGCAAGTTGCTTACTTTTTAAAACTTCCATTTCAGCCCTCTAATGCATTTATTTGTCTGCATCTGTTAAAAAACTTGAGTAAATAGAACGATTGAAAATTAAGATTGTCGCCCTTACGGCTGCCACTGAATTTGACTTGAAAATCAATTTGCTAAATGTTCCAAGTTTAACAAACCTGTTTTACAAATATTATAATTATTTTTTTACGCCCCTCCTAATTCTCGTGCGCAACGCTCGTAATGCATGTTTATGAAAATATAGCACGAAAGGGGGGTATTTACGCTTTCATCGCACGTATGCAAAATGTAATGGAAACAAGTAGGATCGACCTAAGGTTTCTGCGCCAAAGCAGGCTCGCATGCATTTTATGGGAATTTGATCTTAGCATTATACAGAAGAATTTCTCGCTCGACCTCGAATACCCCGCTGTTTTCGCATTACTCAAACTCGCGCGTGAAATACATCGGAAAAATTTTCGAAAAATAATATTGTCCTAGCTTTCTATTTCAAAGGGAAGCCAAAAATATTCGAATTTTATTTTATGCGTTGATTGAGTGAGCAAACAATGTACAGAGATAAAAAAATATTCCTATGTGTATTGACAGAATCAAAAGAAAACACATTCTACACTTGACTATTTCAGCTAAAATTTCTTCTATTCCTTTCCAACAATAGAAATCGTAGAGAATGAACAAATTTTCCATGCGCAATGAAGCCAAAAAAAGAATTAAAGATGAACAAGCGTCAATTTTGCAAGCTCTGAAAAATATTTTCGACAATAAAACGCCGTTTATTTGAAATCGTTGAAAGATTTGCAAAACAAATAAATGCATCAAAGCGAGTTTATCTTTGGGCTCCTTGTATTTAGTCTGAGGCATCAACAAACTTTCGGAAAGCATGACCCATGGTTATGATCCAACTACCTAGTAAGACAAGTTTCGAAAGTAGTCGTATGAAAATCACTCTTCCGTGTACGAATTTATCGAACATTCGAACTTGTGTCCGACTGTCTTATCTAGTTGCAGTTAATTGATCCTCATCGAACTAGCCAAAACAA
Organism: Ormyrus thymus; assembly: GCA_035582935.1. Taxonomy (NCBI): domain Eukaryota; kingdom Metazoa; phylum Arthropoda; class Insecta; order Hymenoptera; family Ormyridae; genus Ormyrus; species Ormyrus thymus. Next base: position 10,219,709 of record JAWWEM010000010.1, read on the forward strand.
TTTCTGCAAAGTGGATCGAGACTTTGTTGAAAAAACATTTTTCTAAAAACGTAATAATCTTTGAAATTGAGGGCTTTAATTATTCGGACTTTTAATATTTTGCCACTGTAAGTGAAGAATATTTAATTGTAAGCAATATGTTGATTAGCTTTTAGTTAGCACTAGAAAGCAGCAGAATTCCGAACCTGGAATCGCCTTGAAACTTTAACAAACGTCTTTAATAGTACAAACTCTGCTACTTTCAACATCTCTGAAATTAGAAAAAAAAAACTAACTGGTCGTCTAATCGTTTATTCAACAATTTCTGACTATTATGCGAAATAACGCCCAAGTGATAAAAATAATCGGATTTGCATGTTCATTAAGAAAATGAAATACTTTCAAATCCATCTGGTTCATACGCAATCCAGTTAGAATCTCAGCCAAGATTTATTACTTTGAAATCGCAATTTCCAAGGAAACAGCAAATAAAGAAGTAATTCCACGATAAATAAGGTTCGCGGGCGAGAAATAAAATGACGCTTTACGACGAATGCTTAATGATACCATTTCGAAATGCGTCCGAGAGAGCGGCTACGAGGCAGCAGCAACAAAATGAAGAAAGCGCGGCTATAAAAGTCCGCGAGGCCAGAGGGAAAGAAAGTTTCGATTAATCAACGACAGCGATGCGCCGAGCGCGCAAGGAACGAGAGGGAGGAAAAAAGACAAAAATTCATCGCATCCATTCCGGGAGGCTCGCTAGAAAATAAAGGAGCAAGACAAACTCGCGTCGCGCACGCGAACCCACCTGGAAAAAACTACCTGCCGCGTGCGAATAAAAAATGTCTTTCGCTCTCTCCCTCCGCTCCGTTTACACGCGAAGGAATGCAAAACGCAAAGCAGAAAAAACTGCCGCTGCACGACGCCTTTCAGGCCTGACCGACAGGAAAACAAAGGCAGCGCGAGGTAAGGGGCAAAGTACATAAGCGCGGTGCTGTGCTGTGCTGTGCTGTGCTGTCCGATTTCATTTCATGATTTGAACA
>JAWWEM010000010.1:10220830-10319538 GCA_035582935.1 Ormyrus thymus
GTTACAAAGATTCTCTTCGATTCACAATATTTCGGATATCATTTCAGATTCTTTGTAACACTCTCATTTCAACATTAGTTAATGTATCTCTTTGAAATTTCGTACAGACTTTAATAACGATAAAAGCTAGGGAATGATCACTTTTTTAGCTAATTATTCACTACCTATTTTTTTATAAACAATATTCTCCGCATCAGCGCTCAGTCGGTAAATATTAGCTTTGACATCCCCTTAAGATTCGTGTTAAAATAACAATGTTTAAATGATATGAATATTTTTTCTACGAATAGCGATCCCTATTGAAAAAAAGATGAACTACGTAGTATTTATATTTAATAAATTTCGCAACGTCGCAGGTTTGAATAGTTTTTATAAATGTTGTTTTCCTTATATATTTTATATTTTGATTAATATAATTAATTTACTTTTTGTTAATTCATTCATAACAATAAATATAAAATAATAAGAATTATTGTTCCATATGTATTTTATAATTACTATTAAATGCGACGTTGCCACGTTTACGGGGACCGCAGAAGTGGTTATGAAATCGTATATTTTTGTTTTTTCTACAACACATATCTTGTTAATTAGTTTGCCAACCCCTCATTTGCATTCAACCAAAAAAAGTAGCAATTTTTAACTTCCATATCCTACTATTGAATTATCGAATGCAGTGTTTTTGTATAGTAACGTGTTAATGATAGTGCACGTAACAGTGCGATATCCATTGCTACCATGTATAATAGATAAACTTTAACAATTTTTTTCTCCAAAATTAGTTTGGCAATCGGGGTGCAAAAAAATCCAATATATTCTTCAGAGTTCAGGGAATCTCGTGTGTTTTTTTCCGTACTGTGTCCAGTAATTGAATTCAGTGGAGAACTACGAGTAATGTGCTGTGAATAGATTTATTGAAAAGCTTATTATTTCATACATTATAGCTATACAAAATAATCAAAAAGCCTATTATTGATAGATTTGATTGGGCATATCCCTTTTACAGAATGGACTAGTATTAAAAATAACTGTTATCCACTGGTTGTATCGGTCTAAATAAACCGGATATATTCCCTCGCAAATGATACTTTAAATATAAAATGTCCATAGAAACTAGGTAGAGCATCAGCTACAAAAGCCATAATGCATTCACGATAAATCCAGCAGTATCGGACAGGGACGCTACAATACTTGTCACTGCAGAATGAGTAACTCTGGCGTGATGAATATTCGCTTGGGCGGCAAGAATCGAAGGATTAATTGGGAATGCATAGCGGCCGAGAATAAAGTACAAGTAATCGAAAACTGGAACTAATATGATGGTGATTTACATGTTGTGGCGCAGGTTACGGGAGCATCGCACCTCGCTCGAGCCTCGGCAAAGTGGTGACGATGGGCTACGCTTTCGTGGGCATCCCTTTGACGCTGGTCTACCTGTCGAGCGCCGGCGGCCTCCTGTCCAGATGTGCCCGGGGAGTCTTCACGCGGGCACTCTGCTGCTGCCTCTGCTCCAACTGTGGCTACTGCTGCTACGACGAGAGGCGGATGCAGGTGAGCGTATGTGTTGCATTTTCCTTTCACATGATACTCCACCTGACACACGCGGCAGCGCACGTAGGAGCTCGGGAATGTCTGCTCAATTTTTAACGGCGCCGCCGTACTCTACCTTCACACGCTACAGGCGTATACGTCTTAACGGCCGCGCCACATACTTTTTCTTTCCGCTTCTCGTACAGATGCTCTGTAGTCAGCTCTCGAATTAATCCACTAAACGCGCCGCATCTAAAAATAATTTATCGTCTTGCACGCAACGGGGGCGAAGGATATGTCAAGGTGGATTAATTTGAGAGTGAAAAACGAGGCACAGGTGGATTACACTTATTTCCACTGGCGAATTTAGGGCAGGGAGAGAACTGACGACTCGCGGCTGGCATGTGTTTTAGGAGAAGGAGCGTCGCATGAGGAAGAGGCGACAGCAAGAGGAGCTCGCCCAGCAGCAGCAGCAGCTCCAGCTGCAAGAGCCCTTCTACGTGAGGGCGAACGCTCCGACTTACCCCGGTTCGGTCGAGATCAAGGCCAGCCCCAAGGACGAGGTGTCGAGCCTCAGCTCCGGCGACAGGCCCAACGTCACGATACTCGCCCCGATCAGCATCTGCCTCGGCGCCATGTTCTGCTACATTATCGCTGGCGCCTTCACCCTTTACAAGCTCGAGGGCTGGGATTTTATAGGTTTACATGCATACTTTTTCTAGGCATAAAGGAGGATCCTCATGGTACATATAAAATATGCCCCCAAACGAGGGTTGTCCGAAACTCTTACCATTCAAGTTTTGTCACTGAAAATATTAAATTTTCTAAACAATCAGTCGAATTGCGTATTTTGTATTATTTTTTTCTGTGGTTGGGAGGGACCAAATCAGAGGTAATCTTAAGGGCTGAAAAATGACGCCCTGTGAAACTTAGAGTCATCGACGTTAGACGGGGCGTAAATGTCAAGGGGACATTTTGAACCTCTTAAGATTACCTTTCACTTAGACCCATGCGACCGATTGTTTAGAAAATTTAATTTTTTAAAAGACAAAAACTTGACTTGCAAATTGCTCAACTTTAATTCTCTACATGCTTTCTTGTACACGGGTAGACGTTACACGTATCGCGAAGAGCCTCCTTTGATCTTCCGTTGTTTTTTAAGGACATAAAGAAAGGGTAAACTGATTTCAGATGCGAGCTACTTCTGCTTCATGAGCCTGAGCACGATCGGGTTCGGCGACATGGTCCCGGGCTCGTACCCCAGCTACAACCCGCTGGAGACGCGCAACGCGACCGTCTGGTTCTGCTCGTGCTACATAATGTCTGGGATGGCGCTGACCGCCATGTGCTTCAACATTCTGCACGACGAGATCGTGCATCGGCTCTCGCACCAGGCCGACAAGCAGGAGCCGGTGAAGCCGAGCTCGAGCGTGGACGAGCTCTCGGCTGACCCGTTCGCCATGACCTCGTGACAATTTCCGAGTAGCAACCTCTGCCACCGCAACGTCACCGAGGAAAGCCTCTGCATGAGCGAGCCGCCGGCCAGCATCTTTGCCCACGAGAACGAAATCAACATTCTCAAGGATTCGTACAACCAGGTCGACGTGACGCGCGACTGCAAGCCCATCCTCAAGCTCGAGGACCACCTCAGGCCCGTGCCGCCGCCGCAAGTCTACACGCTCCCTCAGCTCGACGAGGAGATCGACGAGGAGAACACCGAGATGTGAAGCAGGCCACCTCTCGCCCTCCTGCCGCCCCCTCCCCCTTTCGCCGGCTCTCCTCCGCATGCATGTATCTGCGATTTAGACTAGCCCTACTCGTCTAACATCCTCTATTAATGGATTCATGTCAAGCTCGGAAACTCTATGCTCGAGAACAATAACTAAACGTATAACGCGAATATCTAGACAAAGTAAGACAGTCCAAGCTGATCCTTTCTTTCGGTTCTGTCGAAACGATTCGTTGCAGATGGCTGCAATTCTTGGCGCTAAATTAAATCGAGATATACGGAACTGAAAGTAGCCTCTAAGACTCGTAAAAGATAACTGAATAAGAATAATAGCTAAAAGAGATGTTGAGAAAGAATCTTTGAAATAATTCGAAAGGGTAGGAAGTGAGTATTTGCGTTTGAATTGTATTCCTTTGAGTGTAACATTACGTTAAGTTTGAGTACTAATTCAATCGGAACCCGTCGCTCTCACTTCCTTCCCAAGACTACGTATTCGTTTGCGCGAAATCCTTGTTAAGAGCTTGCGGTAAGTGGAGAGACTCGACGCTGGCTGAATAGCAACCGATAGAGGCGAGCGAGCAATCCCTAATGTCCTAATTACAGTAGCCGAGTTAAAGAGAGGAGGGAGAGAGAGAGAGAGCGAGAGGGAGAGACGGTCGCAGCTGTTTTCTTCGCGCGAGCACTTTTCCAATTGAGGAAGAATCCGTCTGCGTTGGGGGGCGTTTCCACCTCGCGCGCGGAAAGCTCCTAGTAAAATAGAGTTTGGCGCAGGGCGACAGAGAGGCTGGCAGGGAGGAGAGGGAGATCCGCTGAAAGTCGAAGGTGTGCTCGGGAAAGTAGCGCTCTTCATTAAGCTCCCGCGGAAAATCTTGGCCGTCTCGGGCCAAAGAGAGCAGCGTGCTCCTCTGCTGGTGTGGGTCGGTCGGACCTCCACGTGCGCTCTCTCCCAGCCTCCCCTGGGAAATATGAGAGAGTCTCTCGCGCTCGCGTCCGGAGAAGGAGGTAGATGGCCTGTGGCCGGGAGCGCCGCTCGAAAACTTTATCCGGCAATTTTACGAGGAAAATTCCAATGAAAGTCAAACGCCATGGGAATTGTTTTTCATGCTGCAGTCCTGCGTGGCGCGGCCGCCGGCTTCCTCATTCTCTCCGTCGGATGCGTCGTCGTCTCGGAACTCGGTTCCGGTCACCTCCCACTCTCTCCTCGCCGGTCCCCCTTTGTGTAATGAAGTTACAGCGCGGCTTCCTCGAGAAATCGAGTCGACGTCGAAGCTTCTCCGCTGATTGTTAGAGTCACCGGCGGCCGGAGGGGAACGAGAAAGCAGAGAATTCCCTTTCAATGTTCACTTCCAAGGGATTCTTCTCTTCAATTTCTGCTTTATATTTTTCTCGCGAGCCGGCTTTTTTCGACCTTTCTTCCCGGACGAGCGAGCTGTATCCCTGAGCCATTGAGCTTTTATTGTACTTTTCAATTGACCAATTGAATTAGTCTCTCTAATACGTATACATGGATGACATTTTTTCAAAACGACTTTTAAGCCTAAAGCTCGTAATTTATGGCTACGTAAACTGAATCTTACGATTTTACGTGAAAATTCCGTTACAGAAAGTATCTTGTACCGTAAATATTGATATACGTAAGTCTTGTTGAGAAAAGAAATCTCCGAAAAGAAATTTTTACAATCTTTAGTCTAAAATAAATAAATCCAGATGTGTCGTATTAAAAATATAAAACTATCAAGTTTTGAACTTCTTTTCCGAACAACTCATTTCACTCGCTGAATATTAAGTATATTTTTTGAATTGACGAAGTTTCCTTGTAAAACCTGGTTTCTTTAATGTTCGCAAGTTCAATTCCACACTTGATAATTTATATTTTTAATTAATTCGTATGTATATAAGATGCTGTCTTACTCTTGTCATTGATCGATGGCGCTAAATTAATGTTCATGAAATAAAAATGATCGTCGTCGATTTACTTAAGAGCTAAAATTAAATGTAAATAATAAATAACTAAAGAAAAAGCCGTGACAAAATAATTTACGTTAATAAGAAAATACAAATTACAGCGATCCTAATAAGAACAAGATATAATTATTGTTTTTTACTTCCGTCGACTTAAATCTAAAATTATTCATAATATAATGTACCGGTGTAAAAAGCTGAAACCTTTTTTAATGATGTATCGCTTTATCCTCCGTAAGTATTTCTAAATTACATAAAGTCTCAGAAACCACTACCACGAAAAAGTATTGTAAAAAACGTTAAAAATAATGCAGATTTTATTTAAATTTATAAGTCTTCTTGTTATAACACGTTTGGATTTTTTGTAAACTTTTATACTGTTTGTATAATACACGATATTCGTGTAACAGATTTAAGCAGTTTCCTAAAAAGGAAAGTTATTGTGTTAAATAATTAAAATAATGTATTAATGAAGTATCAAAAGGAAAAAAAATAAGGAAAAAGTAATTAATGTTCGAAAAAAAATGATTTTAAGATTTTACATTATTTTTGTAGAAGTGCAGTTAAAATGTGAGTCGTGCACTAAAAAAACCAAAAAAGTAAAAATAAAAATAAAAAAAAAGAGTTGAGCGATTTGCCATCTCGCCATTCTGGAAGAGTGAATTTTTCACTTGAAGTAAAATAAAAAAAAAAAAATCAAATCTCATCGTTTTATGTAAGGAAGAAAAGCGGTGAGTCTGGTAGATTAAATATTAAAAGATAAAAAAGAGAAAAGGCGAAGAAAATTAAATGTAACGAACGGATGAATGAAAGCGATCGCAGTACATTTTGCTGTCGAAAAGCCTTCGGTCGAGAGCTCGGGAACGATAATCGATATTTTATATACACGTTTCGCAACCCATTGCGTACATGTGTGTGTAAGAGAGCACGCGCTCATAGTCATGACGAGTGGCTTGGAAAATATTTCCACGCGGAAATGTCACGATGAAGAAGATCGGGCTGCGACTCGATTCGCGTGTGACGTTTATTCCTCGACGTCAAATGTATTCCTATATGAAAAGATTTGCGAAATAAAGCACAGAAATGGAAATCCCTTTTCATGTTGTAAATATACTTTATTTAAAAGTCGACGTCCCGGTGTAAAATACGAATATTGTATACACGTCTGTATAATCGTTTGTCGAGCAATGTATATCTTCAAGTAATTAATAAAAGCATTGACAAAATTAAGCCGCTGCATTATTGTCGTCATTCTCGCCAACAACTCTAGTAACTGTAGCTGTCAATTCTTGTCATTAGTGTTTATAATTAAAGTCCAGGCAAATAGTAATGAAAAAAGTCAAGTTAATCACGTATTAATTAGTCCAGGCAGTTTTTTTTATTGAAAATAATTACAGCTTTGTAGTTAAACTTGAGCGCAAAGAATGCGAAAAAATAATTATTTTTCCATCTCAGGATAAGTGGACTAGTGAAATAATTATAATGGTCCGTTCAATTAGTAATGAGCTATTACATAGCTATTTTATAATCACATACAATGGTACGATAAAATTAATTTAATTCAATAGGCTAATATAATTATCAATTACTAGCACACGAAGTAAATCTTTGCTGCCCTTCGGTGAAGAGCGGAATACGTTATCAATATTATAAGTTAATATTCATTATGCAAATAGCATTCAGACCTCCCTTTCATAACTGACATTTTTAATTGAATAATGAAAGATTTACGAACTTGTTGCTTTATTTTGAACGAATCTGAGGAAATAAAAGCAAATTGTTCGGCCAGCTGATTAAAATGAGCCCGCCACGTAAGACTATAAACGATTTAACGGGCAGAGCATTGTCTATACGATTATACGGCGTACGTAAATTGGGCTCTCCATCAAATCGGCAATAAAAGCGGCGATCGTTCTTTTGAAAAAGGGTAAAGGCTTGTTTTTCCGCCGAAGGGAATCTCATCGGCGGAATCAAAGTTTCGAAATGAACCGCGAATAACTCGTAAAAAGAGCAATTTCGCCGCGGGCGGGGTCTCGATCTGCGCGCGGGGCAGCGAATCGCACGCCGGCAGTAACAATAAACCCGCGACGCATTATATTCGTTCTCGCGATGATGGCAGCGGCCGGCGAGCGAACCTCCGAACGAACCGTGTCGCTCGGATGCATAAATATTTTATTGTTGCTCTCCTCTTGTGCTGGAAAGCAAGGAAAAAATTATACGGCGGCTAAAAGCGAACAGCCGTTATACATGCATAACTCGAAACGCGTCGCTTTCGCCACCGCATAGATGTGGAGCGGGGGGAGGAAGGGAGTGTGACGAGTCAATCGATTCCGCCGCGGGGAGAGAGGCTCGGGCTCGACGCGTCGAAAAGTAATGGGGCCCTCGATCGTCGCTTGCATAACGTAATCCTCGAAATTTACGGCCTGGATTATTATACGCCGAACGATCGCGAGGATTAATCGGCTCAGCGGCGTTATGCGTCGCGCTGACCGACCGGCTCGCATGCGGCTAATCGTTAATCTTCAGTCGCAACTTTTCCATTAGGCCGGCCGCAGAAAACTGCCATCGCTGAAAATCGTAACGCCCGCGAGCCGGGCGTTATCGGCGCCGAATTTCGAGCGTCCCTCAATAACTGCCTTTCCCCCTCGCTCTTTTTTCCGCCTCCTAATTATACGGGATTTTCGCCCTCCGCTAATTACCTGCAAATTATATTTTATCGCGACTTAACGTGAAATTATGTCCCGCTCGGATTTATCGGCGAATACAATAAATTCACTTTGCTTATTGATTTATCTCCCACTTTATTAGAGACAAACGTATACCGAAACGCATTTGTTTAAGCGAGGACGCCTGACAAACTGACTTTTTACGCATATTTAGCAGTTGATGTATGCCCGCTTTTGTCGCTGTTTTATGGTTACAACCGACTCGAATTATGCCATCTGCGAAAATGATGATGTTAATTAAAGCAATAAAATGAATATCATTGCTTAAATAATTCAGATTCAGAATAAGTTTACTTTAAAACGGAGCTGGAAAGAGAATTTCTACTAAAGAGTAACGTTGCCTTTTAGAGCTTTTGCTTTTAATTTCCAAACGTCAGTCGGAATACGTGATCGCAAAGTGTACGCGCCGACTATCCTGTATTAATTAACGAGCAGTTAGGAATTAAGCAATTCTCAAAGCTGACTCAAGCTCGCGCTGATTTTTATCAGAAGAACCGGATCGAATGTCAAAAGAAGCCCTGACACGCTGACCAAATACGTCGATCTGTCTTTTTCCGGGAAAAAAGAGTGCCGGCGCAGCGCACTCGTGCGCTTCGATACCAATAAGTAAACAAACCACGGCGCGAAATGGAATCGAAATCGAGTCATAAATCGCAAATGTAACGCTGCGAAATTGCTGAGGAAGCAGAGAGGAATGGGAGGGACGTTACAGCTGCGGCGTGTTATATATTTTCCCTCTTTCTGGTGAATTGCAGCTCTACCTGCCTATGCACTCTCGCGCCATTGTCGCAGACGCGGAAACCTTTTTCCAGCAATGTACTCGATCAAACCTTAGGTACCAGCGGGGAAACGCCCTGATGCATTGACAGCGTGTACTTACCCCGAGCAACCGGTGAACTTTCGGCAAAACGCACCGAAATTTCGACGAGTTTTATCGCTGGCTTGGTGTGCACATTGAGTGTGTGCATTTACTCACACTTTGCTTTTTATTCTCCTTTTTTTATCCGAAGGCAATAAAACCTTTCTTCGAAAAAGATTTTTATTACGCTTGGAAAATTGCAATTTTCGAAAAAATCTCATCCATTCAATTTAAAATTCATCATTCTCTAATTTATATCTGTATTAACGAAGAATTTTAGTTTTTAAATTAAAGGGTATTTCAATTTATAAATTACGTTCGTACTTTGACTAATTGAGCTTTTTAATTTATTGCACATTTGCACTTTTAATTTTAATTTATTGTACAAATTTTAAATTTATTCATGTTCAGTAAAAGCCGAGGAAAATGAAAGACAAACATTCTCGAAAATACAGTACAAATAAGTAAACATTTACAGGTAAAAAATTAAAAATTTTATTATATTTTTAAAAAGTTTAAACGTTAATATTGATTTACCACCAGTCATCTTTTAATCAAATTAATATGCATTTGTTTTCTAATGAATTACAAATTTTGGCTTTTAATTTATGTTTTAAATTGGATGTTCTAGTAAATGTTATTAAATTCTTTAACAAGCATTAAAACTAATAAAAAGTTTAATTTAAATATAATAGTAAATCTTTATAATCGCACTTTTGTTAAAAGAAATTTTTAAGAAATGATGTATTAGTATTTGCAGTTGCTAATGTACCAGTAATGAATAATCGTAATTTCATCTTTACCGCCCTGGTTCAATTAGTAATCCAGACAGCTTGTAGAGATTTCTCATGCATACATCAGATGTCGCGGTCTGATCGTGTCGGTATATTTTCGAAAAGTGGCTGTTTTGTTACTTTGATTACTAAAGCCAATAATAAACGAATTAAAAAAAAAATATTTTCGAAAATTTCAGATTAAATATATCTATTAGGGCGTACTACAAGTTAAGTCAATAAAAATATATTACACTATTATTTTTTAATTATAAATATGCTAACAAATTTTTGTAATGCTTCAAAATTATTGTTACGTTAACTAATCTACCAAATATTTTCTTTGCTAGAATAAATTAAATAAATTTAAAAGTTGAGGAGAAATTTGCGAAAATAAGTTAGAATATACTTGTCATGCAAGGCACCGAACATACCGTACACAAAAAAACTCTACACGCCTTTGTCTTTTCGTATACATAGATATACAAAACAAAGGCGTGTAGAGTTCTTTCGTGTAGAGGATGTTTGGTGCCATTCGAGAGCATATGTATACTGAATTATTCTAGATTAGTTCAAGATAATTTTCTATTATTTCTATTATTAGCAACTACTATATTCGGATTTCCCGCTAAACGAATTTATGTCCGAACCAGTCACCAGCGACAAGACACCTAACCTATATATAAGTACTCGAATGATACAATAAAGCGCTATCAATCGCTTGGGAAGCACGACAACGTTCAGCTCGTTAGCAAAAAACTCTCTGTCTCTGTCTTGCCTGCTAGCTAGTCAGTTGACTCAGTTCGCGAGGTCCGCGGTGTAGCTCAGTGCTGCCGACGGAAGAACATATGTTTTAAAGCAGGTGGCGCAAGCGCAGTAAACGTTTCCGAGCAACGTTACCTAGCCATCTTTCCCGTCGAACCAAAAGTGATTGTTTTTCAACTTTAGTCTTATTTAACGGAACTTTTATTAATGTCAGAACCACAGTCCGCGCTTCTACTAAGAAAACAATTAGCAGGTACGGTTAAAAGTGCTCGCCGAGCTGCGAGAAATGTGCTAAAGTGCGCGGCATCGCGAGAGCGGCAGAGCCAAGCTCTCGTATGTGTGTGTCCGGAGAAAAAGTCGTGGCCCCACCGAACCTTTTTCCTCCCAGTGGATGCTGAGCACCGAGAATCGCCGTTTGAGGCCCGGGCAGAGTCTCGCCGAGCTCGCAGCCACGACCTCGACGACAAAGGAACCTCGGGCTCTGCTCTGTCCTCTCCGATCGCCCCGTGTGAAAATCAATACACGAGCTGTGAGGAGAGCGACTCTGACCACGGCTCCTCTTTCCTCGGCTTTAACCTACAAATCGCGCGCCTCTTTTTCCACCAGCCTATCTCTTCTCTGGGCCTTGTGCAATCGCTTTTGCGGAAAACAAGCGATTTTGCGCCTGTTTTTCGCTTGGCCCTCGTTCGTGCAGTCTCTCTTTCTCTCGAGAGCATTATGCCGTGTCTTACAAGCACCGAGGACATCTGAATCAACGGTGTCCGGGCCTGACGTCGCGTGCGTCCTCGAGGAGGCTGAAAATAATAGCTCGACTCCGTCATTCTCCTCGTCGAAGACCGGCTGTGTATTTATAGGCCCGAGGCGCGCGTCTCGAATTCGCACATAGAAACGCGCGCCGCCTCTCTCTGTCTGTCTGTCTCTCTTCGCGTGCATCTTTCTCTCCTTTCTCGCGCGCTCAGCGACGAGCGAAGGTCAGACTTTTCTCGGCCCACCTCTGTTTCATGCTTTCCTGCTAGCCGTAGCTCAAAGTTTGCCGACTTTTGGCCCTGGCTCAGCTTCTTTTCTGTGCTCGCGAAAAAAGAGGAGAGAAAAGCCCGCTGATGCCGGCTACTAGGGCATGTCTTTTTCACCGGGAGCACAATGCTGTCGCGAACATAACCTCGAAATACAACGCCGAAGGGACATCGCGAGCAAATACGAAAAAAAAATGCCTTGTTGCAATGAGTAGGCGGCGGGAGGGAGATAGCGAGGTCCTGGACTTGTCGGGGAGTCACCTCAAGAACAGTTTCTGATTTATTTTTGACCGTGGTTTGAACAGTAGTGAGACGAGAATTTCGCATGATAACGCAAAGGGACTCAAGGTGGTTTTCTTTTCGATGTATGACGAAGCTCCTCTCCTTACTTTTCACGGTTTCAATCTTACAAAAACGCTCTTTCACACGGCATATTGGGCAACTCCAAAGAGCGAGTCTGACTCAAGCACAGCAATGACTAGTCCCTTCAAATTTATTAAATTCGTTGATTTAAGGACTGGTCTGTAAAATCTAATAATAATTTAAATAATTCTAAAACATTATAAAAATTAAAATTGCTTTATTTGTATTTATCAAATATATTAAAATGCATACTCAACAATGCTTTTTTTCTAAACAGCTATTTTAAATCATAAGTCTGTTATTAAGAGCTATTTTTTGTAAATTTTTATATAATACTCTTTTAAAACTAAAATAGTTTGCTTATTACTTAAACAGAAATCGGTTAAATTGTCAATAATTCAAAATGTCAGCAAATTTATAATTTTAATATAAAAAAATTGCACAATATGCTAAAAAACCTATATTTTTTTGAAAGGTATATAACATATGTCTATAACATTTATTATATTTTAGTCAAATTAATGGATTTGTAACTGTTGCAGAATTAAATAAAAACCCAGTTGAAGGGTTTTCAGCAGGTCTCATAGACGACAATGATATTTATCGATGGGAAGTGCTTATTATTGGACCTCCGGATACACTGTAGTGAGTTTTGGATAATCAATATTTAAAATCTTATCATGATTTTCCATTGAATGATATAATCCATAAAAACTATTTTTTCAGTGAGGGTGGCTTCTTCAAAGCGCATTTACAGTTCCCCAAGGAATACCCACTGAGGCCACCTCGAATGAAATTCATAACAGAAATATGGCATCCAAATAGTAAGAATATTATAAATATTTAAATATATTATATATTATCTATAATGCAACATGCGTATATTATAAATATATATATTATAAATAATTCTTTTAGTTGAAAAAAATGGTGATGTGTGCATATCAATCTTGCATGAGCCTGGTGATGACAAATGGGGTTATGAAAAAGCATCAGAACGATGGCTACCAGTTCACACTGTTGAAACAATTTTAATCAGTGTAATTAGCATGCTTGCCGATCCCAATGATGAAAGTCCAGCAAATGTTGATGCCGCCGTAAGATTTTTAATTTTTTACGATAGATTCTACATAACATATCAATACTCAATGTACCTATTTGCGGGCCTTTTATCATTACAGAAAGAGTGGAGGGAAAGCTATACAGAATTCAAGAGAAAGGTGGCTAGGTGTGTCAGAAAAAGCCAAGAAGAATGTATGTAGGGTATGAAGAAATATTTGCATGGAAAGACTTATTTAATTCTGGTGAGTTTTGGCTTTCTTAAATATAATCTTGACTTAATAAAATAAAGGAATTCTTGAAGAGATAAGTTAGTATAAACTGATTTTGATATTTTAAAGTGGTAAATTTGTATGTTTTAGAAAATTAAGTAAATGTTAATTTTCTAAATAGTGTTGTAAATAACTAATATAAAATTTGATAGAAACATTATTAGAGTTATGCTTGTAAATAAAAAAATCTAAAATTCGTGGATATTTTCAATAAATAATTATATAATATGCACAATTAAAGTTTATGTTTCTGTAAAATATCGGAAATGTCTTAAATAAGTTATACTTTTAAACTGATTGTTCTTTTTCAGGGAAGCCATAAGCACTGTAAGAACAAACCGAAGTTAAGCATAAAGCTAACGAGCAGCAGTGCCACTAAAAACATGGACAAAGCCTGACACTTATCCTTATGCTAAGAAAAGCCGAAAGCTCGTGGGCAACTATTCTGAGCTCTCAGGCTACAACCATCCAATGTATTGATACCCCTCTGACTGGAAAATGGAAAGATGGAAGTTCACGCGCAGCTCACTTTTTAAAAAATTGCTAAAACAGATAAGAAAATAATTTACGACTATCCATAATATAAAAAATCATCTGTATGAATGCTACCTTAATATTAATAGTTATTGTAAACTTGACGTCCCTCCATTTACCTGCCCCTTTTCGCTATTTTCCATAATATTCGTCCGAAAATTCCTCCTCGTCTCGATCATCTTTAAAACCCTTTAATGTGTAATTTAAAAATAATTCGTTTATGTTTATTACTCGATAATGATTCCTTAGCGTCGTTTCGTATTTTCTTACTTTCGTATAATATAAATAAATTTTTGTAAAGTCGAAAGAACGAAGTGAAAATAACAATGGTTGAATGTAATGCCAGTGATGAAAAATACATATGAATTACTATGCTATGCGATATTGATTAATATGAACATGCTGATGTCGATTAATCATTCGTAACACACAAAGATATACAAGTTTTTTGTGACATTCTTGCTGAGAATCTTGCACCGAAATACTTAAAAACTTAGAAAAACATTTTATTAACAAACATTTAATGAACAGGAACACGCAGGAATATTTTTTTGTAACAGGATTTATGGATTTTTTTAAAGATTACAATTTCTACAGAAATTTATATAGAATTTGAATGATATGTTTTATACTTTTCTGTAGAAATTTACAAACACATGCAATAACAGCTAAAGATAAACTTTGCGCTTGTATGTACTTTATTAGTCTTTTCCAAATATTTATTTCAATTCGCAAGATGCCAAAATAATGAAATAAAAACGAATCATAAAAAATATCATAATACAATAATAAAATCTAATTAATGCAATTTTTAAAACAAAAATACACGCAATGAAATCTTTGTACATGGTTTCAATTTATGTATTTCAAATTATGAAATTCCAATAGAAAGGTATTTTTAAGCAATGTTTTATTATTCTCAGTAATAATTTGAATTTGTGATCATAATGCAAACTAAAAACTTTGTTTATCATTTATTATGTCAATTAAATTTAAACATATGAACTTTTTTTAATGTATACGTTTTTTAAAAGTCCCTTACTTTTTTAATCTTAAGATTCATTACATTACAATTTCAATCTTCTAACAGATGAAATGAGAATTTGAATAAGATTTTGTAATGGGTTTTTAATTTAGAATGTGGTAAAAAGAAATCAAATTTAAAATGGAATGTAAACTTGAAAATAAGGAAAAAACTAGGAAAGTAAACAAAAATTTCGTGTCTGCTATTTTAAGTGATTTCTTATGATTCAAATTAATTGTAATAGTTTCTTCCTACTGACAAGAGATAAAATTTGGAATTCATTGAAAATTTATTTCCACATTTGAGTATTTTGTAATATTTATTCAGTAGAAAGACATTGATTACTTTAGTTTTCAAGTTTTTACTACTTATTAATTGCAATAAGCAATTTTAATAAAACTATATATTATTATAAATAACAAAAGATGTTTTTATTTACCTATCAATGATGTTAAGAATATCTTGATTATCTCTAACTGTAAAACTAATTTTATTCTTTACCATCTGTTGGTAAAAGCAGATCTTTATAATTATCATCATTTTGATCATTCGTTTAAGAAAATTCGCTTTTATATATATATTATAAGAGCACAATACAAAACTATATAGAAATATATAATTTCAAAAGTTTTTTAATTAGAAAATTTTATTATTTAAAAAGAAAAATTTATTCAAACAAATTTTCTTGAATACTCAAGGATAGGACTGTTTAATAAGTAAAAATATTCAATTTTTTAATACAGGCTTTTAATTTAGAAATTTTCAATGAAGACAATGATATGAATAATATAATTTTATATGTATACGTATATACAATGAAAGAATCCTCAAATATCTTCCTTCGTATTGCGACTATAGACAGAAACGCATTCCCAATAAGCACAAACAAGCTTTTATTAATGATTTCTCATTCTGTTCCTTACTGGAAGAGGATATGAATGCATTTTGTCTTGTTTCTTAGATTATTAATTTATTTTTAATGTCTTAAATTGCCAAAGAGCAGTATAAGCTAAAGACAATAAATCTCTCATGTATGTCAATATTTTGTATACCTTATTTATTTTTCTTTTAATCTTCGTATAATAATCATAAACGTACAATTTTAAAACAATAGTGCAATAGTGTTTATGCAATGTACAGGATAACTTTAAGCTATATAATACAGTTCGAAATGAAATACAAATCATTAAACTATTTATTACTGCAGGTAAGTCGCTCTCGATTTCTCTTTGATACATTATTTTCACTACTGGAAAAGACAACAGTGCGCTTGTCTTTTGTTTCTGCACTTTTAACTTTTCTCAATTATCTCTAAATGTCTTGTTCATTCTCTTTTCCATTGTCTTCTAGTCGTTGTTACAACGAAAGGAAGGATCTGGGGGAAAGTTCAGGAAACGAGGTGTTTCAATAACTTTGTTTTTATAATGTTCTATCTACATTTTTTATATTGTAAAATATTCATTGTTAGGTTTACGATATGATTTTTCTCCTGCCGTCTTTGCCAATCGTTAGTGAAGTTTGCACTCAAGATGTCTTTAAATTCGTTTTTTAAACTTCCGTGGGTGGCAAATTTCACCAAGACTTTGACTCTCTACTATTAATCGTTCCTGTTTTATTTATATTACACATCTCTTTCACCTAGTACCTTCTTCCTTGCCCTTTTTTCTGTCTCCCACTTTAAATAATTAAGCTATTGGCTACTTATGTTCTATTTCATTATCTACAAAGAACTTAGTTATACTGATTCGATGAATGAGAAATCATAGGCCATCGTCCGCCGCTGATCGAATACTTCCGGAACGAAAGTAACTCACTTCTCGCGAAGGTTGTCGATAGTACGAGCTGCTGAAGCTCCTACGTCGTTTAATTTACTTTTACTTTGTTTTCGTCTTGTTAAAAATCTTTATTTATATCACTGAAAATTATTTTTTGATCTTTTCTATTATTGGTCGGAATGCTTCTCGTACAATCGACAAAATTTTGAACGACGTTTAGATCATTTAATTATTGGTAGAAATAAAAAAAAAGAAGGAAATTGTGAAACTTGGAGCTTCTCCCTTAAGAGTGGATGAAGACATTAATTAAGAAGAGATCAATTTTTCTCGAGTTGAGCTACATTTATCTAAATTTTTCATTTCATTGTAAAGAAACTTCCATCATCATTCTCTTCCTTCTTTTAGGTGCTCTTTTCACATAGAGTCAAGTAAAAATGCACGAAACATAACTTATGTGTAGATATCTTTTGATACTCTGAAAAATTTTGACTTGTTTATTTTTTTTTTCTATTTGGGAACCTGGACGCGCCAATTCGATAAAAATGAATAAAATATAGTCACCGGTCGATTTCCAAACTTTCAATGCCCATCATATCGGTACTATTTTCAGTCAGTCCATTACTTTCTTTAAAAAAAAATCTTTTTCCCTATTTCTCTTGCGACTGCGGACTAGAATTTAATTTAATCAAAGATTAAACGTAGATTAATCTGCTAGACGCTAGTTTGATTCAGAATATCGGAGTTAAAGATTTTGCCTCGATCAGTCACACTGATTTTTTTTTTTTTTTTCACGCGCAACACATTCTTTCGATCGCGGCGCTATTATTCGATCAGACATAGCTCGCGGCACTTTCAATCGCCTTGCTACTAGAAGCGACTCTAAGATTTTCGACCGTGTTTATTGCGATATATCATTTTTGTTACCTTTATTTATCGTGTGCGGACATATACGATATTACGGAGTTAACTGCGATAAGAGAGTAATATTTATTTTATACAAGTTTTGTTGTGTATTTGTGTCTGTATTCTCATTTTCAGTTTTATGTACAAAGTTATTTACAATATAGATGTTTTCAAGAAGAAAACTGCTTTCGCGTTTCGGGAGTTCTCAGTATGTTTCTACTCCATTACTGGCAGGTCGTTAATTTGACCCTCGCAACTTTACAAAGTCGTCGTAGTTGAGAACCGCTGTTTCTGTCCCTTTAGCCTCTCGCAGCGCGTAAGCTCTATCACATCGGCTTTAAAAGCCGTTTCGTTTATCTTTTGTGTTTTCTTATTTACCTTAAGATAATGATAATTAATAATAATAATTTATAATGCATAATATAATATGGTCAAATGACAATGATAATAATGAAAATTCAGAATTTTCGATACGAATTTCTACGTTACAATTTTATTTTATACAACATTTCGATTGCTCGCATTTGCATCTTTGCATTTTCGTCGTATAGACTATATTTGTGTTCGCTTACTTTTACTCTTTATGAAATACAAAAACGAAAAATAAGATATCGGCGAGTTATCTAACTTCTTTTATTTTGGCTAGGCCCTTTTGCTTATCGCAAGTAAAGTAATGAATAAAACATTAATAATTACTGTACAATTTTCTCGTTTTTGCAATAAAATAGCAATAATAGCAATGATAATAATAAAAACGTAATAGTAATAATAATAATAATAATAATTATGTTCTAATAATAATAATAATAATAATAATAATAATAATAATAATAATAATAATAATAATATATAATAATATTAATAGTACAATAATTAACATTGGTAACGGTGTCTATGCGATCGACACGATCGATCTCGTCTCTTTCTCTCTCGCGACATAAATAGCGGGCAAGCAAAAGGGGAAGTGGAAAGAAAGTTGGACACACGCTTGTTTTCTTTTTCTTTGTTTTTTAACAACGTAAAAATCGACGATTGTATATATATATTTTTATATATTTACGCAACTCGAGAGTGAAATATATGCAATAACGTCAACAGCTTAACGTCTAAAGGAGGTTTCGCATAGGGAATCGGGACCGATATAAACGATAACATGAATCACAATTATGCAAGTTCTCGCACTCGCTCACGGCGCGAGCTTGGGTTTTTCGCCTCTTTTTATTCTTTCCTAGCATTCATTAAAAATCAATCTAACAATTGGTTACGTAGAGATTGCACTGTTTACCGGAGAAATCCTCCTCGCGCCTACCGCCCTCCCTCTATACGAGTAAGCAGTCCGTCGGAGAGCGTAGGAGGAAGGGATTCTTCCAAATTTCGAATCCTTAAGACTAAATTACGATTTTTCATATTAATCGCCGCATTTATATCTTCACTAATATTTTCTTCATTTGTCCTCGCGTACGTTCGTTGCTCGCTTTTTTCGTCTCGACGAGAGCTTCACTCCTGCTGACTCTATTAATTATTATCAAAATTTCCGAAGCGTTCTAGTTTTGATTTTGCTCGGTATCTCGATGTCTCACCATAATTATTATCGCGTCCGTACTCGCTCTCACTCGTATTCTCTTTATTCGTTAATGCCCTAACCATAGGCAGGACTCGGCTCCAACCGAATCCTATTGCTGGCTTCATATTACAATAATAAAAAAACAACTTAACTAGAATAATAATAATCCCCATCCTCACACATGGATGCGACCGATACTCAGTCTTTAAGCGACCGATTTCGTTTGGCTTGCCTTGGCCAGCTCACAGCTTTGGAATAAATACACTTGGAAAAGAAGTCCGAGCTAGGGCTCACTTATTCTCTTTGTCTCAGTATCTCTCTCTTTATTTAATAGTCCCATGCCTCCTCTGGTTCGTGCTTCACGACGTCCTTCGGACTTTCTTCAGCAGCCTGCAGGACGTGCTGCGACGCCGACGGAGGTCTCGGTGACGTTACCGGACTGTTTTGTGCCGACTTGGGACTGGGCGAGGGACTCTCGTGGTCCGGTGCGTTAGCTTCAGAGACTGAAGATACGTCGCTTTGGGCGTCCTCTTCGTATCGGTCCTGAACCGGGGTCGGCTCTACCCTGACCGTCTCCTCGGCTTCTCGCTTAACACCGTAATCGTCGGTTTGCATTACGCAGACGCCGTTGATGATAACCTCATCGCCGGCCCTCGCTGGCTCCTGCCATTCGGGGTTTACCCACTGCGGCGCGGCCGGTTTCCGCCTGTTCGATCTACCCGATGTACTACTGCTTGTCGGCACCGGCGTTTCCGCGGGTTCGCGTTTTATGCTGCTCACCGAACCTTCCGAGTCTTCGCTGCCCATGTTGCTCATCGCGTCGTCGCCGTCTTCGTCCTCGAATTCTTGAGTGGGCTCGCGCTTTAGCGAGCCCATCGACAGATCGAGACCCGAACACTGCTCCTTGAGTGCATTGCCAACAAGAGCGGCAAGGTTTTGATTGAAGTAGGGCGGGTACGTGAGAGGTACGCTGCCGAGGCCGAGTCTCTCCTTTTGAATATCCAGCAGTCTTTGGTTCAGAAGCAGTCGGAACTGCACGGGGTCGAAGGGCTGATTAGGCTCGCGAGCCGACTGGGGTTCTGGCTGGCCGTGCGGCGGCTGCTGCTTCAGTCTCATGCGGTGGTTGTGGAACCAATTGGTTATCGTTCTCGAGGACAAGCCGAGCTCACTCGCGAGGAATTCGATCGTTGCTACGTTCGGATAAGGATCGAGCGCAAACGCTAATCGCAGAGCCTCCTTCTGCTCTTCACTGAAGAGGACACGCTGTTTCTTGGCCGAGGTGGGCCCGGGTCCAGGTGATGTCGCGTGATAGAACTCGGCAGTATCGTTGCTGGACGTGTCGGAACTGTTGTCGTGGCCAGGACCGATGCTACGGCGCTTCTTGTTGGCCTCGCGCCGTTCGTTCTTGAGAGCCTGTAATCTGTCGACATTGTGTGGATCCGAGAGCCAGATTTGCATGCGAATGAATGGTTCGCGACCCTTGATGCTGAGCATGTGCCAGGGTTTGGGCTTGCTGAGGAGTTCACTGACGGAACCCTGCGAGAGACCGAGGACTGCTTCGCCGAAAATCTTCTGACCAATGTTGTTGGCCAAAAGGGCTTCTTTGATCTTCGTCGTAATGGTCTGCGTGTCGAGATCCTGAGTGAGAGCTGCCATTTCATAGACGCTCGGTGAGATGTGGGGATGAAGTCCGCGCAGCGGGGATGGCGTCATTTGATGATGTGGAGAGTGCAGATTCATTTGCGCTCCTGGATGTTGTTGCTGCTGCTGCTGCTGCTGCTGTTGCTGCTGCTTCTTCTGCAGTTCTTGCATGCTGAGCTGAGTATGCGGCAGGATGGGCCCCGGCGGAGTAAGCAGCATCGGCGAAGCCTGCTGGTGCGGTGGGTGCTGCGGGCTCTGATGAGGAGGGCCGAGCTGCATTTGACTCTCTTGCTGATGCTGAGCGGCTGCTGCTGCTTGCGCGGCTGCTTGCGCTGCAGCCTGCGCCTTGGCTGCATTCTGCAGTTGTTCCTGAACGAGCTTGGTAGGTGGCATCGGTTTCATTGGGGTTCCACAAGCTACAAGTCAAATAGACATTCAATCAATAAGCAAATATTTATTTAAGTGTTAGACATAGTCCAGAAGCTCTTTTACTAAGCGTCGAATTATTTGTGCTCAAATAATCGTTTTTAACGTCACTACATTCTTTAATAACTGCGATTATTTCAAGATACTGCAAAAAATATTTAGCTTGATAAATGGAAATTAGTTGCGATAAAGAATGATGTATCTGAAATAGGCGCAGAAATATTACAGAGGGAGCGCACATAAATCGAACAATTTCAGCCATAACAAAGATAACAATGATAATATATATAGAGCTGCCGAGCTACGTGTATATAAATAAAATAACAAAACATCTATATTGACCTGAGTTAAACTTACGAGGCAGGCCGCCGTAGCCGCCGGTCCTCATGAGCTTCTCCGGTGCAATTTTGTACTGGCTGGCCACCAGCTTGTGCACGGCGTTGTCGTCCTCGAGGAACATCTTCATGCGGATGAAGGGCTCGCGGCCCTTCTGTGTGAGCATGTGCCAGGGCTTGGGCCGTGCCAAGAGGTCCGATACGGACCCTTGAGACAGGCCCAGGACGGATTCGCCGAACAAGCGCTGGGAGATCGAGTACTGGGAGAGCTGCTCCTTCACCTGCACAGGAAGTTAAAATAAATTATACGATTGCAAATAAAATGACAGAGCTATATTTAAGGCAAATGTAAAGTTTATAGTGTCTGCGAGTTATATTTAACGGCAACGGAAGTAAAACCAGTTGAATATTAAATTGGTATGATTGTTATTCGAATCAGACGTTTACTTAATTCAAAATTTCATCGTGTTGAACAAATGAAGTTCGAGCGTTCTTTTGAAAGGAGATATTTATTAATAAATAATAGAATTTTCTGTTCTTTGCAAATGCTTTTTCGTTCAGCTTTGTCATTTTCTCGTTAATAAAAAATTTCGTACAATTGCCCTTACCCTCTTGACAATGTCCTCCGTATTGAGATTGTTGTAGATGTCAAACTGCTGCTGAGTGATGGGCGGCAGTACGGCCTTGAGCGGTCTCTGATTGGCTGTGTGGTGAGTCGGCGTGGACGGTTGACTGATGAGGCTGTTGGTGATGGAGGCCATCCTCTGGAGCGGACTGGCGGCAGCGGCGCCGGCGAACTCCTCGCTGGGCGTCATCGCCGGCGGCAGGATCGAGTTCCCAAGGGGCGAGCTCGCGCTCGAGCCGCCGGGCGTCGATTGGGCGCCGGTCGGCTCCTGCTTGGGCTTCACGAGCGAGAACGCGCTGCCGGCGTGCCTCATGGCCTCCTCCATCTTCTCCTTCTCCTCCTCGGACACGCCGTTGATCATCTTGTTCCTGAGGATGTTGCCGAGGCTGAGGTCCTGGGCCGTGGCCGCGGCTGCTGCTGCCGCCGCTGCGGCGACGGCCGAGCTCGCGGGGCCCGCGACTCCGCCGTTCGTCGCCAAGTGGTGCTGCTGCATGGCGTGCTGCTGCAGAGCCAGCAGGCCCGAGATCTGAGGTGTGTACGGCAGGCCCTGGGCCGCGTTTAGCTTCTGGAGCTCGCGGTGGTAGGCGTCCAGTGCCATGCGGATGTCCTCCTGCGTGCGCTCCATGCCCTGGAGGTTCTGGCCGCTGAAAAAAGGTTGAAACATCGCGCTACGATCAATCGGGATCACATGCTGTCCTCATTCAAATCTATTGTGAATGCTCCGGCAGCGAGCGGACGTTCGCGACATTAAGTATTTGCGGTTCCGCTGCCCTTTCATTATGCATAAGCAAATAACAGCGTTAGAAAATTTGACTCTTTTCGTTTATCGAGAAAGCGCTGAATATAACATTTATTAATATTTCAAAAGCAACATTCTAACTTGAGCGACGCGCAAAAATACATTTTCTAAAATAAAAGTGAATCAATACTTTGTTGAGAGTTGTTATTAAAAGTCAAAATATTGCTTTGAATTCAAGTCATCGAATAAGTAATTCAAACAAGTGAATTATTCATCAATTACATTTAATATAGTTTTCTGCAAATACATTGCCAGGTAAATTGAATTCCTATCGCGAAAGTGGCAACTAAATTTTGAAAAGGACAGTTGACAACATTTGATACTGTGCAGATTTGAATGAAAGCTCAACGAAAAATTGGATTTCAATCAGAATTCAATACGTTTATCAGGGGGAGAGAGAAGCTTTTCAATGCAAAAATAAAACTAAATAATTCCTGGAAGAATGAAAAGTCTGCCCTTTCAATTATTTTTCAATATTATCAAATTAGATTCATCGTCAAATAAGATTCATCATCTTATGTGATGATACTGCGTGACAGTGACAAGCGAGTGATTGCACATTGTTTCAAATGTAATTGTTTGACCATCCTTTTGAAAATCCGTCTGGCACCTGTCAAAAAGTTTTCGCCGCCCTTTGCGAACCACGGAAATAACAACCTCGCCAAAAAGAGAGCTGCCTGCGCGAGCTTACCTCGGGGGGAAGTCTCTGAGCGCGCGCATGTCCTCGGGTCTCCGGCCCATGATCTTGGCCAGCTCTTCGTGGTAGATCCTCGCCACCTTCTCCTGGGAGATGTCGTCGTTCTCGTACTTCTTGACGCGGCGGCTCTGGCTGTCCATGCTGCGGTCCTTGCCGAAGGGGCTCGGGCAGTTGAGCCGGCTGGGGCTCTTGCTGTCGGCGTCGTTGGAGGCGTCGGCCTCCGAGTGCCGGCTCAGCTGCATGTGCCCGGACTCGGAGAGCATGTGCGCGATGCGCTGCTCCTCGCTGAGGTCCTGCGGCGTGCTGGGGGCGGCGCCGCCACCGGTGCTGCCGTTACCGCCGGAGCCGGCGCTGCCCTCCTGGGGACCGCGCGCGAAAGCGGGCATGCCCTGCTCCTTGCCTGAAACATACTCTACGGGTAAGGCACGACTTGCGGTGCGTTCTTCAAATTGGCTTTTCGTTTGCTTACAATTAACTTATTTTTGCTTTGACTGTCGTTCTAAGTCCGCGTCTGTATACTTAAAAATACGAAGGAACGCCCGACTCTTTTGACGCGTCGTGCCTGAGTAATGTGGTGTTGACGTTTTCGTGTTTTATTTCGTTTGCAAGAATCTGCCAAAGCACAGTCGCCTAATTCATTTTTATAGTGTTTCGTTGCTCGCTTAGAGAGACGGGAAAAGAAGCTGTCGGAAAAATCGTAATTATTCATTTCGCCGAATGAATAATTTCTGCAATTTTTATGATTCTTATAACAGATCAAGACTAGCTCTGACAGGGTACAATTATTCTCAGTCATGCTTATTTATATTGTGGGAGTAGCTAGAGTATATTTTATGCAAAATATCTGCTACTTAATTTTTCACTTAGTCTCGCGTCTTTTATATTTAAATGCAATCGTGGCTCTTTTGAAACTCACATTATTGCATTGTGCTTTGCCGTAAATTCAGTATCGGTAAAACAAGACCTTAGAAAATAAAATGACCCAAAGACGAAAGACGAGAAGGGAGCAATGGAGGCACTTTTTATCCCCGTTCGATCGTGTTTATTTACCGGTAACGGATTAAAGATTCGAGCTCGAAATCGAAGGTAATAGCAATTAACGTAAGGCGAAAATCGATAGCACCGCGCCGCGGGGCGAAGCCGACACGCTCGAGTGTATCCCGTTCGCGATAATTAAAATATCCTCTTGCTAACCTTCTCTCTCTCTCTCTCTGTCTCTCTCTCTCTCTCTCTGTCTCTCTCTTTCTCCCTCCCTCTCTCCCCGACATTCCCCACCCATCGGCTGCGGTCTTCCTCGCTGCCGTCCCTTACGAAAGTACACAAGTGTCCTCCTACGTGTTTCCCATCTAATTGACCAATCAACCGCGAGTCTCAGACAAATCAGCCATCGATCGCCTTCCTCTGATTGCTCTTCAGAATACGCGACTTACTGCGCGACTCTCCTGCCCCATCTCGAAAGAGTCTCCCGCCGAGTGCCCCCAATGGCAGCTGCCTATCGATCGGCTTTCGTTAAAAGTCCCTTAAAGTCGGCGACGGCACTGCCGATTCGCATAAATGAGCTCCCTGAAGTAATCGGTCTCCTTATTGCGCAACGGACTGCTTTTTCACAAAAGTTAAAATTGAATCCGCGCGCGGGAGCAATATGGGTCATGCGTTTGGGTGGCGCGAAATTGAGAGTTCAAAGCCGCCTGATTTCGCGGATAATTGGACGTATGATATTAGGAGCCCGACCGGCTCGGCTTGCCAGAACCGCGAGCGGCCGCGCGCGAAAGCTCCGGCCATAAGAGCGAGAGCGTCGAGGCTTGCATTGTCGCAACGCTTGAACCGCTGCCAGCAGCGACGGGCCGTCAGTCACGGCGAGCCACCCGCCGCTGCATGAGCTGGAGGGAGTCGAGCGTATCGAAAACGATCGACCTTCGATTAGCGATTGCGCCAGTTGCCGAATTTCTGCACCTGTCCGCGGCTCGTCGTCCCCTGGGCACGGGGCTGGCTGGCAGCTTTGCCGTCGTTATTGATTATTGCCTGGTTCTCTCATCAGAGCTATTAATTGAAAATAGATTTTGCGAAAGACGGAGGATATCGACTTTTATTAAGAGACTAGAGCAGTATTGTGCTTTTAATTTCTAATTTGCAGAATAATAAAGGGGCATGAAATATTCAGAGAGTCGTTATGAAGAAGATTGAGTTCTAATCGGCTTTCTTGCTGGCACGTTTTTCAAAACTTTGCTCCAGAGTCCCAATTAAAGGACTCATTTTTCATTCAGGCGGATGAAAAGCCGAGAAGCGATATCTTGCATAAAAAATGCTTCCTTGAGCGGAAAAAGCGTTTTTAGCCAACGATAAACCGTCGTTTTTACTGCGGCTTGTTTAGACGCTGTCTATTGCACATCCACGCAGTGTTTTATCGTCATTTTTTTCTCGCGGTTCGTCTCGCCGAGTCGGTTCTCACACATTTCTCCGCGACGGCACGTACAAGCGGCGGCGAAAGGAGAACCGCCGGGGATTTATTTGCCTTTCCCGGGCGCGCGTGTGTTCGCGAGTGAGCGCCGACTGGGAGCGAGAATCACGCTCCGCTGATCGCTGCGGCTGGCTTCGACGATTCAGGCCCCGATTTTCGTTTCCGCAGGATGACGAAACTTTATTAATAATATAATTATTAATAACGTCACGGTTCGCTTAGGCCCGGATGGCTGGCTGGCTCTCTTTGGGTAACGAATAAGCCGGGGAGGAGGCTAGAATTTAAGCCGATCATTATCATGATTATATCGTCCGCGCGCAACAATGATGAACTGGGGAAAGAGGCTCCTCCGATAGTTGATTTTTTCCCGTGAGAACGCGGCGCGCTCGCGTAACTTTTATAGCCGCGCGTGTGTGAGTGCGAGCGCCGAGCCGGTGACGGCGAAATCAGTCGGGTGATTTTCTTTCGAAGAGCCATAAAAATTCGCGAAACTTTCTCGAATCGCGTTCCCCGATCTGGGTAGATTAGCTGCGCGTGCGCCGCACGAAAATATAAGAAGCAGCGCGCTTACAATGAGCTCAATTATCATTATGGCGAGCGCTGTCGTAACTATAAAAAACTCCCGGAAAAAAGAGCCGCGCGCGAAAGAAAGAGGCAATCGGTCGATCACTCGTCTGCGGTCCGAGGTAGAACAATGGTCTCTTTTCTCTCCGCGAGCATCTTCGCATGGGGTTCGGCCTCGGCGGGGAAACGCTCGAGGAAATCGCGTTTTGCAGCAATTATATTGTCGTAAAATCGTCGCCGTGAAGCTACCCTCCCCCTTCCTCTTTTGTGCGGCGTTACTCGCGCTTCGACAATGGCTCCTCGGCTCGTTACAAAACGCGCACCCGCGGTATAATTCCGTGAGAATGCGCTCGCGACGCCCAAGAAAGCAGAGCCGCGGCCGATTGTTGTCCCGAGCGCGACTTACGCATGTTATTCGCGTCCCCGGCAACTATATATATATGGAAGATTTATATCGGCTCGCGGGACGGCCGCGATAAAATCGCAAGAAGAAGGAAAGACGCAATGTCGGCTAATGAACGAGCGGCGACGAAACTCGTTCGCGCTTTGCAGTTGCACGCGCTCGCGCGCTCGGTAATTGACGCTGAAACGCTCGCTTCGCTCTTGTCTTTGGATAGTGGCGCAATTAAGGGGAATCGTTTGCCGAGAGCGGCTACGGGATATCGGCCCGTAATACCTGCTCGAATCATTTGATGGTCAGTTAGTGGACACTCGTCGAGGGACGCTTTACGCAGAAATTAACGCTCTAACTGGTGTAATGCCGAGCTGCTGGTGCGGATCGGAGGAATTTATTTGCTAATTACGCGTGGAAAAATCTTTAAATCCTGAAAAGTGTGCTATTAATCAGCCAAGATCTTTGAAAGGAGCGATTCATCATACTTTACATTAATAGAGCAGATGTATACTTTATTCGCTATAGGTAGCGGTAAAGTCGTTAGCCCGGTATTTGAAGAAAGAAGTTGGCTTTTTGACACGGCGGAGGCGAGCCCTGCCAGGCGGCGATCAGCTCTGCTTTGTCCCGGCAGGGAGAAAGGGATAAAGTCGATGATTCGCGCTCATAAATCTTAACTGATTAGGGAAGTTCCGAGGCTGAAGTTGCCGGTATATTTATTCCATTGAGTCGCGTCGGGAGCCTTTGTGGCTGTAAAGACGCCGCGAGCTGCCACCCAAGGCGGCGGGCGCGCACAAAAAGCACGCAATAATAATTAGCGATGAGCCGCGCCAAAGAAAGTCTCTTCTTCTTTGCAGCCGGTAGCGGCCCGCAGCTATTCTGCATTTAGCCGAACTTTGTCCGGCCAACTTTTCGAACCATGCCCTTGAAAGTTCGAGCAAAGTTTTGGATACTCGACGACTAAAGAGTACGGCGCCTTTTTAACGGACGGACATTGCCATGTTGGTCGCTCGGTTTAAGCCCTCTGAGAATCTAATAAAGATCCGATCTGACCAAGGTCGAGAGATACGTAAAGGTAAAGCCCGAATCAACGCGGTTTAAGCCTTTCGAGCCCAGGGTCTCTCATTACGGTCCTTCCTTCCTGCCCTCCTTGACCCTCTTCACAACTTTGGCTTTCTACATACTGCACTTTATAACGCCCGTGATTTTCTCCGGGCCGTTCGGACGCATGCGAAACTCGTTAGCTCTAACGATTTTCAATCCCCGAGCATTCAAACTTCCAGGCGCTTAAGGCTCCCGCGTCGGGGGAATTTTCGCGAAAAAACTTGCGCAAAGCTTATGAAAAAACGGGAATGGAAGAATTGCACTTAATTTCGGCATTGTTGTGCCTGGCATTATCGCGAGCTGGGAATCGGACGAACGGAAGCCGACGAGCCGTTGATGCGAGGCTGGATTATATTTGCGACACGCATTAGGAAAGAGAAAGCGCGAGTGCGTTTCGCACGCCCCTAGGCGTCGACGTAGCGCGTCGACGTGGCGCGTCGGCGCTGCATTTGCGGCATCCGCGCGAAAATTGATTTAGTATTCATACAGGTATCGCGCGCCTCGGACAAAAGGGACTCTGCCGCGACCCACTTTCGGCCTTTTACATAATTCCGCGGCGCGGATTACGCTCCGGAAGTCGCATTGTTGGCGCTTTTCGAAAAGCTGTCACGAGAATGAAAGCGATTACGGGGCAGAAGAATTTTCATTCCGCGGCGACTGGCAAAGTAAATTAGCCGCCGGGAGTAGGTGCGTCCATCGAGCACTGCATCGCGGCGTGGGACTTCCGGCTAAGGGCAGTAATCTCCAGAGCTGCGCGGGCTGCGCGGGCGCAATCAGGCAAAAGTGTAAATTACTCCTGCTGGCGTAAGTACAGGGCGGCCGCGCGTCTCTTTGTGCCCCGCGCGCCGTCGTCGGCGTCCTCCTTCTCAGCTTGTAGAGGAGAGTCGGAGGAATCTCCGAGGAATCCGTCTGACGCGCATCGGCACTGCCGACGATCCACCCCTCCACGATAATACAGCCCCGCGCCGACCATTTCCCAGGAGCTATTAGACTAAACTATACGGCTGACAAATGTGCCGAGGCAATCGATAGGCAGACGTAGCCGATAGCCTGATTGGATTGAGAAACCGAGCCGATATGGCTTTTAGAATGTTCCCCATTTCTCAAGTTTCACTGGCACGACAGTGCTTTCTATATTGATTAGCCTGACCTAATTTTTAGCCCAGCGTGCGCTGCTTCATTTAGTCGTTCTTTTGACTTATCACGTGGCTCAAAACTGTCCATTCATTGTGAACGGCTTTTACTTGCTATCCGGTTCGATGGTGCTGCTACGGAGCCCCGATTTTTGTACAAAGAGAGATATTAGTTTAAAGTTTGGCCTACGAAGTGCGGTTAATCGAGAGCTCGCAGTTTGTTAGTAAATCGGCGAAACGTTAATGATTAGCAGTGCCAGGCGATAGAGTTTTGGGAGCAGTCCGGCGTCCGGATTCTCGATAGGCCGGAGAGATTAAACAAGCGTCAAGCGAGCATCGAGAACCCGTAGCCTCGGTGTGTCCGTGTGCGAGTGTAATGGGTACGTGTGCTAAGAACGGCGTAATAAAAATGTCACAACAGAGAGTAGAGAAAGAGAGGCGGACTCACCTTTCTTGGGTATGAGGGATTTGAGCAGCATGACGGCACTGTCGTCGCAGGCCCAGGCGTGCATTTTTCTATAGCTATCGCGGCCCTTTTCCGTGAGCTTGTCCCAGGGCTTGGGCTTACTGAGCAGCTCGCTGACGGTGCCCTGGCTGAGCCCGAGGACGTACTTGGCGAAGAGCCGCTGGCCGATGTTGTGAATGGAGAGGAGCTCGCGCACCCGCCTGGCGATGTGCAGCGTGTCGAGGTTCTGCGAGGCGAACTTGTCCATGTTGTAGCGCAGCATGTCCTGCAGTCGGGCCTCCATGGGGTCGCCTTTCGGGATGAGCGACTCGCCGAGCCGGCCGAACTCGTCGCCGAATCTGAAGGGGTGCGCGCGCTCGTCGAAGCGGAACGGGCTCTTGAGGCTGTCGAGCACGCTGAGGCCGGCGGTGGCGGGCCCGATGTTGTTGTTCGCCAGGTGGTGGCTGTTGTTGTTGTTGTTGTTGTTGCTGTTGTTGTTGTTGTGGCAGACGACGTCCTCGGCCGGACTCTTGGGCGGCATCTGCGCCTGCTGCGCGGGCCCGTTCGCGGCGACCTGGTCGGCCATGGAGGCGGGCGGCTGCAGCAGCATCGGCTGCGGCGAGGTCAGCGTCGAGGTGGAGGAGGGCGTGGGCGGCGCGGGCGTCTCGTGCCCCGAGACCGGCGTCGTGGCCTTCTCGGCCGAGTCGAGGGCTGCCGCGCCGCCGAGCGGCGTGCTCGCCTTGGCCGGCGTGCTCGAGGCCGAGACCGGATCTGTTGGCGACGGGAGGTGGTTTAGAGAACTGGCTACCAGGCCGACTGTGGAGGCTTGGGACGTCGGCTGTTGCTGTTGCTGTTGTTGCTGCTGCTGCTGACTCATGAATGACCTCTCCAGGGATCGCCTCCAGTTGGCCACGATTTCCTCACCGAGGAACGAGCCGAAGGTCTCGACGTTTTGCAGGGGCGGGGGAAAGAGGAGCGAGGAGCTCGTCGAGGTGGCCACGGAGGAGGGCGTGGGGGTGGAGCGGCTGGGGAGCGACGACTGCGAGGACACGAGGGAGGACGATGGAGGTGCGATGCCGTGCGGCGAAGCGGTCGCGGCCCGCTGCAGGGGTGACGAGAGTCCTCCTGCAATGCCAAACAGAACAAGGCACCCGGTCAGCAAGACGCGGTCGCTACTTTACATGAGCGTTACAGCGCGGCGATCGGGAAAGATCGACCATCCAGGCCCGACCCTCTCCACAAGACTCAAACAATTGCAAGACTCAAGGAATGAAAGAAAAATCAAAACTCTTCTCTTCTGTGTGTGTGCCAATCAATTTAGTAATTGCGGCTGTGGCGAGTTGACAAGTGGCACAATAAAAGTAAAAGTTTTCATTCTGAAGAGCAAATCATATACACTCGCGGGAGCCAGACTCGAACGGCGGGTCGGGTAGCACTCGAGATTTGGCTTTTGGAGTCTCTCTGTGTGCGAAGGAAGAGGAGTAGGTAGAGGCGGAGGCGGAGGGGCGCCCGCCGCGAATTCGGCAGGGCCAGATTACGCGCGTGGAGAGGATGGGAGAGGAGTTCTCTTGGCGGCTCGGAATCGGAACGGGGTGACGTTGCAGTATCTCCCTCCGTCTCTCATCTCGGATCGATTCATAATAAAGTCGGTGTGCCCGAAACAATGGCCCGGACCGGGGCAAATATTGCGAATATCGTCCACAAATTTGCGTGCGCGGAGTTTGCCTTGCGACGTGCTCGGCGGCTCGGTGGTGGTGCTGATGCGCCGCTCAGCCGGATGGAAGGTTTTGGGGCTCTGGATAGGCTTTCAAAGAGGAGTCACAGAGACAGAGAGAGAGAAAGAACGCGAGAGAGAAGAGAATGCCGGTTTAACGTGTGTTGGCTGCGTTGCTTCGTATTCGCAGGTAATATGTACACACGAAAATACGCGCAGCGGGCGAGAGGGCTTTCGAGGAGTCAATAAACGAGTCGTTAGAGAAAAAGTGCAGCCTAAGCAACGACAGAGAGAGAGAGAGAGAGAGAGAGAGAGAGAGAGAGAGAGAGAACAGAGGAGGGAGTGAAAGAGTAAAGAAAAATTTAGCGATGAAGCCACTGTAAGAGACCGTAGGGGTGAGAGAGAAGAGAACGGAGGGTAATGAGTGAAAGAAAAGATTATGAGTTGTTACAAAGAGAAAGGATTAAACATTATGTTAATAAAGAAGAGAGAGAGAGATAAATAAGCAATTAAAGTGGAGACAGAAAACGAAGGAAGTGTGCATTTACAACCGCAAGCTGGGTTATTCGAGTACTTAAAGCTATTTCCTCTTTGTCATTCAGTCTAATGTACAAATTAAAATAAAGTAAATATCAAACAAAGGTATAATATTGTTTGTTAAAATAAAAAAAAAATGATAATCGGCGTCGGAGCTCGTTTGGCCCGAGATAGCAAGTCTCACAACGACGGAGCTTCGGAGAGAGAGTCAGGGCCGAAGATCAGAGCAGCAGCACAGGAATTAGCAAAGCTTCTTACCCATTTCCACAATCTTTCTCTTGACGATCGCGCGTGTAACTTAGAGACTAAGACACGTCCGCTCTCGCGCAGTCTGTACGTATGCTCGCTTAGCTACGTGTAGGTAGGAAAGCATAAGTAGAGCTGTATGTAGAGGCTTCGAGTACTCACCGAGGGCGTCGGGGGTGCTGGGCGGCTTCAGAGTCTCGGCCTGCTGCAGCGCCTTGGAGCGCTCCATGAGCACCTGCTCGAGGCTCTTGCCGGGCTCGCCGGTCGGGATCTGCGAGAGGTCAACGGACCTCAGCACGCTGATCTCGCGCTTCAGCTCCTCGTAGTCCTTCTGCCGCTCGAGCTTGGCCTCGAGGCGGTTGATGTGCTGCCGGCGCGCCTCGAGCTCCTCCTCGAGTCGCGCCGTCGCCTGCGTGCTCGTCTCCTGGAGGCGCTGCAGGTTCATCTGCAGCCTCGACACCTCTTCCATCAGCCGGCCGATCTGAAAGGCAAAGCCACCTTTAATAACGCTCCCGACCTGCATGCACGTAAATATCAGTTTTGCATATTGCCGGCCTGGCCGAAACGAATCTATCTATTATGGAATCTATTACGGAGGCGAGTATCGGTGATTGAAATTCGATGGGTTAACGGCCAATTTCCAAATGGAATTCTCGCAATAATTCACATATTTTTCTCATAACGTCTGCTGGCCGGCGCTAAATAATTAACGGCTCGGCATTGGTAATCGATCGCTAAATTCGTCGGTGTCGCACATTCCCGATCACACCTTTTAATAACCCGCATCGAGAATTCGTCTGTCCAATAACTGCGTTCGAACTCGTTTCCTGCATGCCGTTGGACGAAATTGACTCTTTGAACGAAACACGTATAACTGGCACCTGCAGTTGACCAAGAATAAAGTGACGAACCCGAGGCAGTCGAATCCGCCGGCTGCCCCTGTCCTCGGAGCTGCTTTGCTAATGCCGCGGCGGCTCTTGGCGACGTCCGCCATCGGGGCTGTTCTCGCCCTCACTCTCCATCGGCCGGCTATACCGGAGGCGTGCGCGCGCGTCGAACGACTAAGCGGCGCCGAGTGGCGAATGCATGATCAATTGCAATCGACCACTCGAAGCCCATCCACGTGTACTTCGGAGCTCCCCCACCCCTGCGCTCTCGTTTTCCACCACGTGCGCGCCTTTGCATTCCCCGTATCTATACAATCGGCGCGTACTCGAGCGAGGCACCGCGGTGGGAGCAGCGCGGGATGAAAAGCCCTAAAGCCGAACGCTTTTCCAGGGCTCGATGCGCCGATTCTTTCTTCCCTGCGAACGTGCGCCAATGCAGTGGAATGCGTATCGCCGCTTTTTACGTGGCCGTCTGCGCAGGCCGGGGCCGCGCAAACAGGTTAATCGGGGAGGGCTTTTTGCTCGATTTTTAAATTGCCTCTCCGTTTCGTTTTGAGTCGCAGGTGTCGGCGTGCGCAGCGGTACCGGCCGTTTTTCCCCGTGCGCCGCTCGCCTCTACCCGATACGAGATTAACGCGAATCAATGTTGGCAATTACGCGCGCGCCTCTCTTGATTCGCCGGCATGCGTCTCCTCGTAATCAAGTATCATCGACACCGCGATGCACTTGACTTTTTATACTCGGCCTCCCCTCTCGCTGTATATTATTCACCGCAACTGGTTTTCGGGACACCTTTTTTCGGCCCCGCTCGCTAATCGATACGACAGCCGCCGCTGCCGCCTCAATCAAAGCGCCCGCACGCGGATTTGATCGTGAAAGTGAATTTTGGAGGAGGGGGATGGAGCGCTATCGCCTGGAAGGGTGTAGCTCGAGTTTCCAAAGTTACCACGATCGCTCGTAATCGCGTCCGCCATTAGTGTCGCTAAGCGTGGCCGGCGACGACTGAGTATCGTTAGGGGATCCCGAGGCCGAGCGAAAGACAGGTGGAGTTAACACCCTCGCGTTCGACGACCCCCTCCGATAATGTCGCGAACGTCGATCACCTGCATTCGGGCTTAATCGTCGGCCTGACCCAAGTGCACTGATTAATTAGGCCCGAACTGAGCTTCTTGTTGATTTTGCAGCCTGACTAAAGTGCGTTTTTACTGCTCGGCGTAAATGCAGTTCCAATATTTACAGGCGAAGCTGCTTGGTAATTATCGGAAAATGCAAAGCAGGAGGAAAGGTTTAGTTTAAAGGGTGTAGGAAGGCAGTTATCGTTTATGCGTATAATAAATGAAGTGCTCGGGCGCGCAATTGAGGTCGGCGCGGCGACGATTGGCGAGAATCGTGCGAATCGCTCCTGCGGACGCGCGCATATCGATGGAATTAATAACTAGGCTCGCATGCGAGGCTTTCTCGAGCCCACGAAGGCGTAACCGTAGCAGTTAAATTTAATGTCTCCTCGGGTATAAAAGCCCGCCGCCGCCGCAGCCGCGCGAGGACACATCCGATTGTTGCAGCCGGCCAGCGGCGATATCGCTTCCTCGGTCACGCAGACGATCTTCGATACCCCCTGTACATCGAGCGCAGCCTTCATCCTCGGCTTCGTATCGGGCACTTCATCGCCGGCATTAAGAACCTGCTCGCGTTCCTATTTCACGTGCCCCGGCCATTCATTCGGCTCCTAAGGCGAAGCACTTTATTTTATTCGTCATTAGTGGACGCGCCCCATTGTGGCTCTATAGCTGGCCCCACAAAGGCCGAAAGAATCCAGGCGACGGTCACAAAGCGCTCTCGCGAAAAAAGTGTAAAAAGCGAGAGGGCATAACTCGCCGGTGGATTCATTTTTTCCCGACGCGATCTTAATTCGATTACGGACGGGGTCGCTTTGAAAAAGGAGAGCCTCTCGCCGCCGCTCTCTGAATGAGGCCCGTAATTGTGCGAGGGTGAAAAAGCTCGGACAATCGATTCCGATAAACAAAGAAATCGCAAAGCGAGCCGAGCAAGGTGACCGAAAACCGGAAGTCGCGATTGATCGGACCGCTCGGTCGCGCTCGCTAAGCGATGTAGAATTCTTTGTACGAAAAACGTATAATCTGGCAGTGTGCGAAGGAGTGAAAAGAGCCTAATCCTCGGGTGATTTTTGCTATTTGCACCGGCAGCAGCCCGGGGGCCTCCGGGGCCTTTGTTTGCCCGGGCTATTGATCACATTTTCTCCCGCGGCATAATCAATCTTCACGCACACAGCACCCGGGCGCGCATATGCAAAACCGCCTCTCTTTTCGCTCCCTCCTTCCACCCGTTCGCCTCGGCCACGCACGTTAGGATCTCGCCCCTGGCGGTATCGCGCACTTATGTGAACGGCCGTTGGCGCGCCGTTAATTTTACGACGCTTCCCTCATCCGAGCTCGCCAATCTATACGACGTCATTTTTAACCTCCTCGACTTTTTTACCCTCGCCTTTGCGAGCCCTTTTTGTCCTCTGCTTTTCAAACTTTAATTCAACGAAATTGCAAGCTAAATAAAAACATCAGCCCGAGCGTCTCACTCTCCCGGAGTTATCGGCAGAAATTTTTCCCTCCGCTCGTTCGCGGCATGAATTTGCGAATCGATTATTCCCAAGGAAACACGGCGACAGGCGTCAATCTTAATTTCTCCCCCCGCGAAGTTGCTCCTTGCCTCGCGCTCCGGAGCCGCTCTCTCGTCAAAGTCCGACGTTTATTGGCAAGCAGGAGTGCAGGGTCGCGTGCAAACTCGCGAAATTCCGCGCCGAGCACAAAGGCAGATATTTCGCGTAAAAAGAGGGAGGCGGGCCAAATGGACATGTAATACGGTATCTCTTCCGCGCTCTGGTTTATCCGGCCTGGTCAGCGACAAGGGCGCGTAATAAGGGTTGGGAGTCGCCGGATAATGGGAGCTAAAAAAATGTACGCCAAGATAAAAGAAGAATGAAAAAGCGCCGGGAAAAAGAAAATCGCCAGATACCTGAAACTAGCCATGGAAAGCAACAACCCTTTCCGCCTCTTTCTCTTCCACCCTCTTTCTCTCTTAATCTCATTTCTCCGGCTCTCTCTCGCTCTTTCTCTGGCAGGCTTCTCTGCTTCTCTTCTCGCCGCAGGAGAATGCCAATTAAAAGCCGGGCGCTCGGAAAGAAAGCCCAATCGATAGGTTGGCTCGGTCAGTCGCTCTCTCTCCCTCTCCCTTCGACTCTTTCTCCCTTATATTCCGGCGAACGAAGGGTTGCCGAAACTGGAAGTGGGAATTATGGGTAGGATTAATATGCAAGGACTGGATACGTTCGGCGGCGCGGAGGATGCCTATGGAAAAGGAAGAGGAGAGATGCGGGCAGAGAAAGAGAGAGAGAGAGAGAGCCGGCCCGAGGGTGGTTTGACGGCCAGAGAGCTGCGGCTTGGGGGTGGAAGGCGGGTGGCAGAGGAGCCGGAGGTGGAGGAGGCAACGACAGCGCGCGGGAGGAGGGAGCGCGAGCGAAGCAGCAACAAAAGGGGTCGAAGGGGAAGTATAGGGGCTCGTGATGCGATGGGGTGGTACTAGGTGAGGCGATGGTTCGCTCTCTCGCACGAGAACGGGGTAAGAGAAAGACGGAGCGCCGAGCCTGGAGGAGGCCAGGAGGTGGCGTGCGCTCTGCTCGCATCTCATCCCCACCCCGCGGAAGAAAGAGAGCGGCGCGTTCCTTACAGGATACACGGCTAACGGACACCCCTATCGATTTTACAACTCGATATATGCGAATACCCACTTGTCTAATGACTGATCGGGCTTCGAGCTCAACCCTTCCCTCCGACTCTGCTGCGTTCTGTGCGGCCCCCTTCTGCCTCCCTTTCGTCTCGCCTACTCGGATTTTCGTGCTTGCACTGCTCGCTCTTTCTCCGAGCAGGAGACCAGTTCTTTTGTCGAGGCTGCATCGCGCTTCATTACGCGGCTTCGGGGTGACAAAGTCGCCACGCATCAACGCGCTTCTATCCAGACGTCGCAGTGCGCGCTTCTTAGTCCTCCGCGGATAGAAACTATTCATTTTGCTTTTAATTAGCAAAGCGAGACTTTACGTAATTTCCGTTTCGCGGGAACTGTGTCACCTGTTACCGCGCTCCCCAGAGTAGTAAATTCCTCGAGCCCTTTAAAGTGTGAAAGTAAAGCGAGGCAGCCATTGAGGCGAAACAGATGTATTTGCGGAGAGGAAAGGGCTCCTTCTCGCCCCAAGCTTTTCCCGCGAAGGGCTGCAGTGTTTAACTGCACAATAGATTCGTACGGTTCGATTGAGAGCGCACTTGTACGCGCTCCGACGCTTGCCGAACAGGTAACAATACCTCTCGCCCAGGGAAGGAGTCCTCGAGGAGAGAAAAACGAGACTCGCGCGCGTGCGAACGCGCGTGTTGTCGGCGGCGGCGGCGGCGGCGGCGGCGGCGGCTTCGGAGGGCGGGAAGGCGCTTTACAGCAGCGCGACAACGCGGAGCACGACAAGGCGGCACCGGCGCCGTACGGAAGGGTACAAGCCAGAATGTATGATATTTTATTTTAGCGTTCTTCTGGCCGACTCGAGATAAGCCCTCGGAGGATTTATGCTTATTACGAACGGCAGGAGGAGCAGGGGATGCGAGCTCCCTTTTTCTCCTTCTTTTGCTCGCCCCCGCGGCTTGCCGCTCTACGAGCGCTCAGTCGTATAATACACATCAGATTATGAGGACCGCGCACTTGTAATGCCGGCCAGAGGGAAGGAGAAAGATTCGACGCTGCCCCGACGCGCCGGGTTATTGCCTTTATAATGGAAACGGCGCCCGCTGAATTATTTCTCGCCAACGCGAAATATTTTTCGTTAATTACGGCGATGCAAAGGCCTCTTCCAAAAGGCCTGAATGTATAATTCCTTTACGCTCGTCCGAGTGACGGGACGTCCGCTGGAGACGGAAGAATAACAGCCGAGTGGTGCGCAATGGCCGGCGACGCGCATTATAGAATCGAAGAAGCCGATTGCCGCTTGATATGTGCCGCTGTAAAATCGATTGGACACGTGTCCAAGCACACCGCGACTTCACCCACTTTTTAGCGGCCTGCATTCTCTTGTGCTTACGTGCTCGCGCGATAAGAGCGCTTTGCCCGTCTTCTTGGAGAAATAGAAAAGCGGAGGACAGGGCTTAATTTAGGGGAGAAATCGCGAATGCAAATACAAGATTGAAATCCTCATAAAAGTCCGGGAAAGTAGGCACTCGAGAAGAACGAGGAGGAAGAGGAGGAAATGCATTCGTTTGAAATACGCGTTCTGATCGACGTCAGAATTGGTCATGGAAGCGAGAGAGCACGGCGAAATTTCGCCGATTGCATCCGACTTCCGAGAACGCGGGGAAACTCGATCAGGCATGTGAGAGACCGAGAATTAATATTAACCGCACATATACCTATACGTCGCTGATTTGCATTACGACGAGTGCGCGCGCCTGTATGAATACGTATGGGCGAGAGCGGCCAGTCTAACCCCCTCTCTCCTGCTGCTCTGTCTGCTGCTTCGGCAGAAGCCATATATTAGTCGAGGCATTCGCCCGGAGAAATATTAAAACGAGAGAAACGGAATGGCAGAAGGAAAAGCGGAGAGAGAGCGCAGAAGCTACACCGCAGGGACATCGAGACATTCATCCGAGCGTGCGTAATATTGGGTGAAATTTGCGGTGCGGCTTCTGCCGGCCCTTTCGACTCCAAAGCTCGCGGCTCTCTGTGCGCTCTTGGTCCTTTTTTCGGCCGCCGCCGCCGACGCCACCGCGATTCACCTATATTACTTTTTTTAGCCCCCTTCCAAGGAGAGCAAAAAATTATGGTGGTAATTTTCCGACCAAGAGAAACAATAGCTCTCTCTCTCTCGCTCGCTCTCCCTCCGTTCTTTTGTATCTCTCGAGCGTGCGATATTCCGCGGAAAAAATAGCCTTTGTTAAATTAACCGAGAGCTCCCCGTCCGGCTATTTCGGAGACTGTTTGTCGAAAATCCGGAATATCGAAAAATTGACGACCTCTAATTAAGGGCTTCAATTTGCGCTGACGCGCGCCGTTTCGAAAAAGCGCATCATCCGTTCCGAAAAATGCGGAAGCGTGCGACTGATCGGCTGTCGAAAGCCGCGACGAGTCAATGGGGTCGCGCGCACGTCAGTCGTTCGTTTCGTAACCAGCGGGTTTCGCCGCGCCGTTCATTGGCAGAAAAGCTCGATACTCGCGCGGCGTCGATAATCCGGCAGCTTGCAGCTCGATTGCCGTGGCTGATCATTTTTCGAGTGGCTTAGCGAGGCGTTATTGCGCGCGCTTCCGCTCTAGCAGAGAGAGGCTACGCCAGACAGAAGAATAGAGGCGCAAGCGACAATCGGCGATCGTCGTCTGAAGCCACGCGTTATTATACTCGGGCAGATATACCGCGACGCGTTAACGTTGTTGCATTGTCGCGCGACTAATGAGAAAGTTGCCGCTTCTGGCGAGAGACGCTGCCGGGAGGGGGAGAGAGGAAAAGTACGGCCGTTCGAATAGATGGCGAAATTCCAGAATCCGCGCGATATAACGCTAATTATCTGATGATCGAATGCCGCCCCATTGTTTCGCGCTATATTATTATTTTCTGTATCAGCCTTCGAACTTCCCTCGCTGTTTATTTGCGCGAGCTACTTTGTGTTTCGCTCGTTGAGAAAGTTAATTAAAAAATTTTACGACTCGCCAAGTTTTAAAATAGGATTTTTGCCTTAACCGCCGGCCCGAAAATATGCGAAATCCTCGATCTTTCCATTTTAATTACTCTCTCGAGACTCGCCGGGAGAGCGGATAATCTTTTTTCTCCGTCGGTAGTTTAACCGAAGAGCATGTGAGACGCATTTCGTAACCCACCCCCTGAGCGCAACGCACAAAGCAGGCTTCTGCTCGCGGAGCTCGCGGCGCATGCAAATCTCTTTTTCTCTCGCGGTTTTAAATGGCACTCTCCTCCATTTCTGCTAACTGCACCCTCTCCGGCTTGCGAGCTTTCGTTCTTCGCACATGCCACTCTGCCCGTCTCATTCGCATCATCTGCGGAGGAAAGCCCCGCGGCGTTGCCATTTAAATCCTGCTTCTATTTTATAATTGATATGGAAAGCCTTGAGAACGACTTTTACCTAATCATCTCTGCTCCTCTGATATTGAAATACAAGACTCGGCGGCCGGCTGGCTTTTAATTAAACGGGCTTATCGGCCGAGGGAAAAAGGCTAAATTAATACGTATGCAGAATTGGCAACGCCGAGAGCGAGCCATGACGACACTTACGCTCCCGCCTTGCCTCCCCTCGACTCTTTTTGCCGGCTTATGTATTCGATACATCGGCGACTTTGGTCGTCCGTATGCGAGGGGGAGGGAAGGAAGGGGCTCGCCTCCCCGGCCTGGGCCGGGACGTCAGAGCGCGGGCGGCGAGAGATATTGGAGACAAATGACAGCGCAAAAAACGTATTCGTGAGAATCCCGCAGCGGCCGAGGGAATAACTAATGTGACGGGAGCCCCTTTCGACAGACAGACCGACTCGCGCGCACAAAGAGAAAGCGAGAGAGCGGAGAAGCTAATTCTCCCCAGGAGAGTCTCGCGATTGTTCGTTAAAAATTTTAATATATCCTTTTAATCGATCGGAAGCTTTTCTTCTCTTTCGCGCTCTCTTTCCGAATTAAACAAGACGGGCGCGCTCATATCATATGCGCAGTCGCCTTTTTATATTGGCATCTGGAAATACGTCGGGAGAGCGCCGGATGGTAATTAGTATTTTTACAAATAATTCATGTCTTGTCGTTCGAGCCGAGCGAAATTTTCTGAAAGTTTGGTCAATTGAGAGAGGGAAAAAGGCCAATTACTCGAATCGGTCGGAGCAAAACGGGAAGCGGCGATCGAAACTTGAAACGTTCCCATCGAGCAGAAAAATCGGAGCGGCTAACAGAGTGCTTGCGTAGTAGCGGCTGTATTATCGTCGGCTCGCGATCTACCCCGCGCGGTAAGACTGTTTGGCCGGGGGTAGTGCGAATGCGGAGGGGTTGCGCGCCTCGGACTGGGGAGGGGGGGCAGAAAAGAGGCGAAGAGGATGCCTGCCCGGCCGAGGGGGTATATCGGGCTAATGAACTTCTCATTGATTGGTTAAAATTTCGTTAATACTCTGACGTGTGCTTCCATGCCTGGCGCCGTTCCGCCGCCGCCGCCGCCGCCGACTTTTCTTCCTTTTATGCGGCGATGCTTTCGCGGCCAGCCGAACCCCTTGGCAGTCGAGCGATAACCCTTTTTACCGACGAGACTCCTACAATGCTGGCTCTTTATTCGCGCAAGCCCGCTCTTTTATCATTTTCCCTTGCTAGGCATTTGCGCCTTGAATAATGAACCTCGGCCCCGTTTGACCTTTCGCTGTCCGATCGAAGAATCGAAGCATAGGGCAAAGCATTTGCTTATGATTATACCTCCCCCAAAGTCTATAATCTAATTTTATTACTCGATCGGGACGCGCGCCACGACCGTTTTCTGCTACGCGATTATGGCAGCTTGCACGACTTGGCCGAAAAGCTAAAAACCTTTGCTTCGCCAAGAGTAAATATCTGCCGCTCCTCCAAAGTTGAACACGGTAAATTTTGATTATTTTAGTCGAGCTTTTACTTAGATATCGGCGCCGATCCTTTGCGCTGCTCTCTTTTAAGGATAGATATATTGT
Organism: Ormyrus thymus; assembly: GCA_035582935.1. Classification (NCBI taxonomy): domain Eukaryota; kingdom Metazoa; phylum Arthropoda; class Insecta; order Hymenoptera; family Ormyridae; genus Ormyrus; species Ormyrus thymus. The sequence goes on from JAWWEM010000010.1 coordinate 10,262,420, forward strand.
TGTAATTACATCGTCCAAGTAATGCAAGAATCGAGACAAGAAAGCGATATAATTAAAAGGCTAATTTTTTCAATAACTATAATGCCCGCGTTAATTGCATTTTAATATTTCCGCTGAAAGGAAATCGATAGCTAATTATAAATCCAAAGGCGCGGGCAATCCACAAAGCGAAAAAGAAATTGACAATGGCGCAGATGCTCGGCAGTCTCAAGGCAATTAGTTTTTCATTCGGGGCAGAAGTGGCTGACCGTCGCTCGGCAATAATAAATATCTGCGTGTTTTCATTCGAAGCGAGCCTCTTGTTACGAACTAATGGCGAGTTGTCCGAAACGAGATTTACCGCTCCGAGGCGGCGCGTGACGCATCGGGGCGCTCGTACTTTTGCGTCCCCTCGCCGAGGCGCGCATCTACGGAGAACTAAGCGAATTTCCCTATCGGCGATCAGTTCGACTGGCGTCGATCCCCCCCTTTCAACCCTTTCGACATTGATCTCGGGCCGTCTCAGAGCTTGCCCTTATCGCGGCCCCACCCTCGCGCGTAACGGCCCGTCGAATCCGACTCTTTCTCCCTCGGCCGCTCTCGAAATATTGCCGCGTGTGTGCCTGTACCTGCTGCCTGCTGCCTGCTGTACCCGCTCTCTAATTTTAATATCGCTCCAGTTCGGCTTTCGAGCTTCAAGTGGACTCGTTAAGGGGACGGAGAATGCGATTCCCGCCTATCCCTGAACGCGGCGTAGCAACCCTTTGAGGAAGAGCCGGCCGCCGCGGGGGTGGCCCGTGATCTCGGGTTTCGCTGCCGATTTTTCGGGGCTTAATTCCTGCGAGTATTGATTCGCCGGCGAAGCCAGCCGCACACATTGTCATTTTTTTTTTTTTTCGAGCTCGGCGGAATTTTTCTTTTGAAATGCCTCGTAAAGCGAGCTGAAAGCCTCGTCCCCGAGGCGCGCAGATAAGAAACTTTCATTAAAAGGCTAAAATCCGCGGAAGAGAAGGAAGCTCGGCACTTTGAAACTATGGACACGTTCGGTTTCACGTGACTGAGGAATCGATATAGCGCGTTACGTCTCCGCGGGGAATAATGTATCGAGCGGTCATCGATCGAGCGGGCTTTTCAAACGGCACACAGATGTGCTTCCTATCCCGCGCTGCGAGGCTCGCTCGCTCGCGACGAGCGTTCGCGCTCGATTGAATCAATTGCCCTCTTGTACACGCTATCGTCACGTGTTACCGTTATACGCATTGTGTGTACAATGCAAATCTCAGAGACAACTGTCAATATGAATTCAAGCCGACGTTCCCGCTCGCTTTCCGTCTGCGTTCCTTGGCCTGTCTGTTCCGCGCGACGCGGTGTCTAAATAAAACCGTTTTCGCGCGCGAGTCGCTTCAAGGGGAAGGACGCCGGCGACGGTTTGATTGGTTATTGTCGCAGGGGAAAGATAATTGCAATATTGACGAATGAAAAACTGCGTTGAATAATCGGCGCGCTCTTTTCTTCAGAGGCGAGAATCACATTCCTACGGGACCGTGCAGCTAGACGCGCAGTGGGGCAAGGAATTGCAGAGTGAAAGTTGAGCAGGAGAAATCACTGAGCTGCGGATGATGGAAAGAGGAGGAAGGCACTTCGACAATAACCACGCAAGCAATCGGGAGCATCGGTAATCGCTGAATTGCTTCTGAATGCCGAGCAGTCGGCACGAAAATTTCGCGCACCTATACGTATGTGCAGCTACTGCTCGTTAAGATCGAATGGCCCAACGTTCTGACAGCTGATTGATTCCTCTGTCGACATCCACTTACACGCAACGCGAAAATCAATCTTTCGCTGAAGGAATTTGCGAAATTGTGCTTGAAAACTCTTTGTAAAAGTAGAGAAAAACCTTTGCGTTGCAGGCCTCGGCGCTGTAAGGAAACAACGCCAGCGGGAGAAACACGAGTCTGCAATCCCCTTGAGAAAGTTGAAAAAAGAAAGCCAACAAAGTAATCCGCCCTCGAACGAGAGACTTTCAGCTCCGGCGAAAGAGCCGCGCCGTTGTCTTTTTAGCGCACAAGTGCTGAACCGGAATTGAGGATCGTCACGGCGACTCGATTCTGCGGAGAAAAAGGACACGGCGATAACAGTGAAGAAGCGGCCGCAAGAGAAGAGAAAAAAGCCGCAGGCCGGGGGTAATAAGAAGTAGACACAAACGCACTTCCCTAACCTTAGGCAACGCCGCGGTAAGGAACGAGGAAGGAAGGGTCGAAAGAAGTTTCTGACCCGCTTACGAGGATTGCCACGAGCCCGGAATTCCCGCTACTTCACAAGAGTTTCCGAAGTGGCGAAGCAGACGCCCACCCTTCTCTCTCTCTCTCTCTCTCTCGGTCTTTCTCTTTGGCGCTCGCGTCACCCTCACCATTTCTTCCTCCATTCAAGCCGGCCGAGACTATAGCGCGTCCCGCTTTCTTGCCGGGTGCGAGCGAGAGAACGCATTCTGCGCGTTACGTTTTGTTTACCCCCTTCGTCGAGCCTGCATCGGCGGACGCACCAGCCGAGCCTCGTCAACCCCTCGAGAGAGAGAGAGAGAGAAAGGCGGGAGTTTATATTTTCGTTCCTGCGTTGAAAGTAAAGTCGCTTGCCCCTGAAATACCGCTGCTTATGCACGCTGCTTATGTATCTTGCCGACATGCGTTATGCACGTAAGGCGGCCGCCTTTGTGCTGTTTGGCGCCGCTTACGAAAGAGGTGTCAATTTAGGCGTTACCGAATAATCTGAAAGTATTCTGATTCTGAAGGCATTCATTGTTCTCTGAGATATTTATATAGAAACACGTTGGCTCTTCAGCCGTAATATTTAGTTATATATATGAATGAACTTATGCGGGACAGTAATGCACGTCGAATAAAATCGATGCTTCGGGGAAGGGAGCGAAAAGTGAGTAAGCAAAAGTGGGTAAGCAAAAGTAAGAGAAACAATCAGAGGTGGAAAGGGGCTGGAATAGCTCAATAGAGTTAACCGCTCGGAATACTGCTAACGAGCGCAATTATTATAATTTTAAATTAACTTCCTAGAGAATATAGCAGCAGAGCGAGTCGAAAGTTTCCTCTAGTCGGAGGTGGAAGAAACAACGAGGGGTTCTTAAAATAAAAAATAAAGACAAAAACGGAAGAAAAGAGGGAGAGGGAGATAAAGAGAAGTGTAGAAGCGACGGATCGATCGGGGTCGTTGTTCAATGTCGTCGTCGAGCTTGATTTAGATAGCGCGATTTATTTTCGTTCAGTATAGATATAAGGGGAAGGAAACGTGTCGTGTCGAGAGACCAAGGGACCTGGCCATATTGGATACTACGGTGATTAATTAGGCGGGGAGGACGGCGCGACACGCGACTTTCAGCGGGTTTTGCATCGATCAACCCCACCTTCTTCGAGGCTCGCCACGAAAACTCTTCCAAGTCCGCTCTTTCCCCGTGTATATTACGATTCTTTTGTTTCCTACATGCACGCGCGGATGATTTATACCTCCGTCATTTCTTGCGTCCGTGGAATTTTCGCTCGCGAGCTAAAACTTTCCTAAAGCCCGGAGTAATTAGACGCGATTAATTAAAGGAATACGCCGTGATCGCTGAAAAATTAATTATTCCCTCTCGCGCGCACTCGATAATACTGTGTACGCGGGGCGGCGAGCGCGAGAAGCATCCCGCAGTTTCGCAGATTCCAAACTCGATACTCGCGCCGAACTTCCGCGCCAACTTACGGCTCCGATAGAAACCTTATCAAAGATGCAGAGGGACTCCCCGCGCCTCGAACTTTCCATTTACTTGACTAAGCGCCGCAAACGCCTGTATACAGCTAATCAGCGGCGAGATCCGCGAGCGGGTATCGGCGGCGCCGATCGGCTGCAACAAGCTGCTGACCCATTGAGTGCAGGCCGGCCGATCTCGGCGACAAGTCGACGGGCCAATCCTTTGATCCGCCTCTCGGCTTTATTTCAGAATAATTATTGATTATCGGAGGGTGTACGCGGAAGGCCGGCACTCCAGAAAGAGGAGAAGCGGGTACGTGGCTCGTCGGACGCAGAGGGGCTGTTCGGCAGGCAAGCAGTCGATCGCTCGAGGAGGGGATAGGAGCGGCGGCTTGAAGAACGCGCTGCGGGAGGGTGATTAAGCTATATGCCAGGCATAGAGCGGCACCCTCCCTCCTCCGACGGGCGCCCCCTCCTCCGTCTGCTTCCGTCGCGGCCGCGGTTGCCGGCTGGCTGGCCTCCTTCTTCCTGGTCTTCCCTCTCTCGGCCACGGCCCTTCTCTCTCTCTCTCTCTCTCTCTCGCTCTCTCGCTCTCTCGCTCGCTCCCGCACTGACAATTCGACTGATGGGTATATCTTAGTCTGCTATCGATTTGATTCCCGCGGCTGCTTGACGTGTGAGTATAGATTCAGCAATGCAGCTGGCAAAATTTACGTGGCCCACGAGCGGCTCCCTGCGGGCTTCGTAAGCCGAAAGGGGCTTGATTAGTGCATTACCGCTCGAACTCGTTCGCCCTCGATGCGCGTCAGAAATCTTGCGGCCACTCCGATGGAGGCCGATCGCCGAATTCGCGATTCGATTAAGCTATACCCGAGGCTGCTTAGTCCTTGGAGCCTCCACATCTAGCTGCGCGAAGCAGCTTCACAATAATGGAGGATTCATTAGCCTCTAATGATCTTGTTAATTATTTGCAAATGTTTTAGCCCGCGACCAAAGAACAGTCAATCGATCCTAATTCGTTCTTCGATAATCAATTTGACGGCTCCCCGTGTCAGATCGGATGTCAATTAACAAGCTGGAACGTTGGATTTTCATATTTCTGTTGTCAAGGCCTGGGGAACGGCGCTATTAAATTATGTTGCCGCAACACCTATCGCGCATCTTTAATTAACGTCGCTATTGAAGCCGAACGCGAGCGCAAACGCAAGCGCGAATGTGAAGCTCGCGGCAGAGCCGAGTTTTCCCCTTTTATTTCGTGGCAGCTCGGGCTTTTTTATCAACCTCTCGGCTGACATCTTCCGATTTTAATGTTTAACGAGGATGCCCTTAAAGTTCCCCCGACGAAGCCGCGAGCGCGCTCCTCTTCGCCGATAGGTAATTGTGATATTAATTATTATCGAGACTCACGAGAGCCCGAGGAGAGCTGATTCCGGCCTGAATTTGTAATATCGAAAAGCATCTTACACACGAAATACACTTCACTCCTTAGCGTCTATTAAAAGGTAGGCGGGGGCAATTGTCGAAGCTCAACTCACCTGAAACACACAAAAGGAAACAAGTCATTAGCTGCAATTGTTGCACGTAATAATTCAGATTAATTTATAATTTATTGATTTCGTACTCTCTTCAATATTCACTACATTAAGTACTTAATAAAATATTTCAGTGCCAGACAAATCAAGTCGATCATTATAAATTCTAAAGTGTCAATATTCTTAGGTATTTTTTCACTTCGAAAGAGTTCTCGACATTGTAGCTTTATCAGCCAGACATTTTATTTAAATAAATGATTTTCCTCCAAACCATTTCTAATTTATTAATGCGCATCAAAATCATAAAAATACGGAAGACTCGAGTTCGATACGAGATTAAATTAGCGGGCCAAGTAAAGATGGATTAATTAGACTGCTCGAGAAAGGCAGTAAATTTGTTGATTAATTAAAAAAATGCAGCCGTCAAGCAAGTGCAAGCGAGTGCAATAATTTCGGGGCGGTAATCGGTGCATTATACAAAGTTACTTTGAGTCGCGAACAAAAGAGCAGCAGGAATGCAGGAAAAAGCGAAAAAAGCCTGGGCGCTAGCTGGAAACGCGATTGGAAATAGCGGCCTCTGCGCATATCGAGTTCACACGATTGCCGGCTATAGGCGGGGCGAGTGCGTGCGGGTGCGAGCGCGAGGGAAAGCGAGCCAGGGCAATGTCAAATAATTAACGAAGTTAATCGACAGCTCGAGCGAGTGTCGACGAGCCCAGAGCGTCGGCAGTGCCGGCACCCTCGCTCTCTCATTCGTCCTGCGCGACATCGCCTTTATATCATTATAACACCGATAATGAAATTTTCATAGCATCGAATATCGATACCGGCGAGTCCGCGCCGGTCATATCGGCCTATCAATCCATTTTTTCGAATATATACACACAGCCAAATGAATATGTACGCAACGAGAGCGCGCGCTAGTTCGATTGTACGGGACTTTGCTTTGCTTTAGTGCGCTGTCTTTCTTGCGGGGATGATCGCTGAAGCGAAAGGACAACGGCGGCCCTATTAATTGACATCTGTCCTCCCGCGGCAGTCCTCATCGCCGCGTCGTTGCGTTGTTATTATTCGTGAAAATCGATTCCTTTCGGAGCGAGGCAGACAACTGGGCTATTCAAGCTGATGCATTTTAACGAATCGGAAAAGATGCCTGTTTTTACGGATCGGCTTAATTAGCATACCACTCGTATACACATTGTTTAGCACTTTCGAAAACACGCTCGTCAAATTTAACGCGAGGAAGAGGAGAATGGGCATCGTTCGTTCAACTTCAAGTATCGACGAGTTTTTATTTCCGCGCTCGATTTCATATTCCGCATCGAGTCGCGCCGACTGAGCCTTGGAAAAGAATACGACTCTTTGCATCATCGAGTGGGCTGCACCGTAAATCGCGGGGGTGAGAAAATCGACTGCGGCTCAATATCACAAGTGGCTTCGAAGGCTAAGAGCGATTACAAAACCTCGATAGCTCGAGGGCTTCGCGCTGAATTAATAAAGCTCCGCGAACAATAATATGTTACCTCTTTCGGTGAAAAAGTGGAGAGAGAAAAAGGGGCCGGAGGACAAAAAGGATACGGAGGCCGTAAGCGTTTGTCGCTTATTGCTTTATACTTGGCCAAGGGCGGAAGGCAGAGTGAAATAGAGATGAGCGGCCTTACGAGAGCCGCACGGGACCCCGCTTGTACGTATGGACGGCGGGCGATCGGAAAATGTACGAGGCGTCGGGAGCAGCAGCACGTGAGCCGCATCGAGGCGCCGCTGACGGGCTTGTAAACCCATAAAGAAATTTGATAATAAATAGAGAGCGCGGCAACGACGGCGGCGGTGGCGGCGGTGGCGGCGGCGCTTTTTTTATCAGTCGTGGGGGGAGAGACGTCGCAGGCGCGAGTATCGCTTGAATTTATAATGCCGCGCACGGGCCGTAAAAAAGGAATGCGAAGAAGCGACGACTCGTTCTATCACACACTTTCGCCCCTCCAGCGGAGGACAGCCTGATGTAGAGACCGAGCGAGGCGGAGGAGCGGAGGTTATATGTAGGAGGAATGTAAACGAGAAAACTAAACAAAAGCGAGCACGCGGATAAATACGGTTTTACGATCGCGAGACGATGAGCGCGAGAGCGGAGGAAAGCCGGCGATCGGCGAGCAGAGCCGGAAGATGGACGATTTTTCTCTTTTTATTTTTATGTCTCTCGGTGCGGTGTGAATTGGAAATTTTTAAATAGAAAGCCGGAGCCTTCTTTATTGCGCGCTAATCAAACGATCTTCTTTATTAGTCGAAAGGGTATCGAATGAACCTGTCAAAAGCCTTTTCAAACCTCTCTGCAGTAAAGATAAATAAAAAATATATCGTAACCGGCGGGCAAAATTAATAAATTAATCCCTCAATAACGCTAAATTGACGCGGGATAACCGCTGCAAAGCGTATTGTGCCTCCGCAAGTGACATAACAAGCATTAAATAAAAGGAATAAAGAAAAATCATCGGGTTTATTAATAACTTCCGCCAGTTAAAGAATCGACGATAACGAAGGCGAGAGAGAGAGAGAGAGAGAGAGAACGACAGAGCGCTTCGATTCTCGCTGCGTGAGCGCAGCATCCGCGGCACTTATCGCCTAGCAGAAGCCAAAGCTCGGCTACTATTACGAGAGCGGTCGGAGCGCTCAAGTGTGTTAACGCTTAGCGGGCCTGCAGGAGTGATTGATTGCGCTTCGGGGGCCGCAGTCTCTGCTTCCTGACATAATACTCTCGTTTATGCTCGCGCTCCCGTATCGATAGCGCCCGGACTCAATATAGAGCCTCCGATACATAAGTTATTGAGGCGTCGCTCTCTCGTGAAAGCGGCCGGGAGCGAGAGATCGGGCCAAGTAGCCTGGATGCGGGTGGCGATCGGTTACAATGACCCCGCAGCCGCTGCGGCTTTCGAGTGCCAGTAGACGCGAGCGGCCGGACAAAGACAAGACGGAGAGCCAACGAAATTACCAATATCCTCGTAGGCGCTGATTGGCCGATCGTTCGTTCACTCGCCGACTCTCTCCAGCTCTCTGTTGTGCCTTCGAATTAAGAGAGCCACGTGAAGCCAGGAGACAGACGGCGCGGGGCTGCGAGCCTGCCGTCGACACGTGTGAGATAGCATAGTTACGCTTCCACGAATTTCGCTTCCGAGATTCTGAGCGCTTTCGCCTTTTTTAGCCCTTCCTTCGACTGTTCTATTTTAAATTGGACTTGCTCGAAAGAAGCGTTACGCTATCGCTGACGTACGAATGATTCGAGACTCGCGATTACGTATGCTGGAGGGGTACTAATTTCGCGTTCCTTCGCAAACTTTTCGAATTTTTATGGAGGCTTTGATGTTGAGGAAGACGTACTGCTTTGACATTTTTTACTCGGCTACGAGTTTTTCTGAAAAAGCAGTGGCGACTCGCGCCACAAAAGCATTTTAGCATATTTTACTATTCAGCTTGTTTTGGAAATACCAAAAGAATGATGAATCGAAGTAGCCTGCATTATCATCATTTTCTATTGCGAATGCGAAAAGCATCTTGTCAACTTTAATACCCAACAAGTCGAATCAAGTCATCAGTCAAATTATTCGCGAGCAATCAAGTCTCGGGAAAAGGTTGAAAAAATCCTTCGCGACAAAGGCAGCAGAAAATCCTCGGCGAGACGGCGATTCGCGAGCGAGCGCCGAAAAAGCGGGGCAAAAAAGTGCAGCAGCAGCCAAGATCAAAGTGGCAAGATCAGTGGGCCCAGAGGACAAGAAGTTATTAGAAAAATGTAGAAATAATTATCGAATTGCCGCGCGGTAGGCGCGCATCTCTCTCCGCTTCCCGCGAGAGCAGAGATAGACAGGAGCGGGGGGCGGGGAATGAGAGAGACCGCGGCTGGTTCCGCTCGGCGGTTTTTATCTGGTCGCGCGAACCGTGGGAAGATAAAGGAAGGCGATTAGTGTCATTTGGAGAATGCGGCGAGAGATTTTTTGTGCGGGACACGCGGAACGCGCTCGCGGCCCCTTGTTCGGAACGCGACGCCGCGTCCCCTCCCGTGCCGGCAGCCAGCGGCGGCCGCGGTGACATCCCAGGATCGTCCGGGCGTCGGCTTTATCGACGTCATCAAGGGAGCGACAGGTGACAGCGCTGCCGAGCGGCGATCTTCGAACTCTCGCAATTTCGGATCTTCCCGCGGGCCGCGAGCGACCGCGAGAAAGAATGCGGACCTTTTCCCAAGTAATGTTAATGATTAACGGGATCGCGGGAGCATTTTTTAATTGCCTCCCCGTGCTTTTTGCGCGCCGGATACTTTGCCGAACGGCCGGATTTAAATTTGCCCTCCAGATTCCGAAGCAATTTAATTCGAAAAGAAATTGAAGACATTGACAGCGCTTAATTGCAGGGGCAAGGAAAGTACAATTTGCATACTCGATTTGCCCGGGTGAGGAATCGAATACCGCGAGGCCGCAAGACTCGCACGTATTGGCCAAGCGGGAATATACATTTTTATGGCGCGAGTTTTACAGGCGCAAGGCATTAGTTCCCGCTAAGATACAGGGAGCCGATAGAAGCCGTCACGGCACCCCGGGGGCCTACTCCGCTGCTCGCCCATTAGAATATCTCCGTTTAATCCGGCTAACCAATGTTTACCTGAGCTTTATCAAGCTCTGCCTCCGCGGACCAAGCTTTTCCTTTGTTTTTGCGCCCCCTCTTTGAATCCCCTCGCAGGAGCGGGCACGCTGAAATTGTACGTTTATCGCCGAGCGCCATTGGTGCCCGCGAGCACCTGGAGTTTTGCAGGTTCTCGCTTTGGCGCTAGTTAACAAAATCTCGTCGATTGTCAAGTTCGCGGAATTAAGTGGGCGAAATGACTGAGGGAGATTCGGGGCGGCCCTCCCACGAGCTGCGGGGGATCGCTCGGTTAAACGAGTAATTTTTCTGGAATTTTATTAGAAGCCCGGCTCTCTTCCCGCAGAGTCCCCAAGGGTGATTTCGCGGAGTAAAAGAAAAACGCCGAGGCAAGGCGGAGAAGAAGAAATCACTCGGCTCGCTTGATATTGATACCCAGCTATTAAACTAATGAATTTAATCAGACCGAATGAAAATGAGGCCGAGGCTAAAGGCGGACTACGCTCGGGTCGTATATTTGCCCAAGATCTCCCTCTGCAGGGGGACACTGCGCAAACGATTATTGAAGATTGGATTTTTAAATTGAAGCCCGAACGAACGAACGAACGAACGAACGAAGCAGCGCCTTGGCTTTCCCTCGGCGCGACCTATAACCCGTAGTTAGTGCACCGCCGCTATATCGGAAGCCGGGCCGCACTCTCCCTGCTTTTTTCCGAATTAGCATATCTGGGAAAGCGATCCTCGCGGAGCCTAATTGAATTATTCTTAAATTCCCATAAAATCGCGCGAAAATTACCGGTTCGTACCCTGGCGGGAGAAATTCAGAGGCCGGCGATCAGAAGACGGGAGCCTTGGGGCACCCGAGCCGGAGCGAGCGAGAGAGAAAGTTAGATAGTCCCCCCCGGTATATTGGACACGATTAATTTTCCGCAACGCTACACCCGCGCGTCTTCTCGCTCCTCCTCTGTTCCGCCCTCGTCGATGTCTCGCGCGCTCGCTGCGGCTTCGATCCCGGCCGGATCTTTAATTGGCGCCGATCGTCGATCACCGCGCTCTCGAATTTCGATTCCCCGGCTCAATTTTAATGAACAATGCTCGGCCCCGCGGCGGGGCTGCGCGGCCGCTCGATAACGCGCCCTAATATATAACGCGCGACGCACGGTCACGCGATATCGAGGCTCCACCTGCCCACCTTCCCCGGCTCCTTTTTCGCCTTTTTCGACCGACTAGATAATGCCCGAGTGCGCGCCGTTTTTCAATGCCGGCGCATTAATCATTCGGGCAAATTCATCGAGCCGATTACCCAAAGCGTGCAGTCGGAAGAAAGAAGCACGGAGACTTTATCTCGACTGGCATCCATCTCATCCAGTCCAGATAAGTGCGGGCAGGAGAGCGTGAATCGCGATTACAATTAGGGTCGCCAGCACTCCGTCCTTCTTTCTGGGACGATAATTTTCATTTTAATTTCGATCGGCCCCCCTCTGCGTTGCGCGTTATATATGCCGCAGCGACAGAGGCGTTCAAGGCGAGATTAACGCGCTGGCCGGGAGCGATGCTTTATTTATTAAAGATCGAATATTTATGCCGCTCGTTTGAGCGAAAAACTGCGTCCAGTGATTTCATTGCGGGCAAGTTCTGTTTGTAAAGAAAGGCGGCAATCAGCCGGCGGCGCGACGCGACCTATAAGCTATTCCTCGGACGTAAAGTAGCTGTGCAGGAGAGCGTTAGCCGGCGGTCTTTGCGGGCAGTCAATTCGTTATTATAACGCTCGATAGACTATAACGCGGGCGCCAGCATGTGTGTCTGCGTACATGTCGCGAGTTTAAGCATTCTTACAATGACGTGGCCGATCGGCTGGTCGCTCGCTCTCATGTTTATTTAAACGGCATGTATGAAAGTTCCTCGCAGACGAGGCGCAGGCACATTGTGTCGGGAAACGCCTCGCGGATTCGATCGACAGCCTTTAAACACTCCGGCGGGGTCGCGGCTTTGAAAAATTGAAAGATCAATCGCACTCGCATCTTGCATAATAACCCGGCCTGCCCAGGAATGCCCAGGAAAGTCCGAGGCAGATGTGTAGCGCCGCGGCCAGGCAGGAATTCCCCGGGCGTCAAAACGTGATTTATGGCTAGGAGCTGAGGCTAGGCCCGGGATTCCTGAGATTCGAATTCGATTCCGAGCGCAGACGTGTCTCATTCGCATTCGCAGACTTGATGCACGTGAGCCACGTACGTAAAACCAGTGCCTTTCGCGGCCCTCCCCCGACGCGTCGCCGGACGTCTATAGCGCCCGAGAGTACACGTGTTCGCGTCTCGTCCATCGGCGGAGAGTCCCCCTCCACTCGCCCGCCTCCCTCGATAGAGCAACTAAATCAATCAAACATACCACCTTCAAACAACTGAGTCAGTGCAGCGAGTCCATCCCCGCACGCAACTTTCAAACCTTCCGATTCTGCCGTCTTTGTCTTCCCTGGCAAACTTTGCTCCACTGCGCCTATCGACGACGAGCGACCTAGCCCGCGTTTTTAGCGCATTAAAATTCAATTTCGAGGGGTCGAGCTCTATTTTCCGGCTGATCGAGCAACGAAATTCGCTAATTGCTCGATTCGGTGCCCCTCGTAATACAGGATTTTTCGCTCTCCCGGCGTAGACGACCCGGGCAAGGAGAGCGAATTAATCCCTGCGGCTCGGAGGAAAATGACGGGAGAGCCGAAGCATTGCCGAGATGTGATTGAAAAGTTTTCCTGTCAATCAGTGCTTGCGCGCGGCAAATGGCCCGAGGGCCCCGCGACGCGATTGATCGAGTTCGTTCGGACGACTGCGAAGGAAACTTTTACATTCTAATTGCCGTAATTAAATTCGAGAACTTACTCGTCGCAGACAAGATCCGATGGGGCGCGAAGCTCTACTCGCCGATTTTCTTAATTGACGTCGCGAATCCAAGGTCACTCTTGTGCAATCCATAGAACTGGCCGAACTAATGCATCGCGATTAGAGAGTTTTAAACTTTTTGACCGCGACTTGACTCCCCGGGAGTCAAGGGGGAAATGGAGCGGACGGCGATCACCAAATATTTTATCTTCGACGGCTTCAATTTTTATTGGCCTTCGAAGACAGTAAGCCATTTCATGGATTTTAACGTTGTGCGTATAAGCAAATGCGATAGTGCGGTATTAATGATTAGCCGAAAATGTGTGAACTTATTTACTACACGACAGATAGATAACCCCCAGCTTGCCATTATTGCTTAGTCAAGGTAATTTACTATACGATAGCGGCCGATTAAATTATGCTATTTCGTCGTTTAAACTTAAACTTGTTGGATGCATCGATAATTTTTTACAGATTTTTTTAATATATTAAAAAGTTAATCTTATCTAATAATGATAATCTCATTGTCATTTGTCTTCCAATTTATGGTCCGAACTCATCATTAATTATAATATTTCAGAAAACTTAATATTAAATTTAGATATTGTTTAAGCTCAAAATAATTCGATTACTTAACTCAGATTACTAATCAACACTGGGAGAAGAAATATAGTAAAAACTACAAATAATCTTGTAAAAATTACCATACTGTCTAGTAAAGTCACCACAGACTGTCAAAACCCAAAAAATTACTATACTTTATAAGAAATTTGACTATACTGTTTGGTCAATTTTCCTACAAAGTATGGTAAGTTTTTGGTTTTGACGATCTGTGGCGGCCTTACTAGGCAGTATGGTCATTTTTACAAAACTTTTTTCTCAGTGAACCAATAATATTGCGGAAGAGTCGAACGTTGCCTTTTTTGCAAGCATCGCTACTGAGCGTACAATCATAATTTTAGCGGTCAAATGACCTATCATGAAGATAAAGATTACTTTTTATGCCAATAACACGTAGCAGTTCATCTAGCTATAGGTTTTCTGGAGCGATCGAAAAACAAATTACCAGTTATCAAAGCTTTTGAACCGTGACGCAATATTATTCGATATCGAAAAGAACGCGGGCCTTTCATTAGACTATTTCTTTTTTCAATAATCATTTCCAAACTCCGTACACGCTTAATTAAAGACTAGCTAGTTTAACCTCGCTCGCGAATGCTCGCTGGGCACATTAATTATTGGATGATATTTAATAATAATTATTACAAAATAAATGATTTTATTTTAATAAAATTCGGTCAACTCATAATAGCGTTAAGTAATGAAATTAATTAAATATAAAATTGCAATGTGAATTTTGCGAAGCAAAACATTTTAATTTTGAATTTCCTAAAGATAAAAAATTTTCAAATTGTTGTCACAAAGGTAAAGTATCTTTACCAAAAGATTCTGATTATCCAGAAGAGATTAAAAATTGAATGACCACAGGCCCGTTATGAACTACAGAGGGTATGAAGCTAAGCAGTCCGAATTGTTACGGCTCGCTGATACTGTCAATACAGGACAATGGAAAATTAGGGGAATTGCAAGAAAAAGAATTTTCCTCTTTAATATAATAAGGGATTCTAGCAAGTAGCTTTCAATAAAAATAAGAACAAAAAATCGAAGTAATTAACAAAGCACGGAATACAGCAGCGGATTCCTCAAATGAGCGGTATAGATTCGGGTTGACTTTCCTCGACTAGCCGCAATCTACGCCCACCCAAACGTCCCTCCATCCGAACAAGAATCCCTGACTGACCAGCGGTCCTTTCGAGTTTACTCGAGTCAACGATACGACGCTCATTCCCTCATATTATCGGCCGGGGCGGTCGAGCGTGCCGGAAATCAAGCCCAATCCTATCTATTGCTTACTCACAGTGACTCTCAGTCCGATTGACAGTTTTATTTTTAGTCAGCATTTTTAGAGGCTTTTTTCACAGGAATGTTCTTGCTTAATATTGTTTTACATTTTTATTCGTCTTCCAAAGAAATTGTGTAATTTACTACGAGTATTCAAATTTAAATTTAATGCATCTAATTTCATTGCGCATATTTTTTATGACGCAAGCTCGAAAAAATAAGACTTCCAGTCATTTTGAACATTTCCTTGAAACAAAGTGCGGTCAAGCTCAAGTAGATCGAGCGGCATTTGAGAAACGCTGCGCGCCCTATCGCAAAAGCTTCCGCCGTCCGGTCCCGCTTCGTCCAGACTGTGTTTTCCTGTACATCTCGGAAGTCCAAACTTTGGTAGCTGTAAATACATGCTCAAGGCGTTTACGGACTGACTTTCAAGCGATTCCTATCTCGATCCGTTCGCCCGATTCTCACCCACTGCAATCGCTATCTTGCCGATATACTCCCATCGAACCACGAGCGTCCACAATCGAATGAATTTTTTTTGCCCCGCCCCGAGGACTCGGGATGCATTGCAGAGAGATCAAATTGCAAGAGGCAGATTAACGCTCGTTTGCCGATTGAATGCGTAACGAGGCTCCGAGCCAAACTTGCGGCTGTAGAAAGGAAAGGGAGGCGGATGATCCTGGAACTTTTTCGAATGTACGTGACGACGGGAGAGCAACAAACGAGACGCGAACGAAAACGACGAGCTTCAGCGTGTATAGAACGAAGGCCGGGGTGCATCAAGAGGCTGAGGCGCACGAATCGCGCAAGGCTAAGAGCAGAGGAGGAGGGGGAGAGTGGCAAAAGTTGCCGAACTAATAGGACGATTTTCAACGGCGGGCGTTTAATTAAATTAATTATATGCGCAGCCCGTCCATAATATAAATTGTGAGCAACCGTACGATGGGAGTGGCGTAGAAGGAAATGAGAGAGGAAACGAAAGAGCGGGAGGAGGAGGAGGTGGGGGGGGGGGTTGGAAGAAAGGGGATGAAGGAGAATTGCGACCGCGGTGCCGCGATTGCCAACTTTGATAGTTACATTTCATCCATCTATCCCAGATACGTTCGTCTACAATGCGGTCGGCGCTTTACAGAGTTCGGATCGGCTAACGACGCTACCATGAATCATACGCGCAACCGCCCCTCTTCGCTATCTCTCCCTCTTTGCATTTTCCATAGACTAATATTTTCATTAATGGCCCGCGCGTTCGAGTGCTCTAATGAGTTTGCGAAAATTTTTTTTCAAACTCGACTCATTAAAAGGAATGCCCGCTAATTGTTGGGTCCGAGGGCGGCGGCGCAGGCGAGATTTCGTAGGTGTCGAGCATCGGGAAATTTGATAAAACGAGGAGAGAAGTTGACGCAGCGACGAGCCCCGGGCTCGGCTGACCGCACGATCCGCGAGACCGCGGTAACGAAAAAGAAGAGCGGCGGAGGAAAAAGAACGAGCTCGGTATTATCGCGTTCCACTCTTCGCAAATCGACATCGGTGCACGTGCGCGAGAGAGCGGACCAGTGTACACAGCGTGCAGCTGCGCATCGCCGTACAAACTTTGCCTTAATTATTACAATTTCACGTTTCAGCAGAGTCCCGAGGTGTACATAGCAAACTGCCGGATTTTCGTGCAAGTCCGCCCGTATCAATGCGCCAAAAGCGCAGTATCTTCCGCGCGTTTGTCATCCGCGGTTTATTCGTGTCTTCCCGGGGCCGCTCGCGTGTGCGAGTACGTGTAATTTATTAAATGTGCCCGCGCGTAGGTATAGGTGCGTGAGCTTTCGGCTGGGCACACAAAGCCTCCCCTTTTTCTGCCGGCGATGCCGGTTGCGGACGCACAGCGAACTTTCCAGGCGGCTGGACGACGACGATCCTTGCCGCGAGAGCCAGACGGTAAATACATTTTTAAATAAGAGTTTTTTGCCCTCGCGCTCTCCGGATTTCGTCCCCGTATCGGGGAATTATCCTTTGGTTTGTGCATTATCCTTCGAGCGTGGGTGGGGCAGCATCAAAAGGTAGCTCCGGAGCCACTGCGACGCTTCGCCGCGCTCGGCGAGTCTCCTCCTCTCTTTCTCTCCTTTCTTTCTCTCCCGGCAATCCGTCGCAGACCCTCCGCCGTCTGACTAGCGCGATACCCTTGCTACTTATTGCCAAAGAGCGAAATTACAAATGCAAACACGGCGTATTTCATGCAATTACCGTTAATACGCCGACGCCCCCCCGACGAGGCGACTTAAAAATTCAAACTTTCCGAGCCCGCCGCGCCTCGTCAGGCCGTTATTGTGGGAGCTCGAGCTTTACGGCGCGTCGTTACGAATTAATTTCTCCCGATAAAAGATTAATCTATGCGCGATGAGTATTCGCGAGCAGCGGAGCGTTAAGAGGCGGATCGGTCGCGGGCGGCAATCAGCAAATAGAGTTCGAATGATTCAGCGCGCCGGCTTGATTTCGTCTTTCAGTGGTGAAACTCGCTCAAGAGATCTCTCGAACACGTGCGCGAGTGCGCGAGTGCGCTCTATTTCTCCGGCGGCGCCCTTCGCTTCCTTTTTTACCCGCGAGTTCAATTGTGATTGATCACCGGCGGTGATTGAGGATATGAAATGAAAGCCTCTCTGTCTCTGCGACTCTGCGACTCTGCCTCCGCTGGCAGCGCGCCGCACACGAAGCCGCAGCGAGACAAAAAGAGGAAGCCCGAGAGCTTGCGGAACCCCCTTTCCCTACATCTCGACCCTCCGCGTCGCTCAGGGACGAATATAATGGAGTAAAATTTATACGACTCCATATCGGCACGATAAAAAGACAGACAGACCCAGACAGGCTCGCGAGCGACAGCGAGGCGGCACAAAGGAAGGATTAATTTTAAATATCGCGCATATACGCCGAAAGCTCGCAAGCAGGGCCCGCCCGATAAGCAAATGTCCCTTAAGCAGCCGAGAGCCGAGCCAAGTTGCCATTGTCTAAGGAAATTCGCGTGGACAGAACTTTTCCCGATCGCCGTTCGATCCTCTCTCGCCTATTGGGATTTAATACGTCCGTGCGTTTCTCTACTCGTGGATTCGCGACGATGAATCATGTCCAATTAGGATATTAAAAGTTCGACCGGCCTGCGGCCACGCGTAAGAATGGACAGAGGGAGCCGAGGTTTTAATAATTTACTTTTCAATTACAATTTCTTATTGCGAGTGATTTGGAGTAAAAAACGTTAAAGCATTTTATTCTCGCCGACGGAGGGGCCGGAGCTTCAAAGCGAGGGGGGGCAGGTTCGGCAAACAATTGCGCAAGTCAGGCGGCAGGGAATCAATGCAGGTAATAGGGAGACACGGCGACTCGCCGAATTATCGGCGTAAAAGGCTTACGGACGGCAGCAGCAAGAGTTCGGGCTTAATCGCGTTTGCGGAAAAACCGAGATAATCCAGGCGGCGCCGTCTGCGCGACTCCGCGCAAGAGGAGCCGCGCGGAGGCGAAAAACCAGCGGGGAAGAAGAAGGAGCAGGGCGAGGGGAGAGAGAGAGCTCGGAGAGACGGCCGGCCAGCGGATTGATATTCGCGAGCAGACGGAATTTTTAACTAGCAGCGGCCGGGATCCCCCTCTTCCCTCTCGGCCCCGCGCGCTCGTTTCGCTCAGCGCAAAAGTTATGAATCTAATTTTCAGCACGCGCATTTGTATCCTCTCTCTCCGACTTTGCTCGCTTGTTCGCGTATATCCCCGCGTCGTCTTCCTTTTTCGCTCTCGATTCCGTCTCTCTTTTCGCCGGTTGCCGCGCAATAAAGCAGGCGCGGAGCCTCGGCCGCCGAGGCTTCGTTAGGGCTTTCATCGTCAGGACGAGGATCAATTTCGAGATTTTCGCCGGGGGGAGGGACGCGCGCATTCAAGCGCCGGGGGAGGATTTACCTCCGGCCATCGGCTGATTTTTCCTGCGCGCTCGCCTTCCTTTTTCCATTTTCATGCACCAAGACTCTCGAGAGGACTCGGCGATAATAATTAACCACTCGCCGGCGCACTTGCGCGCCTAACTTTTCCTCCCGCGCGCGTAGGCTTTATACAGCCCCTAAATATGTATTCCCGAAGCCCCGCGAGCGCGCATTGCGCGCTTCATACACGCCTCTCGGGCTCGGCTTAGTCCCAAGTACGCCTCGCCGATAATTAAGCACGCGAGTGTATCGAAGAAACGGCAAACTCCTATAAAGACGGCCGAGCTCTTTAATCTTTACGAGCACGATCTTTACTTTCATGCGCATAAAAAAGAATTAGCAAAGTAATATAAGACGGCCTCGTTTCCACTTATCGACCCCGGTCTGCTGAGCGCGCTCGCTCACTCGCTCAAACGTCGTGCTGTTATTATCGTGATTATCGACGATATAAACCCCCCTCCGGACGCGGGGGCGCCACGCCGAGCGTGTATACGAAAAAAAGAAGTCGCGAGCGCGCTATCGAGCCCCGCCGATCGCGAATTCGCGGCTCGCTCGATTCCGGGCGCTTGCCTTTCGCGTCCGCCTTTGATTTTCGAGTTTTCCTCGCCTGCGAAAACTGGGCCGCGGATCGGCTATCGATGAATCAACGAATCGAAGCGAGCCACGCGACTTTTCTATTAGAGCGCGGCGCGCGCGTGCGACCGCGAGGTCGCGGATAGGCACTTTTTAAAACGCGCCGTGATTTATCGGCCGCGCGACTCTATAATTTTCCGACGCTTACACGGAGGAGAGAAGGAGCAATATAACACATGCGAAATCGTATAGCTCGCTTGGCCCTGTTTCTTTTGCGGAGGCTCGAATGGCTGACGTCTTTTGCAGAAATTACTTTCGATTGCCAACGATTTTCTCCTTCTCGTATTAAACTGCAATGTGCATTTTTCTGCGCCCAAGTCGAACGAAAATACGGCATCAAGATCTTCCGTCCGAATTGTATACGCTTACGATCCGAGCGCTCAAATTACTTCGAAACTGTATATTACTTTTGTTTTGCACGTGATATGCAATCGTACTTTCTCCAAGTGGAGTAATTCTCCTGCCTAAATACATAAGCGTCTATTTATATTGCTGTATCAAATGTTGTGCTCGCATTAGAGTCACCTAAATTTCGAGTGCGGGGGTGGCGGCGATAAAGGACAGCACAGCAGCCACAAATGGAAAGAGTCGAAGGGCGCGTAAAGTTTTTTTTTCTCGCCCCTCCGGAGCTGCTTGAACAGTGAGCTCCGGGCTCTCGCGTGCGGCTCGATGAAATATATTTAAGCCATAATTGCGATACAATCGTTAGGCCGCCGTGACCAGATACGCATCTCTCTCGCTTTCGAGAGCAGCAGCAGCAGTAGTTTGAGGAGGAGGCCGCGCCGTCGATCGATTCATTCTACCCACTCGAGGGTACGGCTTTTAAACTTCGCGAATCACCGCGGCTTACGAAAGCGCCCACCTCGAATTCGCCCTCTTCTCTCCCGAGCGACCCCACCCGCATACGTCGCACATATATACACGTGCATAAAACGTACGTCCGAGCTCTCGGTCTTCCCCCCGCTGGCATTACGGCTTTCTTTTTTGCGCGCGTGCGGCTCGGAAAAAAGGCCCGCGTGCGTGTGCGTGCGTCGCGACGAGATGCAGACCCGTGTGAAGGAGCGAGCGCGCGGCCGGAACCCCACGGAATCCGTAGAAGTAACTTTCTAATTATTCAGATTTTCTAATTAACGCTTCGGCCGACGATGATGGAGCGCCCGGCCGTACGTGTGCCAGAAGCGGCAGCAGCCCCTTTGCCGTCTTCCACCTCCTCCCACTGCTCCGCCGACTGGCTCTCGGCTCGAGAGCAGGCGGGAGACTCCGTACTTTTCGAGCTTCGGAAAAACGAATTACCCAAAAAATATCCTGACGCGCGAATCGAGCCCGGGAGAGCAGTTATCGATGGCCCGGCTAATGGGCTCGGAGCGAAATCAGTCTCAAAAGGATCGGGAATAAAGAGCATTTTACGATAAGCAAAAGTCAACCAAGAGATTTAGACGCAATGTCGCGCAGCATTATCTTCGGTTCACGTTATTTTTCAGAGATGGCGACGGATGTGGTATTGAGGAACACTTCGTAAACGGTTCTGTTGCTTAACAGTAAAGTTCCGACGAGAAGGTGATAGTTTGCGCTCAAACTCTCAAAATCCATATGTGAGTCAGTGATAAGCTTCATTTTTTTTAGCGTCGACAAATAGTTTGAAAAAAAGCAGTGCAATTAAAAAAGTTCAACCAGAGCTGTTTTACGCAGAGCAAATAAATTAAGACAATAAAAGTTAAATGAAGTCTTGGTCTTGGCGTAAGCATGACATAAATGTTGAAAAAATGATAACAGGCAGAGATTACGATTTCAGTTGTTACAAAATAAATACACAGTAAAAAAAATTTACGCGCTTATTCACGTTTGTATGATAAGTGTTTTGAAAGCGGGGGAGCTTATATTCTGTTAAAAATTTTAATTGATAGTCAATAATTGAAGAGATCCAGCAGAAGATAAGTTTATCGCAACTAGATAAAAAGGAGCTAAGCAAATTTTTGCGGGTAAAAGTCGGCGAAAAATATGGCAAAAGAAGAAATTGATCCTCCCGGCGTTTCGGAGTCGGCCTCGGCGAGACGTCAAGCGAGGCCCTATAAAAGCGCTCGGGCAGGAATATGTGCATCATCGCAACAGACGCAATTTCGCGGGCTGCACATACGGAGGGACCTTTCGCGGGATTACGGGCGCAAGAGAGAAAGATAAAAAGAGAAGCGGCCGGGAAAAAAGCAAGCGCCGAGCGTCTGACGGCGGAGGAAGCCTAAAGAGAGCGAGGCGAGAGAGGGAAAAAGTGCTTGGGCTGCTGTACCGATAGGGAGGGAGCCGAGAGGAATTTTCTGCAAACGAAAAGGGGTTGCGAGCGCGCGCGGGAGTTATCCGCGGCCAGTTTCTATATTTTGTTCTACTTGAAACTTACGAAATGAATATCTAACGATATTGGCTCGACCGTGCCGACGAACCCGTAAACCGCGCTCCGGAGCTCTGCGCGAAAAAAGGCAAGGATGAAGCGAGCAAACATTTTCACCGCCTCCTTTTTTTCTTTTTCCACATTTTTTTCCGCCGACCCGCAGACGCTCGTATGACTCGCGGCCCGTGGCGTTCAAGAATCCAAAGCTTCTGCGTTTAATCACCGGAAAAATCCCCACGCGTCTTCCTCTTCCCTGTTGATTTTACGGCGGAGCGACCGGCCCAAACGGGATCGTATAACCCTTTCGCGCTCGTTTTATTATTCTGCCGATTTTTTATGCCCGCAATAACAGAGCTCAAATATCGGCCAGAAGTATTTTTATTCGGAACGAGAGAGCCGCTTAAAAATGTCCTCGAGCTTTTTTATTTCCGACTGACAGATCGTTGCGAATGTCTGTACATTGCCGGCGCGAATCGAGACATAAGGATAAATCCTTTGAGAAAAAATCAAGATTTTATGAAACAAATAAGTACTACGAATAAGTACACCTACTAATAAGAAATATTATCGCAATATTTCGATTAAGGGGCCGAAAAAATTCAACAGAACAATAAAACGCAGCAGCAATTAGTATGCGTGTTCGGCGCTAACACGCGTAAATTACGATCGAGCTCAAGATAAGACTAGTTGACTATACTTTCTTGAATATCAAAAGTTATTAGACATTGGTTTATCAAAGGAAATGTTAAAAAAGCAGGGACTAGAATATGGCGCAGTAAATTCGAGTCGCCTCTTTGTTTTGCACCGAACCGTCTGACAGTGATCGGGCCGTATACCTTCTCGAACAATAAAGCAAATCGACTTTGCTCGCACTCTGCCAATATCGCCGCGCGATTTCAAGAATAAGAGACAAAAATGGGAGGCCAGCGCTTTGAGAAGGAGCGAGAGCAAGCAAGAGAGCAAGATAAAACATAGCGGCCGTTAGTCTGTCGTTCGACACAATGGCAAGACGCAGCCTTTATAAATAGAAGCGCCACGAGCGTCGTCGTCGCGCGGCTCGTTCCGTCAATCGCTCGTTCTAAAAATCGTCGAAAACGTCGTTCGGATTGCCTCGACCAAAGAAGAGAATCTGGGTCGCCTTTGTCTCCTTCCCTCGCTCTCTTCCTCGTGACGCGCGCCCGAGCTCGGCATGCACAAAATCTCAAATTAAACGAGTGCTCGCACACGGCCGGAACAAAGTTCCGTCGGTGACAATAATGCTAGGCTCCTCAAGGTTCGATCGATTGCCGACGCCGCCGTCGCAGCCGCGGGGCACGAGAGAGACGTTATCACGGCAGCGCCGTCACTAGGCGATTTTTCGATTTTCACTAAATTCTTTATCGCCAATGATAACCGATGCCAACTGCGCATTAATTGCCAGCTTTCACAAAGGTCGGTTAGTTTGTTGTTTGGAAAAACGCTCCCTCGGATGCGCGCGATTCACGATTCATTAAGCCGTTAAAAATATGTATCCTGCTGGGCGGCCAAATACTTTGAAATAATTCATCGGCAGGTATTTAGAGGGAAATTGCAATAAACATTCTCTGCTGGGGAGAGCAGGAGGAGAAATTTCGGTTGGTAAATTTTTGAGTCCGAGCAAGGCAGGAGCGGCTAATAAAATTATTTCCAAAGACAAGGAAAATTGAATAATCTTGTTGCAAAAGAGCGTAATGTTGAGTAATCCGCGCAAAAAGGAAAAGAAAACGACGCAGCAGCATAAGCTCTCGGAGCATTAAGCCGGTGCCTTTCGAGCACTTATCGACGCGTAATAAATACCCACTCGGTTGCCGACTAATCGACTTTATGGCACAAGGCGCCCGGCGCGCTATCGAGGACTCGCTCCTTCTCTCTCCCGCGCTTGCCAATATTTGCCAAATCGACCGCGGCCGACTGCGGGAGGGAGGGAAAAAGGAGAGAAAGAGGAGAGAGAGGAGAGAGCAGCGAGAGGAGAGTCGTAGGCTAAATTATCATTTCTCCGCTCCTCTTCCTCTCTTTATTGCCGTATTTATAGTCGCGCGCGCGCGTCTTATCTCTCGAATCTCGCTCCTATCAGAACAAATAAGCTCGGTAATGATATATCGGCCGCGCCAATATGGCCGACCAAGTAGCCTTCGCTTACGTGCAAAAGTGCGCGCGGAGCACTGATCCGGCCTGATTAGGCGAGAGAGCTATGCGAGCCGAGAGTCAATATTATTTTTTCCGCCGCGTAACGTGTCGCTCCGGCCGCGTGATAAACGTAACGCCTTCGAAAATAGAGACACCTCGGGGCGCGGGGAAGAAGACTGTTTGTGTAATACGATCGATATGCCGGAGAAAATGCCCAAGATCAGCTCATTTGGAGTGCTGCAGTCGAACGCGATGATAGAGAGCCGCGGTTATTTCTTGATCTGGCGCTGGTAGGCGCAGCTCTCGCGGTACATTAGCCGACGTGTTTTGAAACACTCGCCGTGCGTATTTGCCTTGGCAGCGACTCGCGGCCCGTTCTCGCTTT
The DNA here is from genome assembly GCA_035582935.1 of Ormyrus thymus. Classification (NCBI taxonomy): domain Eukaryota; kingdom Metazoa; phylum Arthropoda; class Insecta; order Hymenoptera; family Ormyridae; genus Ormyrus; species Ormyrus thymus. The sequence continues at coordinate 10,286,545 of JAWWEM010000010.1, forward strand.
CATCTCTTTGCAGCCCACGGTCTCGCGCCCCGGGAAAAAGCTTTCCTCTTTTCGAAGAGCCGCGGCTAATTTGCAGGTCGATCCTCCCGCGCCGCTTCTGTCAGCTTTGCGCGCGGGATAATTTCGATTCTCGTCTTCGCGCTACAATAGCAGAGCGTCTTAGCGGCCCGCCGCTCTTTAGCGCGCCTCAAAGCGAGCTTTTGATACTTTGAAGTGGTCATTGTGCGCTTTTCGTTTCTCGCGCGCGGCCACTCGATTTACTCGCGCTCTGCTTTTTGTCTTGCGCGCCGCGACGCGCCGGCGGCGACAGAGGCCGCCTTTTCGTCCTGTCGAGTCTTGAAAAATGAGCTTTCGAATCTGGCACAGCGATGAATGTGTTTTCGCTAATGATTTATACTGCCGCTTCTCCGAATTATTTTCATTTCCAAGCAGCACTAACTTTAGCTTCATTAGTCCCCAATAGCGCCAATCTATCGATATCGCCTTCGCTTCGTCGTCATTTGCCGCGATAAACGGCTTTTTCTCACGAAGCTCTCGAGCATTGTCACAGTCAATTAAAATGCGATCGGCCGCGACAATAAAGTTAGCTCGCGAAACGGAAACTTTTTCATCCTTCTTTCTGCTTTGATGCTCAGGCGGCGGCGAACAATGGGAGCTAACGACTTGGAGCTCTCCTCTCGAACGCGCCGTTCACTTTCCAATAAAGACATTATTATATCCGCAAAGCAAATGCTTATCGCCGTCTTCAAGGGGTTGACGGGAAGAGGGCCTCGGCGATTATCGGCAAACGATTTCTCTCCGAATCGAGTAGCAGCAGCAGTCAAAAAGCCGAGGGAGTGGCGAGAAAGGGAGAACAGTCGCGGCCGTTATATTGGCTCTAAGGAGGATACTTATTGAACTCTTGGCGAGCTTTTTATCGCTTCTTTCTCGCGCTTAAGTGTTTTCGGTCTTTGTTTGAGGCTCCTCGAGTGCGGGGTCGACCTCGCGCTAATCGCTGCGACTGTTTCGCTTGATTTTACGGGAAAAAGAGCCTGACTTACATGCAGTGATCATCGATCGAACGAGTGGCAGCAAGTGGAATTGGCAAAGACGACGTCGTTGCCGGCCTCGCGGTCTCTTTGTGACTCTCTCGTCATTTCCGCGGGCAGTTTCTGCTCTCTCTCTCTCTCTCTCTCTCTCTCTTCCATCTCCTCGCGCCGCTTGGTTATTTTTGCCCGCGCAGGCAAATTGGCTTCGCTCGGCGCGCTCGCGCGACCGTCGGGTTATTTACCCTGCCGATAAATATACGATAATGTTATCGTAGTCGCGAGTGAGAACCCGAGGTGCGTGTTAACGTGCGTGGCGACGCGGCCGGCAGCGACTTTCCCGATCCGCCATTGGCGAGCGCGGCCGAGGATCATTGGGGGAGGCGGCGTGCAGCCGCGACGAGCACGAGCAACGCGAGCGCGGCGACGAGCACGACGAGTTGGGCGCGTTCCGCGGCTTTAACGGCCCGTACAGTCCGAAAGTTTGAGATGCCGACTTTTGCTAAATATAAAGTTCGCGCGCGACAGAGAAAGAGAGAGAGAGGGAGAGAGAAAGAGAGGGCGCCTTGCCTTCGCCCAAAGATTAATGAAGAGCGCGCTAGCCGAAAAAGCGTCGGCGAGCAAAAGGAGCCGGTCCTTGGGGCTAATGATTGCCGGCGCGAATATATTTAGGATCATTGATTGGCGAAAGGGCCGAGAGAAAAAGGCAGGCGGACAGAGGAGGCTCGAGTTGACAGGGAAGGGTGCACGCGCCGCTGGTCATTCAAGATTCGCTCCGTCTCTCTCGCCTCGGCTCGCCGGTACTACGTACAAACGCGCGTGTTCTCGTACGAGCGCTACACATGTAAGCGGGGCTCGAGCGGCTTTTACTCGGGGTCCCACGTGCCGGCGCGATTAAGCCCGAACACTGCCTACATAACGAGCTCTCTCTCTCTCTCTCTCGCTCTCGCTCTCCATACGTACCGCTCTCGCCGAAATAATCGACGCTAAAGTGTTTCGAATGGCGATAATTGATTTTTTCCCATCTTCCAGGGCGTTAATATTTCATTGCCGGATTTACGCCAGGTTTTTACTGCCGCGTCACGGCGAATTTCCGCCCCGTTCGATGAAAATGGGAAAATTTCTGATTTTTACTTAACGCGCCCCGTGAATTATTGAGCCGCGCGCTTTAAAACTCTTGTCGCGGCTGTCGAAATTCATCACTTATTCCGGCCGGAGCCCATTAATAATTAATTTGCCGGAAACGCAAAGAAAATAAATTTGCGCAAGGAAAGACGCCGTCCGCCGTGATTTTCGCTCGTGACCGCGAGAAATGCATCAAAGACGAAATTAGAAGTGCTAATCGAGAATGAAATAAACGATATGCAAAAATAAACATTAAAGTGAGATTTAATCCGCACCTCTCTCTCCTTGGCCTGCAGCTCCTGCTCGTAATTGATGTTGGGCGTCCGCCTAGGATTGTTGGCGTCTTGAGTCTGCTCGCCGCTCTGTGTGATCTGGGACAATTTCTGCCCCTCAGTCTTGGTATTGCCATCCCTCGCCACTTTCTCCCTCAGCGTGGCCAGGTCCTTCTCCGCCAAAGTCGCCCTCTGCAAAAAATGTCCTCTGTCCGTCAGATCGATTCGGAAATAATTTTTATAGGTCTAATAAATTACAAGTATGAGCACTTCGATCAAAACGATCCCGAGATCAAACGGCTCGGCTCGCTGCTCAACGGCGAAGCGGGTTTTGAGCAAGCGCCGATATTTAACAGCGCCACGCTATAATGCGCTCCCGGACTGAAATAGCTCGAAATAAGCGGATAGATGGCTCGCCGCTAACTCGATATACCCCCTCGCGACCGTTATTGTCGCACCTATACAGAGGATCGTAACAATCGCGGGGGAGGAGCGCGCTGCCTTTAATCCGCGCCGAGCCGAAACAGCGGCTCTAAATTTTCAGCCTCGCGAAAGCGACTCGTGAAATTAGCAGGCGGAAAGCGCCGCGTCGAGAGGGAATCAATCAATCGCCGCCGCGCTTTCTCGCAGCTAGATCACGGCCTAGACAAAAATACAGTACCGAGAAATGCAAATTGTCCAATTTTAGAACGGCCGCGAAAAAGGTCTTTCGTTTTGCAGAAATAAATGAATTTAGCATCGTAAAGATAAACCGAGTGTTTACTAATGCAATGAAAGCGTTTGACGGAAATGCAGGGACAATCAAGTGATTGAAAAGCTGAATGTAAATCTTCTTTTATCGGCTTTGTGCATACTTTTTATTTGGTTTTTTGCGTCGATGACCTTTATGAAGAGGGCGACAAATAGAGGCAGAGTTTTTATAATCTATATCGATACTTTTTATTTACAAAGCACTCTGCAATTGAAATTACCAATAAAAGTTTCACGTTGCCTTCGGTGTAAGAGTCTCGGAAAAATCAAACAATGGAATAAATACACAGGGAAAAAGAATCGCACGATGAATAAAACAATGGGGGCCGGCTATCGGCGAAGAGAGGAAAAACCTGACAAACCGAGCCTTCGCCAATAGGAAGTATCAATTTTATCGCGAGAGAGGAGACATGAAAGGGAATTTGAAAATCTACGTCCTATAATTATGCGCGGCGTTTTTTTTGCCCTTCCACGCTCGCGCTCTCTTTTTCGCCCCTTTCGTACGGAACCCGAGCTTTGTCTACGTTCCAGAACGAGTCGAGCGGCCGCGCGGGCGAACGAGAAAGAAGCGGGGCTCCGCCAAAGGCGGGGATTACCTTTTTAAACTTTCCCCATAAAGTATCTAATAAATATTGCTCGCGGGCTCGTTGTTCTGCTCGGCCGGATATTAATTATAGATGCTTTTATATTCAAAGTAGCCCTGGCGCCCTCCCTCTGCTCGCTTTTTTCCCGCAGCTCCCTCTCTTTAAGCGCGCGCTTTCTCTCTTAGGCATTCATCGCGAGGCGAAAGCTCATCCCCCGCTGCTCGCTGCACATCCGCTCGCTACAACGCTTACCCTCCTTTCCGCCTCTCCGTTTCTCTTTCTCTCGACCACAATGCGCGATAAACTGACCATCGATCCTCCGCCGCGAGAGATCAAGTGCTTCCGCGCGCGTGTGGGTGCACTTGACGCGTTCGGGCGCGGACGCCTCGGTGCACGCGTCGACATTCATAAATGCTAATTCCTTTTGCGACGTCCGTCGCCAGGCGGCGGCGGCGTCGGCGAAACTTCGAGCAGCGACATTTCTTCCCTTTTAATAAAAGGGATCGATTCCCGCGGACTAATCACGAAATTGATTTACACCGGCACTTATCGGCCTTTGGAAATCTCGCCTCGGCGGGGTCGAAAAAAAGAGGAAAAGGGCGAGGGCAAACTGATAAAGCGGTGAATAATTCAGGAATAAATGAATGCGGCATAATTCAAAAGCGACAGGAACTCGCGTGCCGCGCGTGCGTATATAAAGTTTGATTCGATCGAGAGGGCTTTCATGGCGCTCGCGCTATATATCGATCTCTGCCTGGACGGACAGTTGGCGTCATGAATCATAGAAATATGTGTGTGCGCGCGGCCACCGCGATCCGATCGCGCGACGACGACGCTCGAGGAGGAAGGAGAGAGAAGGAGAAAAATATGGAGAGCAAGAGACGAACATTTATACGCGTGCACACACAGAGAGCCGCGCGATGATCGTGCCAATGCGGCCAGTAATGACCCATTGTTTCCTGCAAAAAACCTTGACGATGTTATCGATAATTACGAAATGATACGGGAAGCGTAAATACATATCCGCGCTCGCGGGCGACCGCTAATACACGGCCGCGTTCTCTAATGCTCCGGACTCTCGGCTCTTACGGCATTGTATCGATAGTTGCAACGCTCCGCATCCGGCGAATATTTGTCACGTGGCTTGCGCCTCCGCGCACACAGACGTAAGAGAGCTTCTTCGCCGATTGATCTTTACGACTGCGGGCTTTTTTCCTCCTTTTTTTTTCTTTTTTTTCTGTTTTTGCGTACCGAGAGACGCGCGTCCGCCGGAAGTTAGCACGCAGTGTAAATTGCACTCGCTCATTATTATTTTTTTATCTCGCGACTGAAATTTACGATGATATCTTGAAAATCGCTCGCCGCCGATACTTTACGGCGTGACGGCCGCGTGACGGCGGCGACGAGTGACTGCCGGTAATCATTTATTACTAGAAAAAGCGCCGGCGGGCCATAATGCGCGAAGAGAAATAGCGTCGGTTATAGGGAATTCCGGGCGATTTTTGATATTGACCAATTGGTCCTGCGACCGGTAAGGATATATGTGCGCGCGTACACTCGCATTGATGCGAGATTAACGAGGAGAACGCGGGCCGCTGGCGTCATTCGCCGGACGATATTTTACTGCCGAATTCGTAATTACTTTAATTGGTTCCAGATGCTAATTAATGACCTAAACATATGCCGCGCTGTATAGATCAAAAGCCGATAGGAGAGTAAGAGCGAGAGAGCAGAGAGAGAGAGAGAGAGAGAGAGAGAGAGACGTACTATGGCGTCACGCGCATGTGTTTGTCATTACAAACTCGACGATGATGTTATCGCCGCTTTACCGCGCGCTACAAACGTCCAGCGCCGGAGAATAAAACGGCAGATTGAACGATTGTAAAGCTACCCGAGTCGAATTGCTTAACCGATTAATTACTTTGACGAGCTTTGGAAATTGTTTTCGGGAAATTTCCGCCGCTCGCCCCGATCGGCCACTTTGGAATAAACCTCTCGAAAAAATTCAGCTTTCCGCGCTAATCGTCGGCTCTGAAGCTCCCGAGTCGCGAGCTGATTCCGTGACGGGGGTCATTATCGTATAGAGGCGGAGTGTCTTAGCCTTTCGTAGTAACGACCAGAGCGAAGGCCACCGCGAGAATGAAAGCACCTATCATTAAGAGAGACGCGGCTACCGGTCGATCGGCAGCATCCAAGCGATTCCTCAACTCAGTGCATGCCGCAATCGATAGCGGGAGCGCGGCTATCGATGGTCGTATCGATTTGTCGCAAAGTGTTCACTTCGGACTACCTAATCATGAATGTCACTTTAAAACGCTGCAGGGGTAAATTAATAAGTAGCGCAAAAATCAAAATCTTTAAAAAATCTTTAGTAATACATTCAAGATTTTCGAGCTCCGAAGACAAAGCGGACTTTTTTGCGATTTCTAAAAAACCTAATTTTTCGCTCTCTGCCATCAATAAGTTTTTTGATTTCGTAAAAACAGGAGAAATCGAAAAGTATCCGAACGGTCATCTGAGTTACATAAAAATGGCTGAACGTCTTCTTGACGAGATGCAAACATATCGCAGCGATGCCAGCTGCTACTGGCATGTTGAGCAGGACGAGCACGAGCACCTAAGACGTATGTGATCGACGCTCAAGGGCACGCTTCAGCGAATATCAGTTATAATGATTATGCTGCATCGCGATTGAAGCTTTGAATTATTTTTGTTGGCAAATATTTGTTACATTGCTGAACTTGGCACCGATAAACTTGAGTTTGCGATTCTTCGGACATGATGAAGCACTCAAAATATTCAGGATTAACAGCCAGCATGATTATTTGTTTGCGAAAAAAGCATTAAAATACCAGATGGAGAACGGAAAACTTATTAAAGATTCGGAGCGTTCGCACGTGCGGGGCAATTAGCGCATTTGAAGGTATATTGGTTTTGCTTCGAATTCTACTGATCGTATTCTCGACCGGAGGCGACGCCTCGCGCAGTTCACGGTATCCCAAGAAGCGGCGGGAGCTCTAGAGAAAGAGGCAGCGCGAGAAGGAGAAAAAGAGCAGCAGAAGAGAGCAGCGGAGCAGCATCTGTAGAAATAGCCGCGCTCCTCTCTTGTTCTTTCTGTTGGCCCTGCATGCGAGAGATGGCTGCGCGAGAAAGAGTGCCAGAGGAAAAGAGACCGGCCGCGCCCCGATGGTGGGAAATCCTCAACCTTGACTCTATCTTGCTGCTGCTGCTGCTGCTCCCCTTTGCTTGAGTTTTCCACCAACGCCCAGCCGCTGTCTGGCGCTTTTCTAGGTGTTCTTTATACCGCTGCGATCGATCGATCGATTGATTAATGCTCCGGGAGAATTGCCGCTGTGTAATTTACTCGAATGCTGATTTTGCCTTCGTCCAATTGATCGTTTGATTTTTAAATCTTTAATCTCCGGCATTTGAACGGGTCAGAACGGTAACCATGCGCATCGATTTTCTCATAAATTCGGCAATATCGGGACAAAGTGGTGAGTTTTTACAACGTGAAGAGTCATTATGAAAAATAATGCGCATCTCCGTCGTATTTCCGAGTACAAAGGAGCCTTCGGAGAACGACGATAATTCAGGCGAAGAGAAAGAGAGAGAGAGAGAGCTGATTCGAAATATACCTACACCCTCGCACTCGCGCCAAGATATGCAAAAGTATCGTTGGCGGTTCGCCACGAAAATGCGACGTTAGGGACGCTCTCGCTCGCTCGCCCGCCGAGAGCAAAGGGAAGAGCAGCTAAAGAGCCGGAGCAACAACAGATATAGAGAGAGATAGAGCGAAGGCAAATGCCTTATACCACCCTCTTATAATCTCCCGAGGGAGGGAGGAGCGGATCAGCCGGTTATGACTGCCGGGGCCGTATATACGCTCTCGTTTTTTTGTGCTTCGCCTTCGCGGCGGCGGCGGCGGCCGCGATATTTCAAATTTTCTCATTACACCGCGAGGTGCGAATGATCCCTTCTGCTATCTCGCTCGCTCTCTTTGGCTTGCGACGCCACCAATCACACCCCCGCGCCCGGCCACCCTCTGTTCAATCTCACACCAACCAGCCATCAGAGTGAACCCCTCTTGTATTTATTATTAAGATATCGACCGGGCCTAAGCCTCACTCATTCTACAATGTTTGCATCCGACACACTCTATATTCTCGGCCCGTATTTATCATTTTGATGTTCAAACAACAGATTTTCCTCGTGGCGTCGGGGCTTGCAAATTTCATTTTTCCACATTTTTCCCGAGAAATTCCGACGAGGACACTTGGGATCAGAGAGAAATTATTAGCTCTTTTTTGAGAGCGCGCGCACCGATCGAGAATCCTCGAGGCTGAGAGCAATTGATCCTCTTTGGGAGGCACTGGCGACATGTGTTGCTCGCTGTCAACGAGGGGAAGGAAATCTGTTTCTAAGGTTCATCGACCGAGCGCCAGTAGTAAAGTTTACGCACAGTAGTCTACGCGACACGTGTTCCCACGTGTGAGAGCCCGACGCTCGAGAGGAGAACAGAGGCGTCGGGCAGGCAACCCCGAGAGCAAGAAAGAGCTTAGTTTACTTTCCCTCTCCCTCTCTCTCTCTCTCCCACGATGGCGAAGAAAAAAGGGCTCGAGATTGAGAGCGAACGAGAGCACAGGCAATATTTAAGAAATGTCAATACATCGAATGGAAGCTGGAGGCTGTGACAATACCCACCCACCCCCCGGGCCGCGATATATCCGAGGCCTCGAGGCATCGAGCTAAAAAATGAAGAAACCCCTTTGATGTTCTGCGCTGTTCCTAATGAAAAATTAAAGCCCCTTCTTAAACATCATTAGACACGAACGCTCTTTCAACTCTGCTTTATCGTCTCGACCCCTCCGTTAATTCCTTCCTCTCTTCTTTACTGCTGCTCGCGGCTTTGCTCCCTCCTTATCCTCGGTGCGTCTCAGCTTCCACAGCGACCAACACTCGGATCAGCCGTGACAGGCCCGCGGATTTCGCCGATAGGAGGCCGCCGCCGCCGCGCGCGCCGAGAGCTCCGCCGAGAGACTATCATTTTAGAGCGGAGACTTCCGGCTGGCGCGGCCGAGGAGACAGCATAGACTCTCAGGGCGCAGGCTTATTCTCACGCCAGGGCACGCGGAGATAAATCAGTTGGGACGCCGCTCGTGGAGAGAAAGCGCGAGAGAGACGGAAATAAGCGACAAAACGACGCGCCGATCGTCGCGAGGGGCCACGACCGATGAGGGAATATATATACACTGCTTTTTTCCGGCAAGGCGTCGTCGTCGATTTCCTGCTGAGCGATGACGCGAGCCCGCAAAAACCGTCGCCGCCCGACTGACGAATGCGAGCTACGCCTCTGCCTAAGCGCAGATCTAGCAGCGATCTCGAAAAAGTTGCCGGCTAATGCCTGCGTGAATGAATGTCCCCTGGCAGAGGAGAGCTCCGTTTGATCTTGGGGATTAAGTGGAAAAAGCGCGCGCGCTGCTGCCCGGCGACGATCGCAACAATGGAGCAGAGATAGGGCAAAAAGGAGGAGGCGGCCGCGTAATTGTTGAAATTTGCATGAATCGATCACGATTGTTTGGCCGCAGAATGAACAGCCGGACCGAACGATTCCCGGCCGCACGGAGAGGACACAAATACAAGAGAAATAATTCGCAATCCGCACGGGCTGCCGGACAATCGCGTTACCATTTTATACCGCTTTGCCATTTCGATTCCGCTCGGTCCAATGGACGACAATGCTCCTTCGTCCCTCGGAGTCAATCATCTAGCCGGCAGCGATCCGCGCGCTACTTCAATTAAGGCCCGTCGCATACAGTTTAAACAAAGAATTTTCGCATGATCTACCGTCAACGCGGAAATTGTAAAGTTAATGATTGCCCCGTTGCCCGGCCGGCCCGAACAATTCTTATTTCATTTTGCTCGATGCAGCCGGCCGATGTGCGTCTGCCGTTGCTGCGTTATTCATATTAAAAGCGATAATTATTGCCTAAACTATTTGAAATTACAATTTATTGTTGTACATGGCCATTTCGTTCCGTCGCAATCAGAGCTTGCGAGTAATTTAGCGCCGGGGGGAAATGTCGCCTCGGATTTTTAACGGCGTGTAAGCAAGATTTAATGGCCACACCGGTGATGGGGCAACGAAAGAATATCGCCAAGTGGATGACAGGTAACGTTTCCTCTCTTAGCATCGAAAAAACATCGCCGGAGTCGAAAGTCGCGGGCCACAACAATGGCTGAGGCTATATTTTTACGACGGCCGCCACGGGGCTCTAATGGCACCCCGCGGTACGAAAAAAAGGAAGGAATAGGACAGGGATTTGCTATAGACGTCATTGTTTTCGAGCTCGCGTTCGACACCCAGTCCTCTCTCTCTCTCTCTCTTTCTCTCTCCCTCTCCAGCCGTCATCCGAAGTGGCTGCTGCTCCCTTGCAACGAAAGCACCCCTTATACCGGCGGGCTTGCCATTCAGCTACTTTTTCATCGCGCGCCTCCTCCCTCTCTCTCTCTTCTTCGATGCTGCCGGCTCCATTCTGGGCTCCGCTCTTGCCGCATTCTTCCACACATAGATTACAATATTACCACCCGCGCGAACGAGCTGCTGCCTAGCCGTCGTCTGCCCCCCGTCGCGTCGTTCCGCGCGTCTACGCTTTTCCGTGGCGGCGCGGAGCTCTGATATATACGCGCACTTCTGATCATAACATAAATTTTAATATGATGGCCCCGTGATGAAAATATAAGATCGCTTCGATATTTATGGCGTCTCTCTACCCCTTTTTACGCCGCCCGCCGGTTCCTACGACTCGAGCCCTAAAGCTGCGCCGCCCAGGTATTTTCGATACAAGTAGTGTACAATGCAGGGGCGCGCCTGCCGTACTGCGCGTTCCTCGATATTTCATTTCGGAACATCACCCGTTCGTTAGGGAAACATGAGGGACGCTGCCGCCGCCGACTCACCCTCCCCCGTCAAATATACGGATATCTTTGTCTTCGTTTGCGCTGACTGCTGTCTTGTTTACACACCGAAATCTTTTGTTATCTGGACCGAAGTAAATATTCATTTTTTTTAACAATAACGCCCGAAATTCCGGAAGCTTCCTTCAATAGTGCCGAGACGAAGGATGGAATATTTTATTAAGCAAATAAAGGCCGCGCAAAAAGGGAAAGAATCAGGTTCACTTGGAACGGAGGGAGCTTTTCCCTTCGCGTAATTAGACAAGTGCTGAAAAGAATAACGATCCTTGTTAGTCAGCTGAATTGGCGTTAATTACCCTGGACTTGCGCTTGTCACGATCGCGATGGCTGCAAGCTCATCAGAGCGCCGGCATAAAAAAAGGAAATTATCGAAGAAAAATTCGACAGTCCGAACGTGCGCCCCCCTTTGACGACCGAGGCCAATCGAGGCTCTGCCGGAACCCTCGTCCTCGTCGTCGAACTCTCCGCAGCTATTTTTAAAGATGGAGAGCGTGCGGTTCCGCAGCCTCTCGAGCATCGGCGCGCTTCGACGTCTTCGTTTTGCTCGAACCCTATCGCACGTTTGACGCTTCTCTCTCTCCCGGGCGAAATCCTTTGATTCCCCATCTTTCGAACGGGGGGGGGAGGGTGCTTGAAAACGTCGATGTGCCTCCTGTAAAAGGGTTCCTTCCGAACGAGGCCACCCTCGATCTCTCTCTCTCTCTGTCTCTCCTTCTGCTTCTTTTTCGCTTTATCCTCGTCTCGCTTTTCTCGTCCCTATCGTCGCAACGGCGAACCCCTGATTGGGACGATAAAAGAGCCCGGCGGGAGGGGGTAAAACACTAATTAGTTATCAAAGAGCGAAGAAGGGGTTTGGTGGCAAAATAGTCGGGCCGCGACGACGTTTCGGGCTCTCGGGCCATACCTTTTCTCCAGCTTTCTACCCCTTTTCACCCGATATACTATCGCCGAGAGAAGAAGCTCCCTACTTCCGCTCAAGCTTGTCTTGGTCTTCATCACTCGCCCTACCCGCACTTTGCGTGCACCCTCTGCTTAATAACATTGTAAAAAATCGCCACAAAGACCAACGTTAATACCCCTTTCTCCCGAAAATCAGTGATGAAAGATCTCGGTGCTCGGTCTAATCAGCTTTACTTTTAATCGATTATACTTAGGGTAGAAAAATAGTCGAAAAGACAAGGCGGCAGTCATTCGGATTTAGCGAGTTTCGAGAGCAAAAGCCCCGAATAAAATCGAATAAAGTTAGAGCGGAGTCGGGGCGAAATGATGATAAAGCGTGTCGGCGACAGTTTTAATGAAATATCAGTTATTGTCAGTGTCGTGTTCCGGCTCCATCTTCATTCCCGATCTCTCTCGCCCGGCAGAAGTAGGAGGAAGGCAGGGCAGGCGGGAGGGCCCATTCTCCGTCTGATTGGGCGAGCCTTGAGTGTCTTAATACCCGAGGGAGTGAGGCCAGCCTGTATTGATTTTCGAATCATTAATTCCACGTCTAATCAGAACTTGTGTGATATCGAGGGGGATGCTGAATGTTGAATGAGGACGCGCTTGGCCCGGGGGTGGGCAGCCCGCCACCTCGGCCGCCTCCGCCGCCTCCGTCAAGAGTACCTCTATACGTATACGTGTTGCTGACTGAAACGTCAAACTCGCTGCCGCTCTCTTACAGGCAAGCGCGCGCGCGCGCGCACGTCGGCAATACTAATGTGCACGTGCTGAGCGCGCCCGGCAATCCGTTCCACCTGACTCGTCCTCTCCCTCCCTCCTCTCTCTCTCTCTCCCTCGGCATCCGTTCCCGGCGCAAAAAGCCGCTCTCTCGCGCCCGAAGCGCGGAATACTCCGATAAATTCGCTAATCGACTCTTACTTTTCACGAGGCGATAGTCTTTTTTTCGAGCGAGCGCGAGCTCAAGCTAAAAGCCCCGCGATGCATAAATTCATGCGGAGCGGCGGCCGATACCGGCGAAAGGAGAGCGAAATTATTTTAGAGCGATGAATTCTTAATGCGCGATAAGGCACTTCTTTTATTTTATTATGCACTATTTTTATTGCTCCGAGCATCTTATTTTCGCGGCGTATAGATGAGTGATAATTAAGAATGAAACTTTGTACGATTGCTTCTAAAGATAGCTCGAGCTAAAAGTTGGAAAACAGCTTTTTTAAATAATCTTAGTATTAATCCGATGGATCGGTTTAATAAATATCTTTGAAATACTTAAAATAGTTGTAATTTATAAATATTGTGCGATGATGAGTTTTTTAAATATTGCCACATACAAGTATTTTAACAATATTAAAAATACCTATCTTTACTGTCAATCAAAAAAAGATCTTATTCAATTACTTGGAGCTGACATTTTTAGATGGTTGCTTTATTTATAAGAAATGAGAGTAAGCATTTTAATTCAAACTTTTTTGCATTTGCATACTATTTAGGCTCTCCATTATTCAATATACCTCTGGATCAATAAAATTAATTTAAACCTACTTACGAATGTAACATTCCGTTTTTATAAAAGATCGTTAATATTGTACTTTGACAGTGCAGCCAAATAATGCAGACTTGAAAAAAGTCACGAAAGAAAAAATATATACCGAGGGAAAAAAGTCCGCGCGCGTAATTTCACCACTTTATCGCGACGGCGCAAGCAAAAGATAATTACAATACGCATAAGAGCCGGTAGGGTCGTCTGCGAGGCACATTGTTTCGCAATTAGCGCGTGAATTCTTTGGTCGATAATAAAAATTAATTGTCGCCGGCGTGCCGTCGTGGGCCCGTCCCTCGGCCAATCGAACGGAGCAGACGGCTTCCTTGCCTTCTTTTCGCCGATCTTCCCGGTAATCTTCAAAGGAATTGTCCGCGAGCCAAAGGAGCTACTTTCTCTCGATAGTTGTTCAATCTTGGACCGCCTTCTCTGTCGTTCCTTCAGCCTCTCCAGTAATTAACCGGTCAATGGGAGCTTTTTTGCCACTTTTCTTTCTAGATTCCCAGCCCGAGACGAGCTGCGATGCTCGAGCAGTCGATGCTCAAGTGGAAAATCGTTTAATCAAAGGAATTGATTAACTTGATTATCCGTGAAACATCCTGTATGAGCTGGTACCTTATTAAGAATTCGGCTTGATTACGAAACGTATTTCAGGCGTTAAAGTAAACGGCGGAAAATGATCCATTTCCTGATAACAAAACTCTCATCGAGGCTAATTCAATCCCTTTAATTCCGGCAAATTAAATTAGCGGCCGCCAAAGCTTCGACGTGAAACAGAAACTTCCAAGTCGGAAATTTACTTACAATTGCTTGTAATAACGGCTGAGGAGAATTTTAAAATAAGAAGCGGGAAAATAAACAAGTTACTTAAGACGTATCTTTGATTAGATAGCGAGATCCCAGAAAAATTGTTCAAATCGCTATTACAATGGAAATTTCTAGATTACAAAGAGCGCGAAAGGATTGTAAAAGCGAGAGGCAGCGCAATATTGAGACATGTAAACTGATTTCTGATTTACAAGGACGACAAAGAAGCAGCTGCGCTCGCACTCTCTCGCACCCGTACTCCGATGATTTACGAGCGGGTCCGATAAGAAGTCTCGCAATGACGCTAAAGGAAGCCTTCGACGCGACATAAATTACCTCTCTCGCGCTCGCACACGTATACTTTTCGAGAATAAAGAGAAAAAAAAGCGGCGAAATAAAAGCCAAGTGATTCACAGCCGAGCACGCGCTCCTACATAGTAGAGACGTTAATCAAACACCTCCACCTTGCTCCTTGCGATTTCGCCGAAAGCCCGATAAAAAGGGAAAAACACGAGCGCCTCTGTAATAATAATCCGCGCGCGAAGCACAAAGAAGAGCGAGCGAGCGGAGACGCGTCTATTTGCCGAGCGAATCAATGAGTCAGCGGCGCTGATTGTTACACATATGCAGTCGAGAGTTGGTGACCAGAAGGGGAATGGAGGGGGGGAGGGGCGGTCGCCGCGAGATCAAAACTGTAGATGTGCCCACCGCGATGTGAAAGAGCACTCTCGCACTTACGTAAGCCCGACTCGGCTGCGCGCACGTGACGAGCCAGTGTTTTGCACACTTCTGCGGGCGCGAGCGCACATGAGTCCCCGTGCACGCGCCCGGACGAGAGACAAGAGTGTATCAAAGTGGGGGAGAAAGGGGTGCAGGCCGTATCGATTTTATCCGCGTTTTAAATTATTACCCGGCTTATTGTTCGGGAGCACTCTGCACGCGACAGAACCTTCCGACAAAGCGCCCGACCGAGATTCCCATCTACAGCCGGGGGAAGAAAAACACTCGGCTATTAGTGACACGGCTTTCTGTCTCGCGATATTTCGATTCATTTTTTAAGAGTTTTTAACAATAAGCGCCTGGCGAGACTAGGGATTATGGATGGATCCATTGATGAAGCGGGAGATGCATATTTATCGGCGATAATGGCATTTTAATTAGATTTATTTGACGCACGTCGATATAATAAGATCGGGGATCAAGTGATGCTTATGTATCTGAAATAGCGCAGCCTTATTAATGAACGAGTGCAATTGGAATATCGGGAGAGGAAAAAGAAGGAATTGGAAATTCCGCGATGAAGCCTTGGATTGAGAGGAATCGTCTCTGCAAATCAAAGGGTCGCTCATCAGACGAAAAGGGGAGGTGGGTGAAGGCGCGGAGAACTCGGTTAATTATCTCTATAAATTATTAGAAATCCATTCGTCAAAGGGGTTTCTCGAATGCGATTTTATTGCTTCTGCGAATTCCTCCCTCATTCAGCCGAGGATAAACTCTTGCGTCGAATCGGGGCGAAAACTCTTTAAAAAATCCACCCTTTTAATCCAAATTACAGATTTTTTTCATCGAACAAAAAACTTCAAAGGCCGTTTGATAACGCTTTTACAAAATTACGTTCGAAAAACATGCTTTCACTTTCGCGCCTCATGCCTGTTCCACTTGCACTATTGCCGCAGTCCCCTTTTTTATTAACCTTTAGCTTTCCCTCTGCTTCTCTGTTTATCAGTTCTGCATGCTTCTCTCGCTTCTCTCTCTCTCTCTCTCTCTCTCTCTTTCAAACGCAAAGCGGAAAAAGTGGATTTCAATGTGTCCACCGATAATCCCGCAGGCGGTATATTTCTCGCACGCACGTATTTTCCTTCCGCCTCTCTCGTATTACAAACTTATCTTAATTCACCGATCTAAATAAATGAAGAGGTTCCGGGGGTGGGGAAAAAACGGTGCGCCGTAAAGGGGATGCCAGCGAGATTTTCCAATTGAAGTGCGACGAATGATACATTGATCATGTAGGCAGAGTTTGCGTGCACGAGTACCGAGAGGAGGCCGGTATTCGTTTAAGGGACGAAGCGAAAGCAAGATGGGATGGAAGATAGAAGAGAAATACGCAAAAGAAAGGGTGGGAGGATAAAAGAGAGCAGAGCCGAGCGAAAGAGAGTAAATGATCGCGCAAAAGAGTGCGAGGAGAAGAGAGGAAATCGGAGGGAGCAAAGAGAGCGAGAAGGGCTTGAAAATAAGCGATAATGCCATGGCTTTACTTAGCTAATTAGGCCCCTCTCGCTCTCTCTTTGCCCCCTCCGCCAGGGCCTCCCGAATGGATTCTGTATCTGTACACATCCTCCTCCTACTGACTCTCCCTCTCCCTCACCCCTTCTCTTCTTTCTTAACCCCTCGGCACTTTTGGTGAATCGGCGGCCGACGTCGGGTATTAATTCATTTGGATATTATTTTGCTAGACGGTGGCATTAACATTTCTCAATCAGATTAATTAAATTATTTTCCTTCGCGCGGCAGAAAGGATAACTGGCGAAGAGCATTTCGACAGAGTTTCGTTCTCTTGTCAAAGAACGAACGACAGGGGGGGGAAAGCGTCTCCTCGCAGCTTGACATTAACGAATCGAGAAAAGTGATTCCGAATGCTAATAAATACTAAATTTAAAGAGGAATTCAGCGGCTGATTAGCGCATCCGCAAATGAAAAAGGCGTTTGCGTATTTGAGCGCGGCAAATGAATTCGCGTCGGCAAATACGAGAAGCAGGTATAGGCAGAGAGGAAAAAAGCGTAAAACTAGCAAGCACTTGGCTTGCATTCGTTATACGCCTACATTTGAATATGTATGTAGAGGCGAGGGTGCAGACTGCGCGCAAGGAGATATTCGGCCGAGGACGAAAGAGCAGGCAGAGGAAACCCGCGAAGGCAAGCGCGGGCTAATGCAAAGGTCCGCGATAATTACCCACATGGCTGGCAATGCGTATTTCACTTTGATCAAGTCCGTGTTTTTCTTCGCTCGCCTATCAAGCCCTCCCCTTTCCGGATTTTTCTCTCCCTCCTGCCCCTTCCTTTCCTCTCCTTTTTCACCCTTACGTCGTATTTCTGGCGGACGGGATAGGTAAACCGGCGCTCGCTCGGCTTTTGTCTTTTATCCCCGGGACGTTTTAATTATTTTAGCTCGCCCGCGAGCGTCTAATTTCCACTGGTGTATATAAGCCGGGGAGAAAAGAGGAGCGAGCGTCTCTATCCTATGATCACAAAGGAATCTTTCCGAGAGGCCGGGCGCGCTCGTTCGATTACCGGTCGAATCTCGGACGCACGACGCCGCTTCTTTTTAAAGAGCCGCCCCGTCCTTTATCGTGCCTTCGTTTCAAACTTTTTCATTTAGACTCCACGCCAGCCCATTAAAAGAGGATAAAACATATCGGCAGATCTCTTTTATTTAAGGCTCCGTTAATTATAACGCTAATTAGCGGGAAAGCCCGATAATCATAAATAAAACTATAGATTTTCCGCGGGGCTCTCTGCTTGTAAATTTTCTATAGGGAGTAATAGAGAAAGAGGAAGAGAGAGAGAGAGAGAAACCAGAGCACGAAGGCCTAAACAGCGATAATTGTTTATACGTAGGTAAGAGGAGTCGCGACGTTGAATGAAAGTAATTACGGGAAAAAATCTGTAAGTAACGAAAATAACGAAAGCTCGCTCGCTAATCAAGAGGGGGGGGGGGGGGAAGCTCGTGCGGTAAAATGGGAGGTGCGATAATTAATGAGCTGGGCCACGGTAAATATTGAAGACTTCCATCGTCAGGGGGGACTGTTTCCCGTCACGAGAAACGAACAGAGAAAAAGAGAGAAAGAGCGAGGGAACTTCCGTTAGATCGGCCGAGACTCTCGATATCCGCGCCTATACACGTGTGTATGCCTTAGAGTATCTCGTTACCTCATTGAAATCTGCATAAAGTATGTATAGTGCAGACGTTTGCTTATCAAGGGAAAATAAAACATCGTGACGGCGCATATCTTAATTAAGAGATACGAAGCTACCGATAGTAATTATTGGATGATTACGATCGCTTCGACGCGCGAAACCTTATATTAATTAAGAAAATTGGCAAGACTTTTTCATTATCGAATTATACGCATACGTAATTATAATATTTAATAAGGCAGCCCGGCGCGCCGCGCGCCCGTAAATAAAAGCAAAAAACGGCCGGGGGAAGAGGAGCGTAGGTACGACAATTAGTTGGGATTTCTATAGGCACGGCCAGTTATCCCCATAATTTTGGACAGCAGGCAGCGTTCGAATTTCTCTCTCATTGCCCTCTCGCTTCCTTCTTCCCATCCCTCGCGACGTCTCTGTCTTTCAGCCCACTCGGCGTTCGTTATGCTCCGCTCAAATCCGAAATATCTCCACAAAGGATTCCCGAGAGAAGGAGAGAGCATAGAAGTGTCATTCAAAGCTGGCGTTGTTCCCCGGCTCTCGAATATAATGGCAAGCACTCATTGTTCTAATTTGTGCATACGATTAACGCGCAAGCCGCCGCGAACTGCCGCTGTCTGCCAAAGGCGCGAGGCATGTGGCTCCGAGCCCCCTCTCCCCTACTTGCTTATGTGCTATTCCGCACTAGCGCGTATGTACTCTCCGCGAGCTTAGACGCCTGTACATTAAGCGAGCCCTTGTTTACTTTCCTGGCTGACTGGGTGGCGAGTGACCGGCCCGCCGACTCGCCGTTGGCGCATCAAACATCCGATCGCAGCAAATTTCAATATTCTAGCTTCAATATTCGCGGCGAGCAAAGCTCCTCATTGGGTCAGTCGGAGTAATTGGGTTGCAGTAAGCGAAAATAGCGAGCACGTTAAATGTATGCGATTGGAATTCGCGCTCAGGCCGCGGAGAAGCAAGGAGCGTAAACCTAGACGGAACGAAAGGGAGAATGAGAGAAGTAGAGATGTAAGGCAGACGGGGAGAAAGAGCCTAAACTCCCACACGCGGCGGCGGCGACGACGTCTGCCCCGAGCCCTATATACGCGCATATATAGATCGATATACAAAGCGTGTCAAACGGCTAACAATGGCCGCCATCTGACGCTCAATTAACGAGTTAATGCGGTACCGTTGATAATTAAACAAATACACGTTCTCGGCGCTTTTTTCCCCGCTCCTTTTCCTCTCGTTTTTATTATTATTTTCGTATTTCACTGTTCCCCTCGCTGGCGTTCTTTCTTTTTAGCTTGCGAATGACATCGGCGTTCAATCCTTTTCTCTCGCTCGCCCCCAAAAAATTCTGCAATGCCAAGCCGGCTCATTTTTTAATCGAATTCCGACGTTCTCTCGCGCGGTTCCGTTGCCTTCTCTCTCTCTCTCTTTCTCTCTTTTCCCTTCAATGCTCGAGCAGAGATCCTTTTCTTCTCTCTTTCGCTCGTCGAGCGCATTATTGCCGATTCGCCTCTGGACGCGCGCGCGCGCGCGCGCGAGCCATTGTGCGAGCTGCTCGAGCGATTATTATATTATGCGCAGCCGGAAGCGGATGTGTGAAACGAATGTACCTTCATGCTACGTATAGGCGAACGCCACGGGGTAATGAGCGCACGACATGCGCGTCGTCGCTACACTCGATCGTTCGCCCGAGCTGCTTTTTTTCATCCCGCAATACACTTTCGGCCTTTGTCGCGCCTTGGCTAAGGAGACTGCACAATTCTTAACTCACTCCCCCTCCTCAATTGTGTTTTTGCGGAAAGAGCTATCGAGGAATTCCGTTTTTTTAGCCGCGCCATTTCACGCGTGTCGCGCACTGCCATTCTTTCGGGGCTGCTCTCTCCTTTCAAATATGTTAATTGGTTCATCGGAAACGCGAGGATGTTTTTGCCGGCATTCCAGTCCGAGATTGTACTCTATGAGAATATGGTAACTCACGTAAGCGAAATCTTTCTCGAGTGCGTCTGACGAATTATCCTGCAATCTGTGACTCACCTGGAACAAAAAAACAAGCATTTATTTATTAAGATGTTTATCAAGTGCTACATTCAAATAAAGCAGCCGCGACAACAAGCTTTATTGAACTCGAGAGTCGACTAGACGATCTAAGCCTCGAATGTTTTGTCTTTCTCGTGGACCGTAATCGTATCGCTTAGCGGCTTATCAGTACCGATAGGAGAGTATCGAGAGCGGAGTCATTCCCGAGTGTTGACAAGCACAATTGACTTCTGCTCATTGAAATTATCAAGAGCGCCAGCACTACTTTATATTCAGCTCGGGAGCTTGCCGAATTTTCTGAAAATATTGCGACTGCAGCTTTTTATTTTCTTCCTCTTTACTCGAGCGCCAACTCCTCTTACGAAAATTGAGACATCGATTTTTCACGAGACACAGTCGGCAATGAATCTTATCAAGCAGTCGTACGCTCGAAATAATTTGCTCGAAATAATAACCGTTTCTCTAGCTGTATCTTGAATCTTTCGCAACGCTCGTCTTGGCGAATACAACGCGGCGAAATTCGTCGATCGATCACGTTCGCATTGAAATTCCTGCACCGAGGGATCAGCGCTCAACGGCTTGTAATGCAAGAGAAGTATTTATCAAACACGTTTTTATTATGAATCAGTCCGAGGGCGCAAGAGCAGATAGGAAATATTAATGGATGTAACGCGTATACATTCGATTAGATTGCCGGTCTTGCAATCTCTAAAGCCGGTCTCGGCAATAGGTATTCCGTTGCAGATCGGGCCAGTCCCTCGGCGCGTAATGCGCGTAATTATCCCCTGGGTGGCGGGCCAATCGAGCCTTTATCTGGCGGAGCTGCGTTGACACCGGCATAACATCGAATCGACAATGAAACAACACATGCCAACCGATCTTCCTCCCACTTCTCATTTCGGTAAACACAGGCGCAGCGGCGGGCTCTTCTCAGGCCGGGCTGCATATTGTTTTCGCTGCGCGCTGCGCATACCGATTCGAGAGAGAGCAGGAGGGGCTCTCGGGTTATCTCGAAACGACTCTGCATCGGCACGTCGTGAAAAACGATCCTTGTGAGAGAGGGAGAGCGACGTGTACCCTCCGAGGCGGACATCGACCGACCAGACGGATGCACCTTCAATTTTAAAACAAACATCGATTTCGTTTCTTATAAATACGCTGGCTTCCTTTTATTTTAACGAGCGGACCCCGAGTGCGCTGCTGCTCCACTGTCGGGGCTCTGCTTTTTTTCTAACCGTCCCAACGGATTTTTGTTTTATCACCCTGTCGGGTAAATATTTCCCTTTTTCTTGGCCTTGTGTAATCAAGTAAAAGGGTTCGAATATATAAATATAAAACTCGTTTCAGGCTTCCATTAGTAAAATTTTTCGTCCGGTACGTACAAGGCGAGAGAAAAATACGCGAAAATTCGCGCTCTATTAAACGATAAAGATTTTTAATCCCCCGCTCGCGCGCTCGTGAATCGTGACAATTGAAGAGGAGAGAATAGCCGAGAGAGGAAAATGACGTCGGACAGCCTATAACTCTTTTTTTTTATCCCGTTGACCGTGAAAACCACTGACGACTAGCGTCAGGTGCAAAGCTCCGATGTGTCGCGTGTCAAATCCCCCATAAACCGAAGCGGGTGAAATGACCAAACCCTGCAGCGGTCCGGCGCGAGACGCCGACAGCCAATCATACGCAACTGACAGGGAGAGGCGATGCAGCCACTTTTTTTTATACGCACGCCAACAGTGTGTATCGAATATTGACTCGGTTTCCCTGTGGAAACACTTTTTGCCTCCTGTTTTTTCGTTCCCATTGATTTTAATCAAATTTAACGCGGGGATGAAATTATACTTTCATTATTTTAGCTATTTTTTCTCGGGCGATTACACGCGAGTCAATGAAGCTAATCATGATTGACGAAAGTTGTACGTTAATTAAAATTTATTATTTTATTAATCAATTGGATTGGCACGGTCCGATGATGGAGGAAGCAGTGTAATTAAACACAACAGCTCTCGTGATCGCTCAATAATTCTAATTTTAATGCGATAAAGAAATAGCCTTAGGCAGCGAGGAGCCAAAAAAGATATCGCCGAGGACATCTCGGCTACCGTTTCGGCGTAACAGAACAGCACGCATTTGTAAGAGTTTGACTGCGGCGTTCGGCGGCTGCAGCGTCGCTTTCTCAAGAGCGAGACATCTGTTTGACGTCCCTGTTTGTCAAGGCGTGACTCGGCACTTGCGACCCCGAGCACACAAAGCCCTCGCTCCGTCTCTCTTTTCCTACTCGAGGATCCTATGATCGATCTATCCGCTCGGCCTATTCGGCGCCAATTGAGCGTGAAAATTGTAAACAATGCCAAAGAGAATCGAACTAGCGCTGCGAGTAAGGAGCACCGGAAGAGTAAGGAAGTGAGCGAGCGAAGGAGAAGCGAAAATTGGAAGGGCAGATGCCAGATAAAGTTCTCGCGCCACTTTTTACCATCTACTCTTCTATGTCTTGACTGAAGGGAACATCTGCGAGTGAGGCGCGCAGGCGAATCCGTTAGCCCGGCTTCTCGAATTACGCTTTAAGCCCCTTTCGTCTATTGAGTTATAATCGTGATCGCGGATAAAAATAAAGGGGACATTACATCGCTATTAGCTATAATCTATTAATAACGTATCGACAATCTTTCTTTTATTCGGACCCGGTGGCTCGCTGACTTCTGGCACTAAAAATACTGACGGAATAATAAATCTTGGCCGCTTGTATCCTCTGGGAAAGAAATAGAAGACGCCGGGCGGAAATACTTACTCGTAATATTGAAATTTCGAACGTCGATAGGAGAAAAAAGTTGGAGGAACTACCGTCGACAATATTCTCGAAATAGGTGGACAAGCCGGCTGACAAGAGGGGGGGACGAGAGACTCGCGCACGTGCTTCCAATCATCCCGGGGACGAAAAAACACATCTCGCCCTCCTCCCCGAAGATTCAAGGAGATTACTTTATTTTTATTCGAGTGAAATCGAAAGCAGAGAAATAAATGAGAGACAAAGCGGAATTTTAACGGGAAGAGAGACGTATAGGAGACTTAAGTGACTGTATACGCTTCGCGGCGAGGAGAAAAAGGGCTAAAAGAGCGCGCGGAAAAGAAAACAAAGTAGGCATGACGCGAGAAAAAATAAATCCAAAGTCAAGGAGGAGGCTGCAGCTGAGACGTATCGGTTGCACGTGGCATCGGTTCGACGTTCCGATCGCAATGCCTGAACCGTTTCCTCTCCACCCTCTCTATTTCTTTTTTCCCCGCAGTTTGTCTGTTTTTTCTCCGTCTCTCTCTCTCTCTCTCTCTTCCTCTCGAGCAGCAGAGGCGTGTGCGGAGTAGGCGACGGAGACAGAGAGAAAGAGGTTGTCGTATCTAAAAATATTTTTATGACGCCCCTGCTGCGCGATCCGCTGCAGTGTCTGCTGCCTCTCTCTTTCTGCGCCGAAGGATTCAATGCATCCGTCGTCGTTGACACTCGTGATCTCTCCGCCATTAATGACAAAATGTATAATACTTCCGGTGGATTGCTCCTGCAGACGCGTCTCGCCGGCTTTATAAACAAGAGCGGCTGAAAAACTAAATGACGCTCGATTCCCCGCGCGCGCTCCGCGTTTACTGTCTTTCAGATTCGATATTGCTGTGTGTACGTACGGAGCGCGAGAAGCGCGCTTGCTCGACGCTTCGTTAGCCCGACAAGCGTCGGCGGAAACATTCAATACCATTTCTTTCGCCTGGCTCGAACGAGATTCTTTTGCAGAGACTCCGACTCTATTGAGCACGAAAAATTGGTGAAAAATCTTTATCGTCTGTTAAATACAAAGCCGATTCATTAAACTTGGAAGGCAGATTTTGAAAAACTGCAGCGCGCGCAGTGTGCCGAAGTGACGGTATGCGAGAAAGGTCACTCAAACACTTCTGACCTTTCTTTATAACCTTAATTCTCTTACGTTGTTACTCCTCTATTTAAAGAAAACAATATTGACTATAAGTGCTTAAAACTTTTTATAAACTTCGTCTTTGGCAACGACGAATTTACGTTTTTAAGAAATCGAACATTATTCAAAAAATATTTTTGCCTTCCGTTACGACAGCGATAAAAGCGTCGGAAAGATTACTCTACTAATTAGTCGGATGCTCACATCGAGAATCTTAAGAAAGAATTAATAAAATAACACAGTAAAGAACGTCTATACTCTCGTACACGTGGAGAGTAATAACGATTATACTAATAAGCACTCTGTGGACTTCGGATACAATTTAAAATGACTATACGAGTTTAATGCTTGTAATTGTACAAGAATAATAAGACTCTTCAATTGCAAACTAATACGGTAGCTGTAAATGTGATAATTTTTTTAAATACTGCAACTTCCTCTGCGATAATTAATAAGAAATCGAATGAAAATTTAATTATTCATTTGGCATGCTGATAACTTTTCGCTTTAATTGCCTTAATTAATCCCTGCTATTGAAATAAATAAAATTTAAAAATCAATACGTAAAATTACTTCCTCCGATTACAAGCGAGATAGCAAGTAACGTATCTATCAGCGCCTAATTATAGCATTTTCCGCGTACTTTGTGCGTAGGAGGAAGTTGGGCGCGGAGAAGAAAAAAAGAAAAAAAAAAAGAAATCCGCTTACCATGGCTGCCAAAATCTTGAAAAACAAAGACAATGGCAACGTATTCGCCGCCGCTGCCTTGTGCGAGATAGACGAGGCGCGGAATGCGGGGGGGGGGGGGGGACATGAGAGGTACGGCGACCACCACCGACGCTCCGGTCAATACTTTCGCCGGCTGCAGCCTCGCGTCGAGATAAAGTCCGCGAGTATCATTGGTGGGCAGGGCCACGTCTTATCCGTATCTGTCGCTCGAGAATTGATATTTGCTCTCGGCGTGTCCGGCTACGTCTCAGGGTTCCGCTCGGCGCTCTCCCCCTTCCCTCCTCGGCCGGCCAGCCGACTCCCACGTGATCTCCACCTCCTTTCACCTGGCGCAGCGAACGAGTCCTCTCTTCCTCGCTCTCGCGGCCGCTCCGGCACTGATCTGCACTCGCGGCCGTTCGGCTACGCATCCCGTGTGCAGGTACACACGGTGCACGTGCTTGTGTGCGCGGCCAGACTGACGGCGGAGCGAGCGCAGCTCTCGCGCTGCGAGCCGAGCCGAAGTGCCGTGTGTTGGTGCAAAGGACTCGGCCGACGGTCCTGAGTTCGATGCCTTGGCTTTCTCTGTCTTTCTACCGGTGTTGCCCCGCCGGAGAGCGAGCCTGGTGGGGTGAGAAAGAGAGCGAGAGAACGTGCCGGCGACCCCGCCCCCCTTTTTTAAACCACGCCTACTCGCTCACTCTCTCGCTCTCTCTTCTATATATATTATATACAGATATACCGAGAGCCTGCACAATCAAGTGTGCACTACTCGGCGCTGCTGGCGAGACTACTCTTGGCGCGAGCTAAGATATTCGCTTACTCTGACGGCTAGGGCGAATTCTTTGCGCTGCCACTTTCCTGCCGGGCGCGGATCTCCTCTCTCTATCGGCGCGAGTGGCTCTGGTTATTTTAATAATTTTAGCTCGATTAACTGTTTGTCTCGATCTGATGCAACGGCAGCGGTAAACTATATCTGATTAATGCAAATACTGTAAACTTGACGAAATTGAGAAATGTGTGCTTTAAAATAATAGCACAGATAAGTATCATTTTTAGCGGCAGAGAATATCAAACAGGAAAAATGAATCCTTGTAAATTATGGAACAATTATAAATTATGAAATTAAAGTTCAGTTATTTTTATGGCCCGGCGATAACGATAATTTTCCAGAAATCTCGATAATTTTGAAACGACGCGACGATACATAAAATCAAAGTACATATTTGAAGAGAGTAAAAATCATCCTGCTCGAACATCGTTGTTACAAGAGATACACGCAGGCAAACTTTGGAGTTTGTGAAATTTGGTAAGATTTGTTTGAACTCTGATAGGCGTTTCGTAAGGGGCTTAACTGGCTGGCATTGCCCCAATTTCGTCTGAAAGGTAGAGAAAAGAGCAGCGTATCTCCGATACGAAAAATCGAGAAAAAAAAACACTCGGACGAGAGAAGACTTGGAGGAAAGGATGAGCCGACAGGCCGTATTACCCATTATCTCGCATGATTTTTCAGGAATCGCCCCGACTGCGGCCGTGCAGGTGACAGCAGCAGCCACCAGCTCGCTCGGCTAACTAATCCAATCGGAATTTACAAGCCTTATCGGCCCTCCATAAGAGTATGAGCGCCGCGTACAGCGAGCAACAATCTGACCGGCCTATTATAACGCGACTGCGTAGATGTCCCGCGCACCTCTTAAGGACGTTTCTCAGTTTCTGCGGGCGGGGCGTGGTAAGGAACGACCCCTCTCTTCGCGCGGGGCTCTTCGTTTACCCGCGCACCTCTTCCCACAGCCGACAAGCTCGACTGTTTGTTTACTTTTTTGCTTGTTTTCTTATAAATAAGCGGCGCATATCATCCGACTTCTCCTGAGACAATCTAGAAACTTTAATCTATCAGTACTATTGTTTTAATTTGCACGTTAAATCTGTTTTTTCTCGGTTTCATTTCTTTGAAAATAAAATAAACGATGGAAAAATTTGAAAAAATTCAGAGGTTAGTTTTCTAGCTTAAAGAACGATCTATTATACATTTTTAGAAAGATCGTAGATTTTTTAAATTCCTGACAAACGTCCTTAAGCACCGCCCGTCGCAGATCGAGCGCCGTTCTTGTAGCCTGCTTGTGTGGGTTACGTAAAGAC
Source organism: Ormyrus thymus (assembly GCA_035582935.1). Classification (NCBI taxonomy): domain Eukaryota; kingdom Metazoa; phylum Arthropoda; class Insecta; order Hymenoptera; family Ormyridae; genus Ormyrus; species Ormyrus thymus. Next base: position 10,313,323 of record JAWWEM010000010.1, read on the forward strand.
GTGCCACGAGCAGATGACACCGCGCTAAGAACGTGAAATTATCCGTTTCCCGCGTCTCATCGTTTTAAAACGATGACACGATCGAGCGACGCGTATTATAAGCAGAGTTCTGCTCTCTTCGACAATGCGATCGCCTGCCCGGAAATTGAAAACCTATTCGCTAATAACGCGAACAATACTGGTTAAAACTAAATAGCTGAAAATATAATTTGCCTCTGTAACCCACATTTACATTAAAAGATTGTCGTGCATTAGCTAAGGAAGAAAAGTTTGAAATAGGAGCGCGGGGAATGTGCAATTGTAATTAGTTTCGCGAGTCGACAAAGCAAGGACAAATTAAGCGAAAGCACGAGACAAGAAAGCAAAGAAGTTAAAGTAAAGCCTCGAATGAGTAGACTACTCGAATGCACCGCGCAAGACTCGTGTGACCACTCGAGTTCGAGAGCGTGTTTGAATTTCAACCCCGTTGCTTCAACATCATAATACAGAGTCTCTCCGGCCGTAGCCTACTTATCTTTACCACACGCCACCTATCGGTGTGTAAGTAGCGAAGCTTACCTTCGGCGAGCAAGCAACAATAACCGCGATGTTTACGAAAAAGCGTGTTTACGTGCAGCTACCCTTCGCCGCCTGTGCGGGAGCAGCTGATGCCGCCCCTTTCTTTCGTGTGCGTGTGCTTTAAGCGGCGACGTTCTCGAGACCTTTGCATAAGAGGCGGCGGCGAGCGGAAGTTGCGAAAAAGGGGTGAGAACTGCGCGGAAATGGGAGCGCATGACTTTCACTCTCTTGATTTCGCGGCTAAATTGTTTGTTCTCGCGTTTACGAGCCTGCACACCAACGATCTCGCGATCAGGTGAATACTCGATCGTGGGGCCGCTGCCATTCTTTTTCCTCCTCGCGCGTAAAAAGCTCTACGTTATTGCGCAGACCAGCAATTAAGAAAGCATTGTCTCGGCGCGATTGCGCGCCGCGGCTATAAATATCCCCTAATTAAAATCCTTAGACGAGTGCGCTGAAAATTAGGGCAGGCAGCTGACAAAATTGAGCGCGCGCGAAAACTTGACGGCCCCGGCCGTTTGGCGAACGAGGCATTAAAACGAGGCAGGCCGCGGGTCTAGAAAAATGCACACCCGTATAATCCGCAGGCAGTGGCCGCTCACGTACTTGCGCACACAGCGGCTCGAGCACGTGGCCGGTGCGGCTCTCCCCGTTTTCGCATCCCCTTCGCTCTCCGGGCAGCCCGAGAGCCGGCTCTCGCATCCCCCCGTCTCGCTTTCGCGGCTGCGAGCGCAAAAAAAGCAAAGCGCGCTGTATACACACGAGAGCGCGCTGCTCGTCGCACGCAACTGGTGCTATGTACGGTCGAGCCGCCGCGCGGCTCCGATCGAGCGTAATTCTGCTGGCACTGAGCTCCGGATAATAATTTTCGCACTTTTTTCTCCCTCGGCCACTCTCTCCCCCTTCGATAACCGATACGCGGCTGCATTCGGCGAGGCCGCCACTTTGGAAATGCGCAATTCGTATTGGGCGTAATTCGCCTTTTGCGCGTCTGCCTCTGCTGCTGCCGCTGCTGTTAATTGTTTTTGGATTTTCCCAGTTTGAGAAGCGGGGAATAAAAGCCGGGACAGCTGATTGGAGAGCCGCCGAGCACGATAAACAAAATTGATGGCTGAGAAATTCGATAAAGCCTAATGCACGGTGTTCTATAGATACGTGGAAATTCCTAGAGTCGCGGCTCGATTGTTTTTTTTTTTCTGCTGTACGCGAAACAAGAGGAAACAGAAATATTATGCTGACACACAGAGTGCTCTTATCGAACTTTTCATTTTCGCGATCTGTCGGTAGATACATTCGTAATGACGCCGGTGCAGTGAGGCATAGATCCTTTCTGACCTCCGCGCGTATACGTGCGTGTCCGCCCGGTCGTGTGTGTGTGTACGTGTGCCATAATCACGCTTTAGAATGCAACGCCGCCGACCCTCTCGTTTTCTCCCTCCTCGCGGCCGCCGCCTCCTCCTCCTCCTCCTCGTCTCGCGCGTCAGCCGTGTCCATTCGCAAATGTTGCTTCGAGCGCGGCTATGAATTTTAGAGTCGGGAAAGAGAGTTGACTGTTCCTTTCGCGGATTTTCGATTGTCCGTCAGACCGCCTTTAAAACGCCTGCTTCTCAGATAATCGAATTTCTGTCGAGATAGGTACGTACATGCACAGGAGAAATTGACTGGTTAGTTTTCAAACGAAATTCAGGCTGAAAAAGTCGAGCATGTAAATATTTGAAAAGAGCATGCAATCTGGTGAGAAAAGAAAAATTCATTGGACGCTTCGACTACCGGTTCCCAAGTATCAATTTAACGTCGTAAAGACGAGGCAGGGATTATCGGTTTTACGTAGACTTACTACCCCTCGAAGTCGAAGGCTCCATCAATATTCACCCTCGGGGGCTCGGCAAGAGAAGACCCTCGTCTAAGACTCAACCGACCTCTTAAGCGGACGCGTTCACGCGAGCGAATCTCGACCGCAGCTGCCCTCCGCCACCGCAGGATGAGGCGAGGCGCGCGAAGAAAGGAAGAGAGAAAAAAAATCTGCGTCACTTGACTGCCGCGTCGTCTCCGGAGCAGCAGCGGCGGCGGCGGCGGGGAGGAAAGTCTTTATGTAGGCGCTCGCGGGGGGGTTGCTCGCTCTCTCTCTCTCTCTCTTGCTCTCTATCTATATCTCTCTCTCTCTTTCTCTCTCGGGGAGTCTCGCAAGACGCGCTCTGCTCGGAAGTTCCGGCGCACGCGCTTGTGCGCGACTCATTGTAAATCCAATTAGCGCCGGTACTTTGAAGTGCCTCTGGAAGCGCGAGCCCGAGTCCCGCTAACCTCCTTGCCGAGCGCCACCGCCGCCACCGCGTCAGGGTCAAGGGGGAGAATTTTTCACTTTGAATAACTTTAAGCTCTCTCTTTTTGCCGCCGCACAAGACGAAGCTTGAATGAACGGCTCAAGATCACTTTGCCTTGTTTGCGCGACTTTTATTTCGGTTGATCATTCGACTAAGCGGCGAAACTTTCCATCACATTTGTTGCAATAAATTGGAGCTTTAATTACAATGACAAAAGCGAGCTGGCGTGAAAAGGAGCGAGTCGAAAGCGGCCCTCGTAAAAAAATGCAGCAGTCTTTATAAATTGGATCGACAAATTCTCTTTCAGGTTCTGAACAGAAGGGTATATTGGATTAATCAGGTTCCTTTTTTTCCTGCTCGTCACAAAGCGCATACGTTCGTGGCAGTCGATGCTCGCGAGGAAAATCCACGAAACAGGTTTTGGAGGATCTTAACGAGCGAATCGAGAGGAGCGAGTTCACACGCGGATTCCACGACGATCCGTCATGCGGCTAAACGACCTAGTCTATATATAAACATAATGCCCGCGTACTTGTCTGTGCCGTGCAACCCTTGAGAGCGGTGAGCAGGGGACTTGCGGCCGGTACAAAGAACCGAAGCAGCTAATAATAAAAGGAAGCGCAAAAAGCGAAGAAGCCGATATATATTATCGAGACGTGTATAAATGGCTGCGTTTCCGCGGTGCTGCAGGCCGCGATAGAGCTGCGGGAGAGAGAGAGAGAGAGAGAGAGAGCTCGTGTGTGAAAGTTCGTCTCTCTCTCTCTCTCCCCGCGGCGGCGGCGCATACGAGAGCGTTTAGCATTCGAGCTTGCTGCAGGCGAGAACCAGTTTTTAGGGGGCCAATTCCCTCCTTTTTTCCCTCTCGCTCCTTCGGCCCGCTCCTTTTTTTTCGGCCGAGCAGTCGCAGTTGGTCCTTATACACCGGCGGCCTGCGTTTGTATACATGATCGAGCGCGCGCGTTACCGTTCGGAATTTGCATAGATTCCGCGCTCGCGCCGTGTCCCGATCTGCATATCGGGTGTCGTTAAAATTAGACGTGTACAGGCTGCTGCCCTCGTCGCCCCTCGGGCAGAAAAAGGATCCTCCCTTCGCGACCGGTGCGTTTTGATGTATCGCCCTGCGGGCCAGCTATTGGCTCGTTTCCTTCCTTGGATTTCCACCCTTCGGCGCGGAGAGGCTCAGCCATAGGTAAATTGTTAATCCGTGCGACGATGTGCGCCTTTCGCTATGGAGGCCGCATTGATAGTTTCTCGTTCCGCGGCCGCAGAACTGCCTTCCCCTCCGGAGGACGAGACAGGCGGAGAAAGAGAGCGGATGATTTATCGGCGAGGTTCTCGCGCATGTGCCGTGATTCTCATTTGAATCGGAATTATTGTCAATGAAATCAGGCCTGCCTGCGGAGCAGCATGGCGCTCGCGCTCCGAGCCTCATTGAAATAGAATCAACAGACGAAAGTAATAAATTTGTTAATTCGAAACTCGTAAAGCAGTTTACGGCGTCAGTGCGATGATTTTTACTTCCCCCCTCGAGCTCGGGCTCGAGCAACAACGTGGGAAGTATAAATCAGCGCGCTCTTCTAAGCGCGCCCCTATGAAAATCTAGCGGCGGAGGAGAAAGGAGAGGACCCGTGTTTAGAAATCCCGGTGCTTTATGTCTTTCGGAAGCAGAAAAACAAGGCGAGGAGATCAAGGATCGGCAGCAGTCATTAAGATAAGCAGAGGCCTCGGCTTTTTTCGACTTTATGCCCGCCGGAAATGTCTCTCGTAGGACCGGAGCTCTCCCGGCGAAATTTCGGAATCTTTGATCGGCGCACATGTGCGCGGCCGCGAGGAAAAAAGTGTCGTGCTCCCTCGTGCGTGCTAAAAACAAAGCTGCTTTCGTCAGAAATCAATAAATCGTGCCGGAGGGAAGTCGGCGAATGGACGCGCATCGGCCACGCAAGTCGCCCGAGCGGAAGCACGCTCGAGGTGCTCTTATTCCTTATCAGGGCTGCCCGCAAGAGCCGTCCATTGTGTCCCAATCCGAAACGGAGCTCGTCCAAGGCCGGGAGCCCGACATATATCGCCGATTCCCTCGCCTTCCTTCTTTACTCCGCAGGTGTATCGCGGCTCGTTTTTCAAAAAGCGCATTAGCATTCGGGCCGCCTTCTTCTTTGCTTCGGCTTTACAGCTCCGCGAAATTTATTTTTCCATCGTCGATAAGTTGCTTTGTGGCTCGCGGCGGCGTAAATTAGGACTGCGTCATTTCGCGCACGCGATTACCCGGCGAATTTCGTCGATTCTAATTGCCAAGAGTTTACAAACGTAGAAAGCGGATTTTAATTAAAAGCGCGTTTCGCAAATGGCGTGTGGCGGCGGAGGTGCAAGTGTAATGGGGGGCCTTGCGCAAAGCGGCGACGGGCCCAAAGAGCATGCCGCGGGTTCGCACGGTTTTGCGGGCGTTCGTGCTTGCAGCTCGCGCCGTTAATGCGATACGACGGACCTCGTCACCTGCCGCGGATCACGTAACGCAGCTCGCGGTGCGTGGGATCGACGCCGGGCGTTATTATTAGAAAATCAAGTGCCGGCACGCCGGGAAACAATCGCCCTGATGTCTCGATCGATAGCGCCGCTCTTGCCTCTTTTCATAATCCTCCTCGCGCGAGAGAGGTTTTCTCTGAAAATACTCGGCTCGCGCCAGTTTTTAAGCCTAATTGGAATTGGAAAAATATTTCTTCGTTACGGAGGGTACACACGCGAGCGTTACACCGCCGTAGGTTCGCGGCTCATTCGAGCCGAACGCGCTCTTCTATTTTCGACCGTTCGGGGAATTATCGCACATCGGTGCGGCTAACGATTCGTAACACAATGGCCGCACGAGTTTGCGGCCAAGCGAGAGCGAAAAAAGCCTGGAGGAAGGAGGAAAAGGAAGGAACAGTTGAAAGAAGTGGCTCGAGCTGCAGACGGTTTATGTTCGGTGTACCGTTTTGGCAGCGCGCGGCTGATACACCTGTTTTTGGCGAGTGCACTTTCGTGCCATCTGCATGCCGCCCTTGCCTGACAAATGCTGCCGCACACCTCTCGCGCTCATTGTCTCCGCCGAACGCCAAAGTGGCCCGTTACGGAAACATTTCGAATAATTGTTGCACTCGTCCTTGTCAGGGCCACTGCAATTGCACATCAGACGTCAAAAGCTCGACCACAGCGCGTCGAGTAGCTGCAGCGCCTCTCCTTAATTTCAACGTACACTGAGAAAAATGTCGTATGAAAATTTAATACGCATCTAAGAAAAATTACTATATGTTGTAGTAACGCGGGGACATATTCAAGTTATAACAACTTTTATTATACTAATAGA